>CM062247.1:1022500-1463796 GCA_031216285.1 Syzygium syzygioides
TTACCATGCCAATCACATATTCAAATATCGTTATATTATGCTTAATCGCCACTCATTCTAATCACATCAAGCCACAGTTCACATAATAAGCATCAATCCAACCACAAACAAACAACACGAACCGTCGCCAAGCAGACGTTAAATCATACAAGAACACCCAATGAACTTAACATAATTTCCAGCACTAATGACCGCCAATCCAGCCATGATTTCAACAATAAATCACTTCATTTCGGCCCACAATCCGACCCATTCACTCACCCCGAAACCCGCCACCAAATTAGCATCAACCGATACAAAAATCAGCATTAAACCGTCAAAATCAGCACCAAACAGCCGCACAATTAGCCTCACCAACATGCCATTCCGATATAACATAGCTAATATTTCATTCCATAGATTACCCAACCTCGGCTCATCGAACTGGCCATTCCCCGAGCCAAAAATCAATCATAAATCTCGCAATGACCAACCACTAAACAGCCAAGATTCCGCCAGCACATCGCTACACTCGACTCATAAAACAACCTATTACGATCACCATTCGAAAATCGCCGCACCAACCATCGAATCCTCCCCCTCAATTCAGCCACAAATAAACAACCCGAACAATCGCCAATCGAGCATTGAACTACACACAAACAACTAATAACTCGACATAATTTTCCAGCATTATGCGACCTTCAAACCAGCCATAAAATCAGCGATAAACCACCTTGATTCAGCCCATACTCTGGTCCATTCGTTCACCTCGAGCCAGCCCACAATTCAGCCACCAAGTCGCACTAAACAGACATTAAATCAGCCCCAAACAGCCCCTAATCAGCCGACAATCTCACCCTAAACGATCCCTAAACAAATCTAATAATACGCAAAGTCCTAGACAAGGTTTAGGGTGTCGCTTATCTCGATTTGAGCAATAAAACGAGGCTGGACAGCGAGGAAGTCGTTGGAACGGCGACGGCGGCGGTGATTGGTGAGGCTCTCGGCCACAGCCGGGCAGCAAGGAGGTCCGGCTGAGGCGGCAGCAGCTCGGCGGCAGCAAGGGAGAGCCGGGGCCTCGCCGGAACGGCAGCAGTTCTGGCGTTCGAGCGGCGGTCCACGGCGGCGACGGTAACAGGGGCGGTGAGGGCAGAACAGGGGAGGGGGTGGTGTCGGGTGGCTGGCCAGGCGGTGGGGTGTCGATCGTTGGCTGAAGTGCAGGCGACAGCGAGCCGACGGCTCACGGCGGCGAGCAGCGCCGACATGGCTAGATCTGGCCCGAGCCGGAGGGAGAGAGAGAAGGGAAAGGAGTGACGGGGACGGTCGGCTCGGGACGATCGGCGGTACGGACGGCGGCTCCGGATCGACGGGAACACCGGCCAGACGGGCGGTGAGGGGCGCGGCGGCGAACGGCACGGGACGGCGGCCTCGAGCAGCAAGGTGGGCGCGGAGAAGAGGGAGAGATCAGCCGGTCGGGGGCGGCGGCTGGCGGACGGCGGCGCGGCGGTCGAGCTAGTTGGCGACGGCGGCGACGCGCGGCGGCCAGGCGAGCTCAGGCGGTTGGCGTTGGGCAGCAGGGAGAAGGAGCAGAAGCAGGAGCAGAACCAGTTGCGGGAGGAAGAAGGAAGAGGAAAAAGAAAGGAGAGAGAAGGAAGAAAAGAAAAGGAAAGAAAAAAAAAGGAAAAGAAAAGAAGAGAGAGAGAAGAGTAGGTGGGGTTTGGTGGGGTGTCAGACGCGTGAGGGACCGGCGCGCGCAGGAAAAAAAAAGGTCGCTGCGGATAGAGAGAGAAATAAATATTTATTTAAATAATTATTGCAATTCAATAGTTCATATTTAAAATTAAAAAGGTTTATCGATCTAAATTAATTCTAGAATATAATAAAGGATAAATATCAAATTAATTAAATTAAATTATCATGAGAAAGGCCTACTAGTTCAATTTTGTATTCGATCAAAATTCACTTTTCACATATTTCGGGCAATTTCGAGGCTGGCCTCAATAATATTGACACCGTCCAATTAAATTCGTCCTGAAATTCGGAGAAATTCGACATCAAAGTTTAGATTCTAATTAACAGTCAAATTCGATCGAATACGATTCTAGCGAAATTTCTAATTTAAAAAAAATAAAATAACCGAAAGTGATCAGTTTCCGGACGAGATTTTACTATAAGCACACTGACGAATTATACGTTTTATAAATTCAAAAAATGGGCCGAAATTTGAAATGTCACACAAACTTTTAAAGAGGATTTATAGGAAGTAAAGTTTTGCAAGTGTTATATTTATAATTCTAAGACGTTTGAAAAAGATCGAGAGCTGACAAGGCCTTTCTGTATAGCGGAAAGTGGGGCCAACTTGGCACTTCCAATACAATCCAACTTATATACTTTCACGCGTACCATACAATTCAGCCTCTTGTCTTGCATATACCTTTCCATTAACAGATCCCAACAAGGAGAAAGGTAATTACGATGTTTCCATTTAACTCCATAGGCTACAAACCATAAAGATGCAAGATAGGAATGCATAATTGCTTACTAAAATGCAAGTTTAGCCAGATAGAGCTAGAAGCATATTCATTATTAAACAAGAGATTTTCATCAGGCAGCAAAGCTTACACAAATTGTGCTTCCTTCAGGATCCAGTCAGGGACTACTCCAGTCAATTGGTTTCCAGTCATATAGCTAAACAAGAATATTTGATCGAGTCAGTTCCTCATGTACTTTACGCATTCAAACTGAAAAGTTTCAGGGTTATATACCTCAAAAATGCATTTTTTAGGAGATTAAAAGCATTTAATTATTAGTGGTGTAGAAAAAATCAGTTAACTCCTGATATCAATATAGAGCCTTCAGTTGGAGATGAAAGATAAAGGAAATCAATGACAGAGGAAAAACATGATCCTTGCAAAACTTGGAGTGCATGGGGCAGAGTTACCATAACACTAGTACACAAAGCTGAACATAATGAAGGATACTGTCATACTAGCTTGTTAACTATTTCCTCGTTGTAATTTCTTGTCCTTCTAAGACAAAATAAATGATGAGGGAAGATGTGCCATTTGTCAAACAGTCAACTGCTGGGCAGAAAGATGAAAAGATTGTGCCGTTGTTAAACAGTCCAAGAAGCTTAGGACTAAAGTTTCTCATCATTTTCAAGACTAGGGACAGGACATCACGGTCCTATCTGCAGACCTTCTGTATACCACGTAAGAACGGCACTCACCAAACAATCTAGGGCCATTGTTGTGGAAAGAACCAAATAGAGAGCCTAAGGACTTTTACTATGTTTAATCTCCTATACACCATAAAACAGGCGCACAGGACATGCATTAAGTACATACACATTCAATCTGTCAAATACTTAAGTAACACCGATCCATTTAACCTCTTCCAGTGTAAACAAGTAACTCTAGTGAAACTGGAGAATCGTGCTCTTTAAGCAACAGAATATCATCGATCTATGTCTGCTCCAAGACTAGAGTACCACCAAAATAATTAGATGAGAATAATCATAAATTTATAACCCAAGTCATTGTAAAATTTGGATGGTCAAATAATAATCAATCATTCAAGACATGAGGACTTTAAGGGTTATAAACTGGACATGTTATCGCGGTCTAAGTTCTATTGATAGCTCAACTACTTTATAGTAAGAGTTGCCCATAGCTTGGCCATTAGAACAACTTGAGATTTAGATTCTTATACAAAATATGAAAAAGAAGCCTAAGTCCAGCATCAAAGTACTTACATATTTTCTACTCTTGACAGTTTTATAAAGGAGCCAGGGATTTCCCCAATCAGTTTGTTGAAGCTGAGGTCTCTGCAAAACAATTGAATGGAAAGGAGACAAATAAAATGAGAAGATAGTTTTAACTGACTCCCACTGGACACTCTTTGAGTATACTTTGGAGGATTGTACAAACACAGGCTATATCAATGAACCTACGGGTCTAGTTCAAAAGTTCAGACATACAGGTCAACTGTCTGGTGCCTATTCTTTCTATTAGACAATCATTTCCAGAGGCATTCATCGCATAAAATCCAAGTTCATCAAGTTGGTCACACGCTATAAATATACAAAAATTCTGCTGTAAATCGAATTTACAACTTGGAAATTTCAATTTATATAACTAGAAATGCTACTGGGGCACTAAATTGAATGCACATCCCTTGGAATGCAACTTATTATAGTTCAAATCGGGGGATTCCATTTATCTAATAGGACCACAACTAAAGACAATCATAATTTACTGAACAGATCTCCTTCATAACATTTTATTCATGAATAAAGGGATGACGACTAAATACTAGGGTGCTTAGAAAGTAGAATATCAGCTTGAGTGAATAAAAAATAAAATATAAAGTGAGGATTTCAAAATACACGAAAGCATGATTCTACAGTCCTATAGAATTATCGATGGAGAAATTACAACCTAGTCGAAACTAAAGAAAAGGAAATGGAGTCATGATAAACCGCAGTAGAATCACAGAGATCCAGTTATTCAGAATGTCAGAAAAATAAAGAATAAACGTTGCTGGCTGATGATGACAGAATGGCTAAAACTTGCTGTTAAGTGAAGCTTTTATAAAATCTTATAGAGATGACTAGATGAATAAGAAGAATTGACTTGTATAGAGATGCACTTGAAGCCATGCTCCCTTTCGAACTAAGAACGTTATGGCTGACAACTAGACGACAGTCGAGCATAAAACTCCAGTTAGATAATGCGGGGCTGATAGTTGAGAATGTAAGCCACTAGAAGGAAAGTTTCCAGACAATCAACCACTAGAAGTCTCCATTTTGCATTAGCGCTCTTAAGAAGTTATGATAACAAATCAAAGCAAAAGTAAATTAGACGAAATGGGCACCACAGCCAAGGTAAGAATTATTGTGGTTTTTTTTTTTTTTGGTAAAGAGAATTATTGTGGTTTCTATCCCTCGAAAAGTGAAAACGAAAAGAGAAAAGGTCCATATACTTCTGCGTGAAACTGTATATTCTACAGCAGAGGCCACAATCACCAGAAATTAAATGCCACATCACGATTCAAAATTCAGCAGTATCAATAGAAAAGATCAAAGCGCCATTGAAGTCAGTAAGGGACCTTCAAGCCATCTTAAATGGGTTCTTTAACTGCAATCAATAGTCAATCATAAACTAGTAGAAATTTCACTCATTAAGGGTAAAATTATCTATTCTGCTTGGAATAGGAACAGAGGAAAGCCGTTTTCCACTCACAATAATTTTAGCTTCGTCATTTCGGCTAGATAATCAGGTAGCTCTCCGGTGAGATTGCAGCTCCTCAGAATCCTATAAGTAATAGCACTGATATTATCACATTGCTAAGACATTTTGGCTCTTTTGCATAAAGTAAATTATCTGTGAAGGAGCATCGGTCTCACAGTGTCTCAATATCTATACTGCTAAGTTGTGGAAATCGAGACTCGGGTCCATTTAGGTCACTTATTCTCCTGCATATCAAAATCAAATAGGAAACTATAAATGATTGGTACCATCCTAAAGAAAGAGAGATAAGATCGAACTGCCAAAATTCCATACTAACAAATTGGACAATTTCTTCAAAAGTTTGATTCCAGAGGGAATTGGCCCTTGCAATCCACTTCCTTGAATAACCCTAATCATACAATTCATAGATTATATTATCTTAGAGGTATATCTATATAGACCGACTCAAAAGGTGAAGAAGCATTAAGCCTTACAATGTACGGAGATTTGTCAAGTATTGAATAAAATCGGGTATCTTTCCCGTGAATTGATTATCACCAAGTCGCCTACAGTGCATTAAGCAACAAGATTGATATGAAGAAGAAAGAATAGATATGTCTAAATATTGGCAAAGTTTGTGGAAATTGGAAACTAACAGGTCCTCCAATGCCGTCAATTTAACAAATGTTTGAGGTATCTCCCCGGTGAAATTATTTGACGTAAGGTGGCTGAAACAAGAAACCCCGTGATATCACATTGGTTAATTGAACTTGAATGCTAATCTCTCGACAAATCACTCCAATGGATAAAATTCCCTCGATAGATACAAAATCATCATCGAATAATAACTCGATGAATGATGCAGAAATTTGCATCAAGAGACTCACAGTTGATTTAGCTGGGTCAAGTTCCCTAGCTCTGGAGGAATAGCTCCAGAAAGCCGATTGATCTCAACAACTCTGAGTAGAGGAGAGTTGATATCTTCAAACATCAATCAAATTTAACACAGCAAAGAGGCCAAACGCGAGTGGCGAGATGAGTCATCACTTACAATATTTGAAGTGTGGATATGTTTCCTAGCTCCATTGGGATCAGACTAGTCAATCGGTTACCAAGTAGAGAACTGCACCAACATCATTGCCTTTCTCCAATCAATAGAAGAGAGAGAGAGAGAGAGAGAGAGAGAGAGAGAGAGAGAGAGAGAGAGAGAGAGAGAGAGAACATACATGTGGACCAACTTCGTAGGGCCCCATTCCATTGGAATTGTGCCGCTTAGGTAGTTGCGGGTGACATCACTATTTACAGACAGAGATGATGATGATGCTTGTGAAGAAGAAGAAGAAGAAGAAGAAAGATGATAATGGAGAAAGGGAAAATGCAGAGGCTTACAATCTTTGGAGGAAAGGCAATCTGAATAGACGAGTTGGAAGAGTGCCAGAAAGAGACTGAGATTTGAGAACTCTGTTTTCACATGAAAAAATGATTTTGGAATGGCTATATATATCTAAATACCGATTGATTGAAAATGAAAAATAAAATCTCTTAGCATTGCCCGCAAAAGAGGAAGGTTTTGTCAAAGCAAATGCATATATAGCTAATAGAAAAAAAGGAACCAGCATGACTCGGACTAGTGTCATTTCGCTCATGGCAAATATAGTCACTCCTTTGGTTGTAGTAATGGAATAAGATTGTAATGTAATTGTATTGTTGGTTTAATTAAATTGTAATATTATTGCACTGTTTACTTTCATGAATGACATTCGTAATAAGGGGAAACGAAATTTTAAAGCTACCCCTAAAATCAGAGTTAAAGTAATGCATGAGTTTAACACATACAAATCACTAGATATATAATTTATTAAAATAAATATTATTTTATAGTAATTAGCACTTTAGTATCCAATCATAAAACGTAATACCCCATATATATTCAAGATATTACAATTAATATATACATTTTTATCTATTATTTAAAATTTAATTCATGAGTATGATTTAGAAAGAGGAAAATCGACTTTGTCCCTTTCAGTACCATGCAAAATAGATTGATGCGAAACAATATAACAAAATCGTATAAATATAGAATATACTATACTATGCACAGTATGTTATGCGATATAGAACCAATCGATAAATTATTACCATGAATCCATACTATAATGTCCAGAGTAAAATTACTTTGATCTCATTTAACACAACTTGAAGCAAAATACAAGATTAGAGTTAACATTACATAAAGATAATGATTGCTTAAAAGAAAAAAACCGAACAATCGTGTCAATTTAAAGACAAAAAATAGCCCATGAAAAATTCATTTTTACTGAAACATGGCAAATATGAAATTTGGATAAGTGTATCACAAGTGTTAAAACTTGTTAAATTGGTGCAATCAAATCTCTCCATTATTATCCAATTTGGCTAAAGAAAAAGCTTACATGCATTTTTTATTGTTGTCTTAAGACACGTGGCACCAATGTGGTGCCCATCAAGCGCTACACTATAAAAAATTGTTTTTATAATGAAAACGAAAAAAAAAGGGCATAAAATTAAAAAAAAGAAAAAAAAGAAAAAGATAAGAAACTTTAATTGTTCATCTTCTTGGTCGAGCTTGGCCATAGCTGCTTGGTAGGTTTCAAGAAATGAAACTGGACATATCACAAATTTCATTTGTCTAATAAGATTTCTTTTAGTGTGTTTTTGAAACGGAGTTGCTGAGTTGATTACTTCTCAAGGATGATAATATGCGTAAGTGGCGAAGAAGGCCTTAATGATGGTAAAAATAAAGAGAGTGAAAGCTCGGTGATCATGGTCAAGTTTGACGAAACTCAAGTAGCTTATTAGCCTAATAAAACTACCACTGTTTTCTTTAAAGGTAAATCACTGTTGAATTGAAAGTTTGACAAGAAGTTGATCACGTATCTTTGATATGATAGAAATTACAAGTGACGACATCTCTTTTACTCTTTTTCTTCCCGTTTCTTTTGTTATGTTTTTGCATTCGAAACAAAAATGCTTCTTGCAAGCGCGTCTTGCTTATATGGATAAATTACACTCATGATCCTTGAATTTCAATGGGTTTTGCAATCGAAAAGCCAAACTTTGATTTCAATGCCCTTATCCAATGAATTTCCAATTTCTTGTACTCAATACACATTGACCCTAAAAGGGCCAATTATTTTTCAGTGAAATGATAAAACCGTTCACCACGTCAGCTAGTTGACTCTATAAAGAGAGAAAAAAAATCGGTGCGCATGCTCGTAAATATATGAACTTGTTCGACCACAAAAAATACATGAACTCGAGGTTTTTCCTGCTTATTTATTTATTTAGAGAGAGAGAGAGAGAGAGAAAGAGAGAGAGAGAGAGCGAGAGAGGGAGAGAGTTACATCCTGATGACATGGCAAACCGTCTTGTTGTTGGCGTCGGTAGTGCAGCTGCAGTTGACGTCGTTAAGAGTGTTATCAGGCAGTAATTGGTCACTCCATCCACCCTTATTACTGCATGGATCTACACTGAAATTCCAGTCCGTTTTCCCTAAAGCGGTTGCTATTTCTCTCAACGCATCCACTGCAAAGGATAAAGAGCCGACAAGTCAAAGGAACGGCGATATTTCATGCAAAGCAAGCACAAACGATGTCAGATTCGCTTGTGCTCATGGTTGAATATATGTATAGCATCTTTCTTTACCATATGAAAGAAAGCACAAACAAGTACAACTCGGTGTACGTGCGAGCCCAAAACAGGAGGAAAATGAACGGTATGATGAAAGCAGTACAAGATTGGTGGGTTTCTTTATTTTCTTCTCACCTTCGTCGTTGGGCAGAAAAGTGGAGGCAGCAGCAAAGTGCACAGCGCAGAGAAGGAGGAGCACAGAGAAGAGAGATCGAGCCGAGAAGAGAATCGTCATCATTTCAGTCTCAAGATCAACCCAGAGAGAGAGAGAGAGAGAGAGAGAGAGAGAGAGAGAGAGAGAGAGAGAGAGATGATTGTCAAGCGAGTGGTCTCAGCTTACAAGCATTTATGTACGAAAAGAGGGAGAGCGGACAAACAGAGAGAGTGATGTCTGAAAGTCTTCCTCGAATGGGGACACTCCATCTAGAATGGAGTAAAGCTTTTGTCCAACTCTTCTTGCGTAATGACTTTTTTATACCGCTGGTTTACCTAATAAAAGTCTTTTCATTTTTTTCACCTCCGTCATAGGGCGGAAGAGTGGAGGCAGCAGCTAAGCGCAGAGAAGGACGAGCATAGAGATGAGAGATCGAACCAAGAAGAGATTCGTCATCATCTCCGTGTCCAGTTCAAACCAGAGAGAGAGAGGGAGAGATATGAATAAGAGAGGGAGAGGGGACGTAGACTTTCGCTCTTGGACGTCTGTATGTGAGCGCGAGAGCGAGAGGGAGAGCGAGAGTGATGTCTCAAAGTGAGAGAGACGACCCCAAGTCTTCCCTGTATTGATATTCATCTGGAATGGAGTGAGCTTTGTGCCAACTCTTCTTGCGTAATAACTCTTTTGATATTCATCTGGAATGAAGTTTACTCTCTCTTTACCTTTCAATTTCCCCCCTATTTCATTGTGTTCTTCCAATGACGGAAGTCTGCTCTGATTTTGCTATGGCCACGTCTCAGATTCCACGATTCTTAGAAACTTCATTAGCTTATTAAGTCGTCCGGAAAATAATTAGATTCACTTTTTTTGGACAAATCTTTTTTCTCCTCTTTCTTTTTACTTCACTTGCAACAAATTATTGTTTTTTTTAATAACTCAGGGGTATAGCCACAGAGACCTGATTATGTGGAGGCTAATGAACAACCTGCAAGCCCTACAAACCGGTTAAGTCCAATTCTTTGGCCCTTAACCCAATATAGTTTGCACGCAGTTAGTGTAATCATATATGTTGATTATAAACAACGGAAAAAGTTGTCCAATCAAAGTGGTTCAAAAAAATGTATCATATATGTCGAGTTTGGAATCTAATGTCGATGAATAGAATAATAATGTCTTAGGATTTTTTAGGACAATAATTGAATTGTACGGTTGTGGAAGCTAAAATATTTGGCACCGTAGTCTATCCCATTCATTAATGGGTGCTTGTACATTAGCATATCTAAGTCTCTATCAATGTTGACAAGTGTATCACCATTCAAAATGGAATTACTCGAAGTAGATTAATCCAAGTCAACTATGCAACGGTCTTTCTTGAGTTGCTTATAAAAGCTCTTTAATTTGGACCAGAGATAGTAATAATTAATATATCTAGATCAGACACGTGTGGAGATGCATGTGTCCATGCACGACTTTCTATTTTTGTTCCTGGACAAGTTTCTGAGTAAAAAACAACGTTTAATAACGACACAAAATTTTTATTTTCGAAACAAAAATTTATTTGATAACGGCACAAAATTTCTTCCTCTTGGGTGGCCGGCGAGTGGACGATAGGCGAATGGCGGCTAGAGGCGGCCAGCGACTGGAGAAGGGTAGCGACAAGAGGAGGGCAGCTTGCGGCGAGAGACGGTGGCCGGTGGATGACGAATGGTGGCCCACAACAATAGGTGGGGGGAGGCGGGCGGCGACGAGAGCAGTGGCCAGTGGACGGCGGGCGGCAGCCCATGACAGGAGAGGGTGGCTAGTGGATGGCAGGCGATGGCCCACGATAGCCGGCGGGGGCCGACGAGCGGTAGCGGGAGGAGGGCGGCCAGTGGTGGGAGATGGTGGCTGATGGATGGCGGGCGACTGGCGGGGGGAGGCGGCTGGCGGGGGAAGGCAGGCGGCTACGGGAGGAGGGTGGTGGGTGGATGGCGGCCGACTGGGGGAGGTGGGCAGTGGCGGGAGGAGGGCGGTCGGCGGCGGGAGACGATGGTCGGTGGACGGCGAGCGACGACTGGTGGGAAGAGGCGAGCGGCGGCAGGAGGAGGGTGGTCGGTGGCGGGAGATGGTGGATGGCAGGCAATGGCCCACTGCAGTTGGCAGTGAGAGGCAGTCGGCGATGGGAGGAGAACGGCCGGCGACACGAGACGGTGACCAGTGGATGGTGGCCGATGGCCGACGATGGGAGACGACGAATGGCGGGAGGTGGTAGCCGGCAAGCGGGCGGCAGGTGGGTGATCAGCTAGTAGCGAGAGCGAGCGATGAAAATAATTTTAACTTCTCACTTCTGTTTCAGAAAAAAAAAAAAAAGCAAAAAAATTTTAACTTTTGATTTCTATTCCAAACTTATTTCTGGAACAAAAATTTGTTCCAGAAATAGAAAATGAAATTATATTACCAAATGGATTTCTGTTCCAAACCTATTTCCGGAACAGAAATAGAAAAATAGAATGGTTATCATTCGCAGTCTAAAAAATCCAATAATTTTAAACTCAAATATTTGAAAAATTATAAAAATATTATATGAGAACTATTATGGCAAATGAAAGTTTCAATTGCTTATATATTAAAAAAAAAGTCCAAATTATGTGCGTAGCTCGAGATTTGAAGAAACTTTTAACTGTTTACATAGTCATCGTCGAAAAAAGCTGAAATTTTCCAATCACAGTACGAGTCATGGAGTCGTCGATGGAGCATGTTCTAGATTTGGTCGAATTTGGAACCGGAGCGAGGGGGGTTTTTTGCACTTTGACTTGCTTTTGGCCTAACATGGCCTCTGTTATCTCCGTTCCATGTTATAAATGTAGACGCCAACCGCAGAAAAAACACGGCACGTGAAACCTAAGTTTAGACTTTTTTTTTTTGCAAAAAACCTAAGTTTAGACTTAGACCACATAATAATAGTTCCACGGACGAAGTCATGCACAAGACTTAATCAAAACGTCATTTTCTATGCATGTCTAATCAGATTAATGTCGAGTTGCTGAGGGTTATTTTTAATATTGTCAACAAACGCAATTATATTCAACACGGAAGTTTAGGAGAGCTTTGCAAATTCCAAGTTGACTTTAAACGAAGAATTCTAAGCACGTAATCTCGTCACTTACCTTGAAGTCTTTCTTGACTACGAGAAACCATGTAGATTGGGACAATTTTTTAGCATGTTTGGGATGTCTAACAATCGTTCCTAAGTTTTTGTTTTTTTTTTTTTTGAGCAATCGTCCCTGAGTAAATAGGCACAATTCGTCAAATGTGCCAAGCATGTTGGGGTTTACATTGTCCCAGTTTCCTCTGGGATGCTCCTCAACAAACATGCCAAAGATGGGACATGCGCATGCGAAGCTAAAAAACTTATGAATTTATCGTGTTATTCCTATGGGTTGATCAACGAATGTATCTTTGTGATCATTATGTCTTGAGCAAAAGATCAAACACTCTCACAATGTAACCCTCGTCCCTCCGCATGATATTTGTTGCGAGCATTGGACTTGAACCCCATTGACAATCTATAACATATAGCTTCAATTAGTATTCATGTATAAAAGATATGAAGAGAATATTAAATTGAGAAAAGGATTACCTTTCAATAGGGTACAGGTATATTATTAGCACTGGTCCACCAAGTTTGCTTCATCTACGAAGTGAACGATTGGGTGAATCATAATGGTGAAGAATCCAGGAGGAATTTTTTTTAGATATGACTAAGAACCAAGCTTACTTCTCAAATCAGAAAGGATGATTTGGATTCAACCATTGCCTGTGTCTCATATGTTATAAATTTCATAATAAAATAAATTATTCGAATTTACAGTTTTTTTTATTGAAATAGTGTCTGTTTAGAATGCAACGTTTTCAAAGAAAGGTTGCATCTGTTTTAGAAAACATTGATATATGTTCATCATTTCCGTCTCGATATTTTTAACTTCTTGACGTTCCTTTCTTAAAAATATGGTAATTGTTTTCAATTGTTTCCCTTTTGAGACATCTTGAAGAAATACCAGAATTGTTATCTAATATTCTCATTCGAGCCTTTGTTGTATCCTTGAGGATTTTCGCTAATAACCATTAGCAACACTATGGAACAAATAATTCCTTAAAGAAATTGTATTTATGCCTTAAGGTCTGATTCCATTCTTCCTGATTGATTTTTCCCAATAGAAATAAGAGCACAATGACAGACAATTTCGTGAAGCACACACAATTTCGATAAAGAGGTTCATCACAAGCTCTCAACAAGTTACCATGAAGATTCATATCTTCAAGAGTCTTGTGGCTCCTCATCACAATCACCACTATTGTCAACAAATTGGAAGTTTTTCTGCTTCATAAGATATTAATAGTTTATCAACAATTTGATCAAGAAAAAATAATGTATTTACTGAACTAATGTCGTTTCGAAGATCTTTATAGATGTTGAAAAGATGGAGTATACTGATTGAAAAAAGCATATAGAAGGATAGATTTCAAAGACACGCTACACAAGTTTTCAAAATTCCCATTCTTATTGAAATTTTTTGGTTTTTCAAATTAAACATGTATTCAGGAAAAGAAAAAATCGAAAATGAAAATTGAAAGCTATCCAATACATTTGATAATAGCAGTAGATATATACTTTCATATTGTATTAGGCCACAACAAATTAAATTGATTTAATTAATATTGGCTTAATAAAGGTATGAAATGAAAGATAATTCATTATAAATAAAGTTAAATTTAAAAATATATACTTACACAGAAGGAATTTCTTATGAATCCATTAAAAATGAACTAATTTTGTAAAAGGAAAATGATAGTTTTCCTGCTTCATAACGAAATTGATAGTTTATCAACAATCTGATCAAGAAAAAATAATGTCTTTAACTATTTAATCTCATTTTACAACACAATCGAAAATTGATTATATTTTGAATTTCACTTAAATGAAGGGTGTGTTTGATTGAGTATAAGAAATTCTCGCGAATTAGTTTTCCGAACTTTCGTGTGTTTTGTTTGCCGAAAATGAAAACCATTCACGGTCAAATAGAAATATTCATACTTAAAATAAAAGGAAAATGAATTTCCTAATGTGAAAAAGGGAAAAGCTTTTTTCTCGAAAATGATTTTTATGAAAAGCATTTTTTTATCACGAAATTTTTCCCGAAACAAACATGTCCATAAATTGAAAACATTTTCATGAACCAAACGGGCTCGAAGGTTGAGTCTTCGAGAGTATCTCACGTGAGAATCGCACAGAACCTTGTGCCCCCGTTAACATCATGCAGGAGGCATGACGTGAGAAAAACGTCGTCGTACGACAAGATCCACGGACATTCTAAACGAAGAAAAATCACAACTCGTTAAAAGTAGGACCTAGTAAGTTTACTTGTCAAGCCGCCCGACAAGGAAAAAGGCTAGCTAATGTTATTAGCAGACGGCACCACGACGGTCAAACGCCTTTTCTCTTTTTTTTTTCTTTATTATCTTTGTTTGATTTCGACGAAAATAAGGAGCCCTAGCTAGCTCCATGATTTGGAAATTTGCTTTTGCTTTCACACTTTAGGAGAAATTTATGCTGATTGGCTTCTTTTGAACTTTCCATGTCCCCTTTTTTCTTGTGATCGGAAATTTCCCCGTGGATGGAAATATTTCATCGTGTTCAAAAAAGATGTCGGATTTTCATGCCTGAAAGGCACTTTCACGATTGTCCTTTCACATTTCAACCACGAATATATTACTGCATGCATTAATGCGGTTGAGAGTTTGATTCAAACACCAATGAAGATGCGTGTGGACTGGATAGAGGATCTTCATCCAATTGCCGAATGATTAAGATGCAGGAAAAATGATCATATTAGGCAGGAAAGATATGATTCTCAGCATATAAATATGAGACGAAGAGTCTAATGTCCTATTTTAAACTTTGAAACCCATATTTTTTCTTTGGGCCAACGATAACCACACTTATGTAAATTATTTATTCCTTTATAATATCCCGATTCGATTTAAATGTTTCTGATCTCGATAATTTCTAACTTTATTTTGGTCTTAAATGCAAATGTCATCTACCAACAAGAGGAGCAAAGATTAAAAGATAATGCGAATAGATGAGGTCAAGAAACACCATTTCTATGCTTTGCGAATTTCTTGACGTTTAACTCCTTTCCAATTTCTAAACCTTTGTATGTTCTAATAAAAACAGTTTAAACCATTCAATTTCTAAACTTTCATATGAAACACCCAGCAAACCCTATTAACCAGTTAAGTCCAATTCTTTGGCTCCCAACCTAAAATAGTTTGCACACAATTGGTCGTACCATATAAGTTGAATATAAACAATGGAAAAAGTTGTCTTTTTGAAGTGGTTCCAAAAGAAAATATAAATCATATATATGGAGTAATAATACTTCAGCATTTTTAGGATAATAATTGAGTTGTATGGTTGTCGAGTCCAAAATATTTTGCACCATAGTTTATATCTCATTCATTAAGGGTTGCTTGTGCATAAGCATATCTAAATCTTTATCGATGTTCACAAGGGTTTAAACCCATTCAAAATGGAATCATTCGAAATATAAACAAATCTAGGGAAATGTGCCAAAAAAGTCATAAACTTTTTGTATTTGTGCCAATTTAGTCCTAAACCTTTTTTGATGCCAATTAAATCCTAAACCTTTTTTGATGTCAATTAAATCCTAAACCTTTTGCATTGATACCAATTCAGTCCTAAACCTTTTGTCTTTGTGCTAATTCAGTCTTTCCGATCAATTTTGACCGGATTTTACTGATGTGGACGCCAGCCGGCCGATTACCGACACTGATGTGGAAAAATTTAATAATATTTTAATATTTTTTGATTTTTTATTTATTTATTTTCTTCCCCCCTCCTTCCTTCCTCTAGCTAGTCGCCGCACCGGTGACTGGCCAGAGGTGGCCGGCAAGGCCCAACCTCATCGGATCTGGCTAGGTCAGGCCTCGCTCGTGGCCGACGAGGTCGACCTCACCCGCCTCTGGCTGGTCGCCGGTCCGACGACCGACTAGAGGAAGGAGAAAAAAAAAGAAATAAAGAAATAAAAATTCAAAAAATATTAAAAATATTATTAAATTTGTCTACGTTAGCGCCGGTGACCGTCCGTTGGCCAGTCGGTGTCCACGTCAGCAAAATCTGATCAAAATTGGCCGGAATAACTAAATTGGCATAAAAATAAAAAGTTTAAGACTGAATTGGCACCATAAAAAAGGTTTAGGACTAAATTGGCATCAATGTAAAATGTTTAGGACTGAATTGGTATAAAAAAAGATTTATGACTAAATTAACACTAATGTAAAAGATTTAGGATTTCTTTAGCACCTTTCCTGACAAATCCAAGTCAACTATGCAACACTCTTTCTGGGGCTGCTAATAAAAGCTCTTTTAACTTAGTCCAGAGGTAACAACAATTGATTAATACCAGAAAAAAAATTGATGTCTGTAGATCAGACAAGTGGGGAGATGCATGTGTCCATGCTCGACTCTTTGGGGGTGTTTGGTTCGGCCTTTGCAAGGGGCTTTGGAGGCCCAAAGCCCCTTGGGGGAAATATTTTGTGTTTGGCAAAATATTTTGAAGGCTCATTGGCCAAATGTTGGCCTTCCCAAGGCTGAAAGCTCAAGGCACCCTAGGAGGTGCCTTGAGCTTTCGGCCTTCACGGAATGCTACTGTTCACTCTTTTTTTTTTTTTTTTTAGTTCTGGAAGCTGTTCATCTTCTTCATCTTCTTCGGGCAGTCTCCGGCGGCCGGCGAGGGAGAGGGCCGGCGAGGGAGCCTGGGGTCGGGCGACCCCCGGCGAGGCAGATCCGCCGCCGCCGGCGGTCGCCCGAGGCCAGGCGACCCTCGGCGAGGTCGCACGACCGCCTGGGGTCGCGCGACCCAGGCGACGGCCGCCCTGGGTCGCGCCACCCCAGGCGGCCGTGCGACCCCAGGCGGCGGTCGCGGCCGCCTGGGTCGCGCGACCTCAGGCGGCCGGCGCCTGGGTCGCGCGACCTCAGGCGGCCGCCGCCTGGGTCGCGCGACCTCAGGCGGCGGTCGCCTGAGGTCGCGCGACCCAGGCGGCCGTCGCCTGAGGTCGCGCGACCCAGGCGACGGTCGCCTGAGGTCGCGCGACCCAGGCGGCCGCTTGGGTCCCGGGACCCTCGCCGAGGGTCGCCCGGCCTCGGGCGACGGCTGCCGGCGGTCGCCCGACCTCAGGCGACGGCCGCCGGCGCCAGATCTGGCTCGCCGGCGGCCGGCCGGCGCCAAATCTGGCTCGCCGGCGGCCGGCCGGCGCCGGCTCCGGCGAAGGGTAAATTAGATTTTTTTTTCTCAAAGTCCATTTGCAAAAAAAATTCACCAAACACTATATTTTTGCCAAAGTAACTTTACAAAATATTTTTACCAAACACCAGTAGCATTTTCCCAATGGGCTTTCACCCAAAATATTTGCATTTCCCCAAATGCATTCCCCCAAAGCCGAACCAAACAGGCCTTTGTCTTGGCATTTAAAAAGGTCAAATGATTTTTTTTTACCTGTCCCACCAAATTTAAAATAAACCCTCCAATATTTGAAAAATTTATAAAAAAGATCATGTGAGAACTATTGTGGCAAATGAAAGTTTCAAGTGCTTATAAATTTTATAATAAAAAAAATCAAATAGCTATCAGTAGAGATTTGAAGAATAGTCATCGTTGTAAAATTTTCCAATCACAGTACGAGTCATGGAGTCATCGATGGAGCTAATGCTTTAGATTTGACCGAATTTGGAACCAGAGCAAGGGGGGGTTTTGTACTTTGTCTTGCTTTTGGCCTGACATCTGACATGGCCTCCTTTATCTCCGTTCCATATTATAAATGTAAGACACCAGCCGCAGAAAAACCACGGCCCGTGAACCTAAGTTTGCACTTACACGAGATAATAATGGTTCCGCGGACGACGTCATCCACAAGATTTAGGGCGTGTTTATTTAACGAAAAATGTAATATTTTTGAAAATATATTTTGAAAAATTATTTTTTAGAAAAATGATTAATTTTCCTTTATTTGGTAAATATATGATTAAAAAAGTTTTCTGGTATTTGGATCTCATTTGAAAAATAATTTCAAAATGCGTTTGTTTCGCCAATCCGCACTTGTGGCTTGTCGCTGAAGCTAGCGACTGGCGGAGAGAGGAAGAAGGAAAAAAGAAAAAGAAACAAAAGAAAAAGAAAACATAAAAGAAAAAGGAGAAAGAAAAGTAAAGGGAAAAATAAAATAGTAACAAATTCAAAATAAGCAATTTCGTAAAGTGTTTTCACTTTCTTAAATTATTCATTTTCCAAATTTTATATAAGAATGTTTTCCTTAATTGAAAAGTGCTTTCGATTGACTTATTATTTTTGATAAACCAAACGAGTAAAAGTTCAGAAAACGGATTCGAAGAAAATACTTTCTCTTAGACAAACGCACCCTTAACCAAAACGTCATCTCCTATGCATGTCTTAATCAGATTAATGTTGAGTCGTTGAGGGTTGTTCTTAATATCATCAACCAAGGCAATTATATTCAACACGCAAGTTTAGGGGAGCTTTTGAAGATTCCAATTTATACTTTAAATGATGAATTCTCAACATGTGATCTCGTCCCTTACCTTGAAGTCTTTCCCGACAACGAGAAATCATGTAGATTGGGACAATTTTCAAGCGTGTTTGAGACGTCTTACAATCGTCCCTGAGTAACTAGGGACAATTTTTTAAATGTGCCAAGCACATCGGGGTTTACACCGTCCTAGTAATCCTCTAGGATGCTCCTCATCAAACGTTCCAAAGATGGGACGTGCGCAAGCAACATTAAAAAACATGTGAATTTATTATGTCATTCATATAGAGTCGGTCAACCAATGTATCTTCGTGATCAATATGTCTTGAGCAAAAAGGTCAAACACTCTCGCAATGTAACCATTGTCCCTCCGCATGATATTTGTTGCGAATATCGGACTTGAACCCAATTAATAACCTATAACATATAGCTTTGATTAGTATCCATGTATAAAATATATGAAGAGACTATTAAATTGAGAGAAGGATTATTTTCCAATAGGGTACATGTATATTAGTTGCACAGGTCCACCAAGTTTGCTTCATCTATGAAGTGAACGATGAGGTATAAAAGGATGGACTTCAAAGACATGCCAAATATGTTTTCCAAATTCCCATTCTCATTGAAATTTTTTGGTTTTTCAAATTAAACAGTACTCAGGAATAGAAAAAATCTAAAATGAAAACTGAAATCTATTCAATACATTTGATAATAGCAGTAAATATTTACTTTCATATTGTATTAAGTAATAACAGAGTAAAATGATTTAAGTACACGTTGGTTAAATAAAAACACAAAACGAAGATGAATCGTTACAAATACAGTTAAATTTAAAGATATATACTTACATAGAAGGAATTTCTTATGAATCCATTACAAAATGAACTAATTTTGGAAAAAAAATGATAGTTTTCGCACTTCATAACGAAATTAATATTTTATTTCCAATCCGATCAAGAAAAAATAATGTCTTTAACGTGTTAATCTCATTTTACAATAAAAATCAAAATCTGATTTAATTTTGAATTTCACCGAAATGAAGGGTGTGTTTGTTTGAGTAAAATAAATCTCCGTCCGGACTTTCATGTATTTGGTGTGTCGAGAATGATTAGTCAGTGGAAAATCATTCACGGTCAAAGAAAAAATATTCATGCTTAAAATAAAATGAAAATGAATTTCCTTTTCAGATTAGGAAATTTTTTTTCTCAAGAGTAATTTTTATGCTTTTCTATCATGAGATTTTTCCCGAAACAAGCACGTCTGAAATTTGAAAACATTTTCACGAACCAAATGGGCTCGAAGGTTGAGTACGTGAGAGTATCACACATGAGAATCGCACAGAACCGCGCGCCCCCCGTTCACATCAGGTAGAAAGGCAGAACATTTTAAACGAAGAAAAATCAAACTCCTTGAAAGTGGGACCTGAGTTGACATCCGTGCGTTTGTTTCGTCCTCATAAAGCCCCCAAAACTTTTTGATTTTTCAAAAAGGTTGTCCTTTTCCTACCCCAAAAAATGTTTTTAAAAAAAATAAAAAAGGGGATCATCATTTTCTTTTTTTTCTTTTTTTCTTTGCTTTTTAGCTTTTTCCAATTTCCACTTGCACTATTAGTTCTTATCTTAGCTTTATCTACCCCCGACTCTACCGTCGACTCTTTACCACGTGTCTCTAGAAGGTTTCTCGGAGGGGGCTAAAAGAGTAACTTCCTACTTTGAGGAGTCGTCGGGCGGTTTGACGAGACTGTGGTCCACGCCGAACATTTTTGTCACGGATCGAAAGCAAAAAATCGTTGTTCAGGTCTTGTTATAAGCTGTCATAAAATGTTCGTTAAGCACTTGATTAAAGAAATTTTGTAATTTTCAATGCGTTATCTATTTCGTGTATTTGAAAATGAAAATATCTCTCTAATGGGCATGATTAACGAGTCTATCAAAACACTGATTAACAAGATCCAATCATCTTTCACTTCCTCTTTTGTTTTATATGGTTCAATAGGAAAATGCTAGCTAATGTTATTCGCAGAATACACTACGACAGTCTAACGCCTTTTTCTTCCTTTTGCGCTCACACTTTAGGAGGAGAAATTTCCCCATGGATGGAAATGTCTCACCATGTTCAAAAATTTGTTGGTTTTACACGCCTAAATGGTACTTTCATGAATATCCTTTCACATTCCAATCACAAATATATTACTGCATGCATTAACGTAGTCGAAAGTTGATCCGAACACCAATGAAAATATGTGGACTAAATAGAGGATCTTCATCCAATTGCCGAATGATTAAGATACGGGGAAAATTATTATAATAGGCAGGAATGGTATGATTCTCAGTATGTGAATATGAGACGAAGAGTCTAATGCCGTATCTTAAACTTTGAAATCCATATTTTTTCTTCGGGCCAGTAATAACCACACGTATGTAAATTCTCTATTCCTTTATAATATCCCAATTTGATTGACATGTTTTTGATTTCGATATTTTCTAACTTTATTTTGATCTTTAAATGTACATGTCATCATCCAATGAGATGAACATGGATTAAAAGACAATGCGAATGGATGAGCTCGAGAAAAACCATTTCCATGCTTTGTGAATTTCTTGACATCAACTCCTTTCCAATTTTTAAACCTTCGTATGTCCTAATAAGAATAGTCTAAACCATTTAATGCTTTTCCATTACCAAGATGGTCGTTGGTCTTCATTTGAAAACCTGCCCCTTCCATGAGCCATGGGAAAAGTATCTGGCCTATCGGATATATAGCGTGCCACCCAATTTTAATTTAAACTAAAATTTGAGTCCATTTCTTTTCGTAGTGATATGCAATCATCAAATTGAGGATAATTATTAGACTGACAAAAAGTGAGACCACCCGAATATCACTGTTTAAATAAAATTTCACTAATGATTGCATTCATCGTCAGAAATTGAACCTAAACCTAAGTGATTGACCAACCATAGATAGATGGGAAAAGAAGTCATCCTACCTTTTATAGTGATCGGCCATTACACCGTGCCAATAATATCAGAGTCACGAATAAATCTCCATCCGACGTGATGGGCTCCAAATCCAAGTAGATGCGATGGCCCGCTCATTGAACGCAGTCCAACTTGCATTCTCTGACCCACCCAAGTTGCACAGGTAAACCAAGAACCAACTGTTTGCATTGCATGGAATCGAACCTACTTTTACTAAAGTTTTTAATGCAGAGTTAAAAGAAGAGAAGCAAGGAATTGTCTGACATTGAATTGTCGCATTCTATTTATTGATTCGATAAGAAAGTGAAAAAATACGTCCTCGAGGTCATGATCCATTTAGGGGAAAATTGTCAAAAAAATCTTAAACCTATTACACTTTTGCCAATTCAATTCTAAACCTTTTAAGTTTGTCAATTCAGTTCTAAACCTTTTTGCTTTTTGTCAATTGAGTCCATTTGGCTGGTCGGCGCTAACGTGGCCACCGGCCGTCTAGCCAACGGTAACGTGGCAATTTTTAAATATTTTTTTTTGAATTTTTTAATATTTTTTTCTGCCTTTTCCCTCTTGCCGGTCATCGGTCGCCGCTTGTCGGATCGGTCAGAGTGAAAAGGCAGAAAAAAAGGAAAAAATATCAAAAATTTGAAAAAAAAATATTTAAAAATTGCTACGTCAGCATTGACTAGATGGCCGGCGGCCACGTCAACGTCGACCGGCTAAATGGACTAAATTGGCAAGAAGTGAAAAGGTCTAGGACTGAATTGGCAAACTTAAAAGGTTTAGGACTGATACGGTAAAAGTGCAATAGGTTTATGATTTTTTTGGCAATTTTCCCATCCACCGAGATATAGGCGTTTCTCGGATTCTAATCTATGTACCTTCCTTTTTGTTCTTTTTTGGTTAGTTACTGGAATACGGATTTTGGTTTCCACTTTCGGTAGAGGGCAGAGCTAGGAAATTAGGAATTACGAAGGTGCATCAGACTTGCTTTCTGCTTTGCTGATTTGTAGTTGTAGGAATAGCAGCGAAGCATTGCCTTTGATTGTGGACACTTCAATTGGTTGAATGACTAGTTATGATCCCATTGATATTTCAACTTGTTTGATTCTTTTGACTTTAACATAATATTGTTTTTGGAAGTGACTCATAATATGGAACCATTGATGGAACGAAGGAGTCTGCTGATGAGGTAGTAATCCATCTGAAAGGAACGGTCACTAGAAATGCAAGTTTCTACATATAAATCTTTTGTGGGTATAGTATTCGCTTTCATCACTTCTCAAAGATGGGACAGATGAAGTTGGCAGAGCATCATCCCCACCAAAGAGAGAAAGACTTGCTTTTTCTTAGAATAGTTCTTGGGTGGCAATATATAACAGGTCGAACTCGGGAACAAAACACATCCAGAGCAAGGATGCGCCACTTTGCATGTCTCACCATTCAAACAATGAAAAACTTTCATAATAGATTCCCACCCTTGCAGTGGCAAGCATCCGCATCATTATTGTGTGTAGAGGACAAGTAGCAACATCATCTCTGTTCGACTAACAATATCGAAAGAAACATCATGAATACAACCACCAAAACACAAGCAATTGTCTTCTGGCTTTCTCCAATAATTAGTCCACATTACACAATTAGTGCACTGCGTAACAGTCGCTGTTTTCTTTATATTATCTATGCCTTCAGTTTCAAATATGAGCGAAAGAAAAACTTCGGAGCGAAATTTGAGAGTTCCATATAAAGGATTTCCAAATGACGCCTAGTTCCTTGAAGAACTTATTTACTTAGAACACAGCAAACTATTTCTTATTCTCTGTCTTGCCAGTATAGTAATCAGTATCCAAAAGTATTGGATAGAGATCATTACCAGATGCAGACGATACGGTATTAGTCCATGGCCCTTCAGTGGACGTACTCTTGGTGATATTGTCACCAACTGCCTGATGTTCGTAACCTTTGAAATGCTTCCTCATGGCCTCAATTTTCTCCTCAGTCATGATAGCGCCCTCCGAGTCCAGCACTGGAACAGCAACCTTGCCTTCAAGCATGCTAACCACAGATGACATCGGCGGCCTGAGTGCTGGAGTGGTGTTAGTACACATCAGAGCTACCTTTATCAATGCCAGCACCTCCTCTTTGTCAAAGTGAGGACCAAGTCTCCGATCAACTAGATCTATCAAATTTCCTCTCTCCTTCAAAAAGCGTGCCTAGAAACAGAAATTAAAAGTTGAGATATTTCCCTTTCGAGCTTCAGGTGCTGATCTGTAGCAAAATATGCTCAAAAAACTAAAAACAGGAAGAAGAAAATATATTATGTCCCTCGATAATTACGAGACAAGTGCCATTGATAATCACCTGCTACTTTCTCATCTTTGTTAGGGTATAAATGAAAGAAAAGAATCGAACAAGTCAATACATATGAAACAAGTTCAAATAAACGTTAGTAAACTCCATGACTGACCAATGGTTAACCGGTTGCCAAAAAATTACCAACACTGCTTTAAAATCACCAGCATTGAAACGGTAGACTCGTCCTTCAACTGTTTACACCATTCATTGCCTTTTACTCTCAATTCTAGTTTAACAAGAGATACCTGATTGTGCAACTCAGGTGACAATCGGATTTAACGGGGACTAATAATGATTGCTTACTCAAAGCAAAGCAAAATCTAACTTAAGGACTCAATTATATGAATGTGAAAAAAGTTATACCTCAATTGAAAGTATATGGAAGGACTTGTTTGGCGCAAATGAAACTACAGGGAGTATGAATGCCAAGCACGAAAACATAAAAACTAAAACTAAATTACCCCAAATTTCAAGGAATAGAATTTTCTTTAGATCCAAAAAAAGAATCTACATGATTCCTTAGGTCAGAAGGCAGCCCACAGTTTCGAGTTTCAATGTGTCACTAGGTAGGTTCCAGTTTCAATTTCTTAGAACCAGACTAATCCGTGATAGCCCCCACCACAAGTCGCATGTCTTGAGCACGAACACCATAGACTGGCTATTGCAAGAATTACTTTCTCCTTTCAAATTAAGTGTAGACCAACATAATAAGAAGAATTAAATTAATTTGAAATGACTAATTGTACTTAACGGCATGACAATTCGTTAAACATGTTTCGATAGCTAATAACTGTAACGCAATCATTAAAAGTGCATATGAGGAGTAATATACTATGCTCACGCTTCCTTAATGCATCTTTCCGCCGGCACAAGAGAGATTTAAATATGGATATGATCATAATTAAAAACTTTTGAATGCTAGAGTTGATTACCCGATCGACTAGATAAAAGCACTCCTCCTTTTTTTGGGAAGTGGTGTTGCTCTGGCCACTAACAACTTCTAAGGCAACAACACCAAAACTATAGATGTCGGCTTTGTCAGTGAGGTAACCATGCATTGCGTACTCTGGTGCCATATATCCACTATGAAACAAGAAAAGAGCTTGTGTTTGCAACAAAGTAACTGTCTTAAATACCACATACTTAATATTCCTAAAATTCGAAAGAAAGAGATATTCCTAAATGTGACACTATGGTCTCAAGAGTCGAGGGAAATACAAGGGCATTCTAAAAGAATTTTGATGAAATTTACCTAGAACATTTCAAAAAAAGAAAAAAGACCATTGTTGTTCTATATAATTATCACGGTATATATGAGTTTATAACTTGGAAAAGAGGCACTCCGAACGAAAAAATTGTGTTTTTCATGCAAAGGAGAATATAACGATAGTTTATAATGAAATTTTTAACATACAGTAGTTGTTCATTAGATTGTTTTGCATTAAGTTGATTGTCATTGGGCGAAACATAATGAAAAACAATTAAATTACGTATCAATATAGGTTGTTAAAATGTGTTGCATCATAATTATAGCCTAATAATTTCACAAGCTTTTTGTCTGAGTGAACACATTAGATAGGGCACACTGAATAACCATACGAAATGTTTATCTTGAATTGTTCTTTTCATAGTAAATGGAGCATGTAGGATATTATCAATCTTTTTGAGTAAAATCTCGCGTAGGATAATATGAACTAACTGAGAAATTGTATTAGATTATCTAAGTATGTTGAGATAACGGCAATTAGTTAATAATGTCATAGTTCTTCTTTGTTGAATTAATGTTAGAGTTAGTAGAACGAACTTACATTTTTATCTTTTCCCTAATTAATCACATTCTTTTCATAAACAAGTTGACTTTTCACACAAGTCAACGCAAACGTCTAAAACATGTGACCATGCTTATTTATGTTTTTCCGTGTGTATACAATAGAAACGTGGGCGAATTAGCTCTATTGCCTATAATACTAAGTTATATTCAAATTAACAATTACATACATCAGTATCAGAGTATCATTACTTAATGGTAGGTCATGTGACATAATTAACATTTTTTCCTAATTAACGCGAAGAGTGGTGGGACAGGCATAAAGCTTTGTGGTTAAGCTACATTTGTTGAGCACCATGCTTTGGAATGGTATGAATCAATCACAAAGCTCCATTCAACTCACTTTTCTTAAATTAGCCTAAATGTTTCTATTCCATGCTTTTATGTTGTCACTGGCTCCAAATTAGGTTAACAGGAACACAAAGCAAGAAACTTACTAAGTTCCAGCGATCTTGGTGCTGATATGTGTTTTGTCCTCCTCATCAAGTTTTGCTAAACCAAAATCTGATATTTTAGGGTTGAGATCCTTATCCAGTAAAACATTAGTAGCTTTGATGTCTCTATGCACAATCTTCAGCCTTGATTCTTCATGAAGATATGCCAAGCCCCTGGCAATACCCACGCATATCTTGTGTCTTGTCCGCCAATCCAATTTTAATTGAAATTCTTCAAGACCTTCAATTGTATTAAAAGACATCAAAACTACTTTCTCCCGTGTCATTTGCTGAAGTTAGTGAAGAATAGTGTAACATCAAATTACCAAATAAAGTGCGAGCAAGACTGTTATTTTCCATGTACTCGTAAACCAGCACAAGTTGATTTCCTTCAATGCAGCATCCATAGAGTTTCACAAGATGCGGATGTTGAAGAGCAGAAATCATCCCAATCTCATTCACAAACTCACGATTTCCTTGCTTTGATTTGGATGAAAGCTGCTTCACTGCTATAGCGGTGCCATCTGACAGAAGACCCTGCAATTGAACCTTGGCATCAGATGTATGCTATGCATATTAGTTACATTGAATGCTGCTTTCTACATATCTTTTCTGTTGGGAATTGGGGGAAATTGGTTCACTAATTTTCTAGCATACCTTGTATACAGAACCAAAACCACCTTCTCCAATCTTATTGGCAACGTCAAAATTGTTTGTGGCAACTTTAATCTGTCGTAAGGTGAATGAACCAATTTGCAACGCTAGACCCTTCAAGTCTGCACCATGTTTTGGAACTTCTAAGAATTTGGAGGAGTCAACAGCTATAGTATGCAATCCACTATCTAACAAAGATGTAGCAATTCCTTCTCGATGTATCAGAAAATCACACGTTTTGACGTTTTGGTCTGAGCAAGTTCTGTGTGGAATATCTTAGCATCTTGAAATTTATTTTCTAGGAAAGTCTAGCAACAGTTGGCGGTATGTATTCAAAAAGTAAAATGAGAATGTCTCTAGGGTATTTAGTAGTGGAGGACATAAGAAAAATCATAGAAAAAAACCCACTCTGGAAACATAAGGCATGGTTCCTAAGTTTCAATTTCTCGTACTCATGAAATTCTGGCGGTTATTTTAGGTGTCTTGAAACATAGACTTAGCGTGTGTGTGTGTATATATATAGATGTGTGTGTGTGTGTGTGTGTGTAGTCAATTGTGGCCCCAAGGAGACCCAATACACACACACACACTTATCTGAGAAACAATCTACCATATTCTCCTTATAGCTATCTATCCCTTTGTTGGGTGAACCAAATGGATGTACGACAGTTTAGCTCTGTTATGGCTTAATTAATCTTTTTTTTTTCTTTTTGTGTCAGATTAAATACCCAATGGAATGCAAAAATGTAATGCATCAACTGTTTTACAATGGAACTGGGTAATCTAGTCGCAGTATCAATCATGCATTGTGATTACCCCTTCCCCACTAGAAAAGGTAAGACGAAGAAGAAGATTCATGAACCAACAGTTGACAGGACAAATTTGTGAGCTAGCTGAAATATAAATGATGCAATGTGATTACCCAACAGAATACAGAAGGGGGAATGTATTCAGAGTGCATAACATTCTCATATTTCTTGACAGATATATGCGAATGAAACAACAGAGACTCCAGGTAAGCAACTACCTCGTGTCATTTCATCTTCACGTCCAAGACATCCTCTCCACCAAAGGATAACCAGGATAAGGAAAAGTACAAAAACTATGGCGGCCACAATACCGACCACATTGCCTGCAGATATGCTAGCTGACTCTCTTGGGGTTTTAAAGCCTGCAGTGTAGAAAGAACACATAGATATTTATCCTAAACTGTTTAGTTGGGTAGACATAAATGCAGAAAATTATCTGTAGCTTCTTGGTGAACACAGAAAGCAATAGGTGGGATGACGCACTATTGGAGAATCAAGAGGACATAAAAACAGCTCAGAAGTACTCTACAGAAACTATCAGATAAATGAGCACAGGAAGATATCATCTTTGGAACATGTAATACTAAATACAAAGGGAAAAAGAAAAGGAAACAAAATATGCTCTTCATTCTCAAGGCTGTACTGTATAAAACATTCTCAGATAGACAGAAAACAAAGCAAAACTATAACCAATTTTCACCTCTTAAGAGAAAAATAATAGATCTTAGTCAGCTACTATGGAAATTGATCCAATCAACTGTAACACACGCCAATGGCTTGAATCCAACAGTGGACAGTTGCAACCAAACCAAGTAACTGAATAGCCTATTGATGACTTCTGGTGCAAGACAGGACATGGGTGTTTTTTTTTCAAGATGAATATGAGTGACTTTCTCAACAGAGAAGCACCAAGTGAAACATGGAAGCGTCTATTTGCATACCCGGGTGGACGGAGATAGCAGATATAAGAGGACCGTAGACTCCTCTTGTAGGTATAGCATTTGTTCCTTTCCCAGCCCAATAGAAGCGTATCTCCAGAGTGCCCTTGGTCACTGTGGCAGTAAAATTTTTTATGACCGCCTTACCAACTCCACCTGCTTCAATCTCAATGTTGAAATCTTCCAACACCAATTTCCCCTGAAATAATGTTTAATCTAATTCAAGTTGAGTGTCTCCACACTGAACGAGGTCAAACTTTCAGTTTCAATAGAATGTACAAATTGTGAAAAGATCATGATTTGCAAATATGAGATATTTAGATAAACTTCCCAACCATAAATTATTGAATGCTTTATATTTTTTACATATTAGAACCGGCTCTACACAATGTCCAAAAGTTACCTGTATATAAACATTGAAGACTCGCCTTCCAAGGCTCCTATAACTTTTGTCGCCTAAGAACGTTATCTCCGCAAAATGAAGGCTTACATTGTAGGGCCCATTCATTAGACAAAAGCCATAATAAGTCAGAGAGAGAGGAGAACGCCGTGCTTTCAAGTAAAGTTGGGCATTATTCATGGGCAGTCTGGATCTATTGTCAACTATATAGCCCTCTGTCTCGGCCTTGTTATCAAGGAAGTGACCAGTGCTACTGTAGGCCCAGTTATCCCCCAGGAAGAAACTTGAAGGTTTAGCCGGCTCTACGTCACCGTTGTATGTGGTATCCCCTATTTTTACTTCGCTCCCACCGCAATTTATGAAGAGGTTATACCGATCTGGATGGAGTAAAGAAACAGCCACAGAGAAAAAATCAAGTTTTCTTCTTTTTGTTAATATGGAGCGGACTTTCCGAACACAATAAACTAGCATTCCCTCCTTGAAAAATTACATAGAAACCGCCACGTTTATGAGAAACTCATTATTTAATAGAGGTGGCTTTGAAAATATTTAGACTAATTATGCATCAACCATCAAAGATTGGCACAATAACCAAGACGAGAGTTGACAAGGAGATAAATCTCATGAGAAAAGACTCAGAGTGTGATGCAAAATATCAGAGTCTAATAATAATGATAGGATATTCAGTAGATTAACTTACTTTTTGTACAAGGCTGATTTTTCAAACATGAGACAAGTCCACTTGTGGCAGAATATAAGGTTCTGAGAAGTCAGTAAAGATTTTAATGTTATAATCAACACTAAACCAAGTTGAATGCTACGAACATAAAAAATTAAAATGAAGGTCCTTGGAAATCCAAGTCTCTTGGTGAAAAGTTTAATCTCACACATACACATTGTCAACCGCCGAGCTTGCGAACAAGTTGCTGTAGAGAAAAGACAAAATCAACATTCAGTAGAGAAATTCTGTACACATACAGGATTATAAGTTACTCATAACTGCACATTTGAGGCGAACACGGACTTATACTGAAGGAAGTAGTACATACACAGAACTAATTTCTTGACATTTTGAGCTTCCCCCAGTGAAGGAGTTGTATGATAGATCACTACACAGAGAAATAGTCAACCGTTTCAAAAAGTCGTAATTAGAGGAGACATTTTCTTTAGGCAGCGAAGCTTACACATTTCTGCCGTTCTCCAGGATCCAACGAGGGATTGCTCCCGTCAACTGGTTTCCAGTAAGATAGCTAAACAAGATTATTTGATTGAGTCAGTTTCTCATGTACTTTATGCACTCAAACTGAAATTTTTATAAATATACATCAAAACCCATTACTTAACAGAGTAAAAGCATTTATTACTAGTGGTGTAGAAAAAAAAAACCAATAAAGTCATGATAGCAATATAGAGCTTTCAACTGGAGATGAAAGATAAAGGAAATCATTGGCAGAAGAAAAACTTGATCCTTGCAAATCTTGGAGTGCATGGAGAAACATTACCATAACACTAGTATACAAAGCGGAACATAATGAAGGATACTATCATACTAGTGTCACGATCTAATTTATCCCATGCCCATGTGGGCAAAAAAGTTGGGCCTTGTGGTATCGGGTGAAAAGTAGAGATGCGGAAGGTTGATACAACTGGTCCGTGAGAGTGGCATCATGGTGTTAGTCCTAGGAATATAGATGGCATGATTATCATCTTGAGGAATCTCTGAAGGCAGGTTTGGCCTTCTCGTGCACAATTGATCGAAAGCTAATGTCATTCTCATGATGATGGCAAAGGCAAGCTGAACCAGATGTTATGGTGAAATTATCCGTATGTCCTGCTCAAGGGACTAGATGCTTGAGCTAAATTGGATGTAGTACAGTTTAATATGAGAATGCGATTCGACATACTATCCTTAGGAACGATCTGTTTAGGGAGGTTGGTATGATGTTCTCGACTCATTAGGCAAGTGGTATCAAAGCATGTTTCCCAAATTGTATGGGCGGATGCCAAAAAGAGATATCTTATCACGTACAACATGAAGAGAAAGTTTGATGAAATCAACAGAAGCTTAGTAGGTGAAAGAAGGTGTTACTGAGGGAGCGCAGTTGGCTTGGGAGCCACACTGCTCAGTGCGAGCACAAGTGATCAGAGATTTGCAGACAAGTTTGATAAGGGGAAGCAACAGATGGAAGGTAGTGGTCTGTTGATTTGAACAAGCATTTCCTATATATGTAGATCCCGAGGGATTGGCGGTGATGCTTGAAAAACATAAGGATGCTACAGAATAGACCCCCAATGAGGGGTTGCGGAAATTGGGTGAGGGATAGTGTCACGGTATTTCTTTCATACCCATGTGGGTTGAAAAATGGGGCTTTGTGGTATCGAGGTGCAAAGTGAAAAATGCAAAAGAGTTGATACGATTGATCTGTGGGAGTGGCGCCAGGGTGATTGTGCTAGGAATTCAGGGATGTCATGATTATCATCTTAGAGAATCTCATGTGGACAAACTGACCGGGAATTGATGTCGTTCTCTTGAAGATTGCCATGGTAGGCTGAAACTAGTTTGTGTTGAAATGATCAGTATAACCTGCTTGAGGGGCTGGATGGCCGAGCTGAATTGGGCTTGGAACAATTCAATACAAGGATGTGATTTGCCATACTGTCCTTTGAAACAATCTATTTAGAAAAAGCTGGCTTGGAGTTCTTAGCTCATTAGGCGCACAGGACATGCATTAAGAAATACACATAAAATTATGAAATACTTAAGTAACATTGATCCATTTAACTTTACCGGCGTAAACAAATAACTCTACTGAAACTTATGAATCATGCTCTTAAGCAATAGAATATCATCGATCTATGTCTGCTCGAAGACTAGAATCATGCTCTTTAAGAAACAGAATATCATTGATCTATGTCTACTGCAATACTAGAATCCCACCAGAATAATTGGTCGACAACAATCATAAATTCATAACCCAAAGCACTGTATTATCAGGATGGTGAAATAATAAGCATTCACGACACAAGGACTTTGAGGGTTATAAACTAGACATGTTATCGCAGTCTACTGATAGCTCAACCACTTTACGGTAAGAGTTGCCTATAGCTTGGCCACTGGAACAACTTGAGATTTTATTCTTATACAAAAATATGAAAAAAAAAAAACCAAAGTTCAGTATCAAAGTACTTACATATAAGTTACTCTCACCAGGTTGCTGAAGGAGTCAGGGATTTTGCCACTCAGTTTGTTGAAGCTGAGGTCTCTGCAGAACAATTAGATGTAAAGTAGACGAATATAATAAGAAGGTTGTTTTAACTTACTCCCACTGGACACTCATTGAGCATACTTTGAAAGATTGTACAAGCACAAACAACATCAACGAACATACAAGTTCAATTCAGATGTTTAGACATACGGGTCAACTGCCTAGTTCCTATGCTTTCTACTAGACATTCACTTCCAGAGGCATTCATCGCATAAACATGTTCATCAATTCGGTCACATTCTGTAAACATACAAAATTTCTGCTCTAAATCAAATTTATGCCTTAGAAATTTTGGTTTATATAACTAGAAATGCTATTCGGAAACTAAATCGAATCCATCCTGTGACATGCAACATATTATTGTTCAAATTGTGAGATTCCATTTATCTAATAGGACCAAAACTAAAGCTAATCATAATTTATTGAACAGATTTCATTCCTAGCATTTTGTTCATGGATAAAGGAGCGACTAGGGTGCTTAGAAATTAGAATATCAGCTTGAGTGAATAAAAAATATAAAACAAAGTGAGGATTTCAAAAAAAAAAAAACATGTTTCTGCTGTCCAATATAATTACTGATGGACAACCTAGTCGAACCTAAAAAAAAAAGGAATAAAGTATATGATTAGTTGCAGCAGAACCATCGAAACTCTGTTATTCAAATTGTCAGAAAAACAAAGAATAATTAAGCGTGGATGGCTGATGGTGAGAGAATGGAAAAAAATTGCTGTTAAATGTAGCATTTATAAAATCTTAAAGAGATGGCCAGATGCATAAGAAAAATCGACATGTATAGAGATGCATCTGAAGCCATGCTCTCATTCGAACTAAGAATGGTATGACTGACAAATATTAGAACACTTGTAACAGCCCGAATTTCGACTAATTTTAGGGATTTATAGAAAGCGTGATTTGTCAATGTACTTATAGTAAAATCTCGCCCGAAAACTGATCACTCTCGGTTATTATTTTAAACCTGAGATTTCGCTAGAATTTCGCTCGATCGAATTTGATCGTTATTTAGACCCCGAACATTGTCAGTCGATTATTGGGAGTTTCAGAACGAAATAAATTGGACGGTGTCGATATTATTGTGGCCAGCATCGAGATTATCAGGAATGGTGAAAAAGCGAATTTTTAGACCGGGTGCGAATTTGGACTGGTAGACCTCCCTCGTAGTGTGACCGGAATTATTTTATTTCAGTCAATTGCCTTAGAATATTATTCGGGACTTTTCGGGAATTGTTAGGCCTTTTTCCAAGTTTAAATCGGGACCGATAAGTCGATTTTTAGTTCGGACCGTGTCCGTTATTTCGCGCTTGAAATTCAAAATTTTACTTTTCCTCTCTCTTTCTCTCTCCTCTCTCTCGGTCAGCCCCTCCCGCGCGCACGTCCGTCCTCTCTCTTTTTTCTCTCTCGTCTTTTCCTCTCTCTCCCTCTCTCTTTCTCTCTTTTTCTCTCCCTCTCTCCTCTTTTCCCCTCTGCCGCGCGCCCCTTCCCCATGCAATTTCTCTCTCCCTCACGTCTCCCTCTGCATGCCTACCTGCCCCTCCCCCCTGCTGACCTGACCTCTCTCTCTTCTCTCTCCTCTCTCCTCCCTTTCTCTTTCTCTTCTCTTCCTTCTTCTCTTCTGGTCCTTGCTTCGCCCCGTCCCCGTTCGCCCCTTCGACGCTGCTCCACCGCCTTCAGCCTGACTGCCGAGCCCCGTCGCCGTCGTGCGCCGCCGTCGCCAGCCCGACCGCCGCGCCGCGCCGCCCAGCCGGCCCAGCTCCGCGCGTCACCCGCCCCGGCCGCCCTTCCTTTTCTCTCTCGCACGCGCGTGACAGCTTGCTGCTCGCCGCGCCCGGAGCCGGCCCAGTCCGCTGGTGCGACGCCGTGCCGCCGCCCTCCGCCTGACCGTCGTGCCCCGCCGCCGTCGCCAGCAAGCTCCGGAGCCGTCGCGCCGTCCGTCAGCCGCCTCGATCGCCCTCGCCGGCCTGCTCGCAAGGCGCGCGCGCGGCAGCTCAGCGAGCTCGCCGCCGCTGCCCGCCGCGTCCGGCGCCACCCCAGCCGCGCCTGGCTGTCGCCGCCGACGACCCGCCGTGCCGACTGCCCCGTCGCCGCCAGCCAGCCGCTCCTCCCTCCTCCCGCGCGTGCGCACAGCGACCTCGTCGCCACTGCTCGCCGCGCTGCCTCACCGACGAGCCCAGTCGGCTCGCCGCCGCCGCGCCGCCGTCGCCGCCTCGCCGCCGCCGCGCCGCCGTCGCCGCCTCAGCCATCGGTCCGCTGCCTCTCCTCAGCTCTCTCTCTCTCTCTCTCTCTCTCTTTTTCTCTCTCTCTCTCTTTCTCTCTCACCCCGGTTTGGCCTCACCTCATACAGCCCGCCGCCGCCGCCGCCGGTCGCCGCTCCGGTCGACCAGCCAGTAAGGCCCGCCTGGCCAGCCAGTTGACCGGCCAAGCCGTGGCCCGCGCGCTCAAGCCACGCGCTCGTCGCCGCGCCCGTGCCGCCCCCGGCGCCGTTGTGACCGCCGGCTTGCCCCCGGAGCGCCGCCGTCGACTCTCACCGCACGTCGGTGGTCGACCGCCCGCTCCCGTCGCCTCAAAACTATACTAGGCGAGTAAAAATCCCTAAACCCCTAATTAGCCTAATTTGTGCAATTAGAGGTAAATGTTAGGGTTGATTAAGCTAATTTGGGGCTTATTTGTGTGGGAATGTGCATGGGCTGATTATAGGACCTAATTGGGACTTAATGAGGATGTTTAGATGTGATTTGATGGCTATTTGGGGGCTGAACGGGTACTGTTCACAGTAGAACCGAAAATTGGACTATTTGGTTCAAGTTGGGAATTAATCGGTTCAATAGACGGTGGGTTGATTTTGGTCAATGTATGGGTTAAATTAGGACTCGTTGGGATCCTAAGGAATGATACTATATTCGGGAGTTCAATGGTTGAGTTTGATTGGCCACATCGGGTCCTAAAGAGATTGAGATTGTGTATTGCTAAGTTGGGCTTGAATGTCGGGTGAGAGTGGACTAAAATAAAGTGTGCTAGACGTGCCGACAACGAGTTGAATGAGTGAGGTCATGATTATGGTACTTGGCACATCATGGCACGATAGTTGGATTGAGTTCCGCGGCATGTGAAATTATGTAATAAGGCTTGATATGGTTGAAGTTGAATATGTCGATGCACATGTCTGTCGTGAGTAAATTGGGCATTCTGGTCGAAACAACTGTGGCCTTCGGGTCGGGCCTTCGGGTCGAAGCAACTGTGGCCTTCGGGTCGGGCCTTCGGGTCGAAACAACTGTGGCCTTCGGGTCGGGCCTTCGGGTCGAAACAATTGTGGTCTCCGGACCGGGCCTACGGGTCGTTACAATTTGTGGTCTTCGGATCGGGCCTTCGGGTCGTAACAGTTGTGGTCTTCGGATCGGGCCTTCGGGTCGAAACAGTTGTGGTTTTCGGATCGGGCCTTCGGGTCGAAACAGTTGGGGTCTTCGGGCCGGGCCTACGGGTCGTTCTATTAATCTGTTGGCCTTCGGGTCGGGCCTTCGGGTCGAAACAACTGTGGCCTTCGGGTCGGGCCTTCGGGTCGAAACAATTGTGGTCTCTGGACCGGGCCTACGGGTCGTTACAATTTGTGGTCTTCGGATCGGGCCTTCGGGTCGTAGCAGTTGTGGTCTTCGGATAGGGCCTTCAGGTCGAAACAGTTGTGGTCTTTGGATCGGGCTTTCGGGTCAAAACAGTTGGGGTCTTCGGGCCGGGCCTACGGGTTGTTCTATCAATCTGTTGGCCTTCGGGCCGGGCCTACGGGTCGTTTTATCAATCTGTTGGTCTTCGGGCCGGGCCTACGGGTCGTTCTATCAATCTGTTGGCCTTCGGGCCGGGCCTACGGATCGTTCTATCAATCTGTTGGCCTTCGGGCTGGGCCTACGGGTCGTTATAATTGACTGGGGGCCTTCGGGTCGAGATATTTGCATGTGAATCATGTTGTTGATAAATGCCTAACCTGCAGGAAATGAGATGTCATGTTGGGCTATAGGCCGGGTGAAATTTATATTGACTTACTGGTTCATTGCCTGGTGTATTTTATTTATCTCTGGAGGTACACTTTAGCCTAGTTTGGGATTAGCGATTTATTACTTGCTGAGTTTTCTCACGGTTGTGGTAAAACCGAACTTTTCAGATCCCCGACCATGAGGACGGCAGGCGTACCGATGCAATTTTTGGGAAGAGCCCCCGGCTAGTAGTAGAGCCCGAACCTGAGCCACTTACCCCTTTTTGTTAGTAGTGGCCTGGACCCGATTTTGGATTTTTGTAGTTTGGGCTGTATAAGAATATTGATTATGATTTTTCAGTACTGGTACAAGTGTTGATTTCAGTGGTTACCCTTGGTTATGTGTTCTTATATGTACGGGTGGTTTAATTATTTCCGCTTGCTACGAGTTTCCTCTGATTGAGGTTGTACGGGTCGGTGGCGCAATCCTGGGAGCGTCGCACTTCATATCGACCCTAGGCGGATGATCGTGCTCCCGTTGGGTGCGGGGTGTGACATCCTCGTTGAATTGGTATCAGAGCAAGGACAGCTCGGTCCAATCTAGCCGAACCCTGGAGTGATAAGGAGGAATGACCATGGGTAGCTATAGGGTGACCTAGTGTGCTAAGTGTACCTCTAGATTGGTTGTGTTTAAATGTTGTAATGATTTCTTGAACCAGTGTTATGCAGGTGCGGCAGGACCCAAGGAAAGTGTGCAAGTCCTTGGGTGAAAATTCTGTGCCGTTGTGCTAATTGCTTGCTGAGTGCTTAATTGCTTTTGTGTTGATACCTGCCTAGGATTTAGACCGGTTAGTTGGTTCAGGTCTCTAATTCCTGGACGGAATTATAACAGGCAGTTGAGCACTCAGATTTGAACAATGAACAGGAAAAGGGCAAGGAACCCCAAGTGCAATCCAGTACTGTGGGCCATGAGGCCGAGACTTAAGATTTGAGATTGTGACTCAGACCTTATAAGAAATAGGGAATGTATGGGTAGGGAAGCTAAGGAAAGGAGCACCGTTTTTGCCCGAGTTACTGAGGCTGCAGCAATTGCTGCTATGAATGGGAATCATGCCAGTTAGGCCAAGTGCAAATAGTAGCCAATAGGCAAGGGTATCAATTAGTAGAATGACTAATCAAGTGGAAATTTCTCAAACGTAATGATAAGAGTGACCCTGAGGTTGTACCGAGATTGATAGCGAATTTTAAGAAAGCCTTTGAAATATTGGGGTGCACTGAGACTGGGAATAATAACATTGGTGATGTACCAGTTGCGAGATCATGTTAGCTATTGATGGCCTTTCACCACCAGGAATAAAATATTCCTAGCATGTATAGCCCAGATATTGGGGCTATGTTTGTTGAGAGCTTCTGAAGGAAGTAATTCTTGGAATGTGCCCAAGAGAGGAAAATGGGCGAAGTTTATGTGACTTCGCCAAGGGGCAGATGACTGTAGATCGAGGTGAAACAGAATTTGCTAAATTGTCGAGAATCCATAGTCCGAAGTTCGGAGACTTTGAGATGGTCTAAAGCCGAATCTTCGAAGTTGGTTAATTCCATTGGACATCAGGAATGATAGGAAAATGCTTGAATGAGCTCAAGTGATTGAGCGAGATCAATTAGAGAGAGTAGCCACTTCTGGATTGTGGTATGCTCAGAATCAAGATAACAACCGCTTCGGGAAGAAGCGAATGGTGGGAAACAGGTGATTTGTCCCACCGGCTCAGAAGGGCATTGGAAAGTCGAACCATTAGCTGAACCGTTTTGAAGTTTGCAGTAAGTGTAGAAACTTGGAGATATTGTTCGGCTGACTGGGATCAAGTTTGTAGCAATTACACCCATGCTTAGTGTGATGACCCCTTTTTGATAGTAAGGTGTTGAGTTTGGTTAGGACGTCTTAACTGTGAGATAACGATCGGGAGTAGAGAAATGAGTATCAACTTGACAATGTTGGTCGGGTACGTTTTTGGTTTAATAATTCAAATGAATTGGCTAGTAGGCAGAAAGTCGTTACGAGTTACAGCAGTGAGACCATTCCGTCTAGTCCTAAGGGACATCCTAGGTGTGGATTTCAGGAAAGTCGAGTAGGAATCTCGATTCCCAGAATGCCCTCGCTTGAAGTGACTAGATGTCGGACGAGGGTTGTGAAGGATACGGGATGAATGCGGTTGACTCGACCGTGCAGGAATTGAAGTTGGAAGAATAAATAAGGAGTACAAACTCCAAAGTTCTTTCCCTAGAAATCGTCGGGTTGTCACTGAAAAGTAGAATTGTGAAAGAATTGACCCTAGAATGGAACTAATTTTGAGTGCATGATATTGAATGTCCTTGTTGGAAATTAAGGGAATTGAAAGTCCAGAGGTAAGGACTCGTGGGTAAAATTTTATCCGCCCGAGTGTGCCTCCGTGGGAAGTTCCTGTATTATATGTGAGGAAAAAAAAATGGCAGTACAATGAGGCTGTACATAATTTACTGGCAGCGAAACCAGACAACGAGAAAGAGTAAGTGACCATTGTAGAGGATCGATGGTCGATCCAATCAATATTAGAGATCTTTAGAGTACTCCAAGATCAGATTACGGGTCGGATATCATCCGTTCAGAATACGGAAAGAGAGTATAATCACGACGGTTTAACAGATGAGGTATGGGCACTATGAGTGCATAACGATGCCCTTCGATCTAAGTAATATCCCGTTGTTGAGGAGGACCCAAGGAACTGGGTATTCAAAGAACTTATGGATCAGCTCGTCGGGGTAGTCATTGATGATAGTTTGGTGTATTCGACGAGCTATGAGGAGTGTAAGATACAACCAATAGAGATGTTACGGACCTCAAGGAAACACGCACTCCACGCCAAGTATGGTAAGTATGAACTTTGGCTCGATAAAGTTGAGACCTCTGAATATATAATTTTGGGGAAAGGAACTTTCGTGGACTAGACTAAAGTTGAAGTGATAGCTAAGTGGCCAAAACTGTGACCAATAACTGAGGATTGCAGTGTCTTAGAGGTAGCTGACAATTATCGATATTTTGTGGGGAGAACTCTCGTCGATAGCGAGGTCGTTGACACGGCTGTGTAAGAAAGAAGCCAAGCCTGAGCGGAATGATAAGCATGAACGGAGTTCCCAAGAGCCAAAACGTAGGTTGAAAATTGCCCCGGTATCGAATGTATTCCAACCAAACCGAGAGAATTTGAGGGTTATAGTGATGTTTAGTAAGAAAACTTAAGTGTGTATTGATGCGACATGGTGAATGTAGCATATGTGTCGCGCCAGTGGAGGCCGTATGAGATGATCAATCTGACGTACGACAGAAAACTGAATGCGGTATCCTGTATCGCCGTAGAAAGGCGAACTAAGTAGCAGGTGCGCCAAGTCGTCAATTGATTGTGACGCATATAAGTATTAAAGGGTGAACCTTGTTGGAAAAAGCTCAGGGACTCGGAAATTAAATTTAAGGTAAGCCGGATGTTGGATCTATTAGCCGCCTTGAAGGTAGATTGAAGAATCTAGGCTTAGACCAAGGAGTGACAATTTGTGGATCGAGAGATACAAAAGGTCGTTGAAACAAATACCACTAAGAGAAAGACAGGACCCTAGGTGTCCGAGAGCGGAATTTGAAGTTTCGAGGATGTGGTGTGTGTCCAACGACGTAAAGGGTAAGAAAGAAATCTTATATGAGACATATGAGAGTAACTAAGACATCCACCCTGGCAGCACGAAAATGTACCAGAATCTGCGATAACATTATTAGTGAAATGGAATGAAAACGGACGTGGCCAGGTTTGTAGCTAAGTGTTTGCCATGTCAGCAGATAAAGGCTCAACACTGCAAACCTGAAGGATTGCAGCGACCGTTGGAAATTCCTGAGTGGAAGTGAGAGCACATCACCATGGACTTCGTAACAGGGTTACCGAGAAGCCAGAGAGGGCATGATTCCATTTGGGTGATCGTAGATCGACTTACGAAGTCGGCACATTTCTTAGCAGTACGAAAGGATTTCGAGCTTGGAAGGTATGCAGAGCTGTATGTGAGGCAAATTGTCAGACTGCATGGAGTGCCGGTATCAATTACATCAGGTCGTGACCCGAGATTTACGGCAAATTTCTGGAAAAGTCTGCAGTCGGCTTTGGGAACAAAGGTGCAGTTCAGTACAGCTTACCATCCGCAGACTGACGGTCAATCAGAAAGAACGATACAGACTCTTGAGGATATGTTGAGGGCTTATGTACTCGATTTTCAAGGCAAATGGGAAGAGCAGTTACATTTGGTGGAGTTTGCGTATAATAACAGTTATCAGTAGAGTATTCAGATGGCCCCATTTGAAGCTTTATACGGCAGAGCATGTAGGACTCCGGTGTGCTGGGATGAAGTAGGAGAACGAAGCATTACAGGTCCGGAGTTGGCACAGCAAACAGTGGAAACTGTGGAGGTTATCCGAGGAGGGCTAAAGACAGCGCAAGGTCGACAGAAAAGCTATGCTGATCGGTGACGTTGACCCTTTGGAATTCCAAGTTGGAGACCATGTCTTTCTAAAGGTGTTACCTATGAAAGGGTTATCCCGATTTGGCAAGAAAGGGAAGCTGAGCCCAAGGTTTGTCGGACCATTCGAGATTCTAGAAAAGATCGGCGATATGGCATATAGACGTGCCCTGCCCCCTAACTTATCCCAAGTGCACAATGTCTTTCATGTGTCGTTGTTGAGAAAGTATGAACCGGACTCGACCCACGTGTTAAGATATGAAGAAATTGACGTGGACGACAGGGTGTCGTACGTGGAGAGACCGGTCAGAGTTGAACATCGGAAAGATCGAGTACTGCGGAATAAGATGATCCCGATGGTCAAGGTAGTCTGGGAGCACCACGGGACAGAGGGCGCAACTTGGGAAAGCGAGGAAATGATGCGACACCAATACCCCCATTTGTTTGAATAGTTGATTGGATTGTAAATTTTGAGGACGAAATTTTTGTAAGGGGGGAAGAATTGTAACTGCCCGAATTTCGACTAATTTTCGGGATTTATAGAATGCGTGATTTGTCAGTGTACTTATAGTAAAATCTCGCCCGAGAACTGATCACTCTCGGTTATTATTTTAAACTTGAGATTTCGCTAGAATTTCACTCGATCGAATTTGGTCGTTATTTAGACCCCGAACATTGTCAGTCGATTATTGGGAGTTTCAGAACGAAATAAATTGGACGGTGTCGATATTATTGTGGCCAGTATCGAGATTATCAGGAATGGTGAAAAAGCGAATTTTTAGACCGGGTGTGAATTTGGACCGGTAGACCTCCCTCGTAGTGTGATCGGAATTATTTTATTTCAGTCAATTGCCTTAGAATATTATTCGGGACTTTTCGGGAATTGTTAGGCCTTTTTCCGAGTTTAAATCGGGACCGATAGGTCGATTTTTAGTTCGGACCATGTCCGTTATTTCGCGCTTGAATTTCAAAATTTTACTTTTCCTCTCTCTTTCTCTCTCCCCTCTCTCGGTCAGCCCCTCCCGCGCGCACGTCCGTCCTCTCTCTTTTTTCTCTCTCTCTTTTTCTCTCCCTCTCTCCTCTTTTCCCCTCTGCCGCGCGCCCCTTCCCCATGCAATTTCTCTCTCCCTCACGTCTCCCTCTGCATGCCTACCTGCCCCTCCCCCCTGCTGACCTGACCTCTCTCTCTTCTCTCTCCTCTCTCCTCCGTTTCTTTTTCTCTTCTCTTCCTTCTTCTCTTCTGGTCCTTGCTTCGCCCCGTCCCCGTTCGCCCGTTCGACGCTGCTCCACCGCCTTCAGCCTGACTGCCGAGCCCCGCCGCCGTCGCGCGCCGCCGTCGCCAGCCCGACCGCCGCGCCGCGCCGCCCAACCGGCCCAGCTCCGCGCGTCACCCGCCCCGGCCGCCCTTCCTTTTCTCTCTCGCACGCGCGCGACAGCGTGCTGCTCGCCGCGCCCGGAGCCGGCCCAGTCCGCTGGTGCGACGCCGTGCCGCCGCCCTCCGCCTGACCGTCGTGCCCCGCCGCCGTCGCCAGCAAGCTCCGGAGCCGTCGCGCCGTCCGTCAGCCGCCTCGACCGCCCTCGCCGGCCTGCTCGCAAGGCGCGCGCGCGGCAGCTCAGTGAGCTCACCGCCGCTGCCCGCCGCGTCCGGCGCCACCCCAGCCACGCCTGGCTGTCGCCGCCGACGACCCGCCGTGCCGACTGCCCCGTCGCCGCCAGCCAGCCGCTCCTCCCTCCTCCCGCGCGTGCGCACAGCGACCTCGTCGCCACTGCTCGCCGCGCTGCCTCACCGACGAGCCCAGTCGGCTCGCCGCCGCCGCGCCGCCGTCGCCGCCTCGCCGCCGGTCCGCCGCCTCCCCCTCAGCTTCTCTCTCTCTCTCTCCCTCTCTCTCTCTCTCTCTCTCTCTCTCTCTTTCTCTCTCACCCCGGTTTGGCCTCACCTCATACAGCTCGCCGCCGCCGCCGCCGCCGGTCGCCGCTCTGGTCGACCAGCTAGCAAGGCCCGCCCGGCCAGCCAGTTGACCGGCCAAGCCGTGGCCCGCGCGCTCAAGCCACGCGCTCGTCGCCGCGCCCGTGCCGCCCCCGGCGCCGTTGTGACCGCCGGCTTGCCCCCGGAGCACCGCCGTCGACTCTCACCGCACGTCGGTGGTCGACCGCCCGCTCCCGTCGCCTCAAAACTATACTAGGCGAGTAAAAATCCCTAAACCCCTAATTAGCCTAATTTGTGCAATTAGAGGTAAATGTTAGGGTTGATTAAGCTAATTTGGGGCTTATTTGTGTGGGAATGTGCATGGGCTGATTATAGGACCTAATTGGGACTTAATGAGGATGTTTAGGTGTGATTTGATGGCTATTTGGGGGCTGAACGGGTACTGTTCACAGTAGAACCGAAAATTGGACTATTTGGTTCAAGTTGGGAATTAATCGGTTCAATAGACGGTGGGTTGATTTTGGTCAATGTATGGGTTAAATTAGGACTCGTTGGGATCCTAAGGAATGATACTATATTCGGGAGTTCAATGGTTGAGTTTGATTGGCCACATCGGGTCCTAAAGAGATTGAGATTGTGTATTGCTAAGTTGGGCTTGAATGCCGGGTGAGAGTGGACTAAAATAAAGTGTGCTAGACGTGCCGACAACGAGTTGAATGAGTGAGGTCATGATTATGGTACTTGGCACATCATGGCACGATAGTTGGATTGAGTTCCGCGGCATGTGAAATTATGTAATAAGGCTTGATATGGTTGAAGTTGAATATGTCGATGCACATGTCTGTCGTGAGTAAATTGGGCATTCTGGTCGAAACAACTGTGGCCTTCGGGTCGGGCCTTCGGGTCGAAGCAACTGTGGCCTTCGGGTCGGGCCTTCGGGTCGAAACAACTGTGGCCTTCGGGTCGGGCTTTCGGGTCGAAACAATTGTGGTCTCCGGACCGGGCCTACGGGTCGTTACAATTTGTGGTCTTCGGATCGGGCCTTCGGGTCGTAACAGTTGTGGTCTTCGGATCGGGCCTTCGGGTCGAAACAGTTGTGGTTTTCGGATCGGGCCTTCGGGTCGAAACAGTTGGGGTCTTCGGGCCGGGCCTACGGGTCGTTCTATTAATCTGTTGGCCTTCGGGTCGGGCCTACGGGTCGGTCTATCAATCTGTTGGTCTTCGGGCCGGGCCTACGGGTCGTTCTATCAATCTGTTGGCCTTCGGGCCGGGCCTACGGGTCGTTCTATCAATCTGTTGGCCTTCGGGCCGGGCCTACGGGTCGTTATAATTGACTGGGGGCCTTCGGGTCGAGATATTTGCATGTGAATCATGTTGTTGATAAATGCCTAACCTGCAGGAAATGAGATGTCATGTTGGGCTATAGGCCGGGTGAAATTTATATTGATTTACTGGTTCATTGCCTGGTGTATTTTATTTATCTCTGGAGGTACACTTTAGCCTAGTTTGGGATTAGCGATTTATTACTTGCTGAGTTTTCTCACGGTTGTGGTAAAACCGAACTTTTCAGATCCCCGACCATGAGGACGGCAGGCGTACCGATGCAATTTTTGGGAAGAGCCCCCGGCTAGTAGTAGAGCCCGAACCTGAGCCACTTACCCCTTTTTGTTAGTAGTGGCCTGGACCCGATTTTGGATTTTTGTAGTTTGGGCTGTATAAAAATATTGATTATGATTTTCCAGTACTGGTACAAGTGTTGATTTCAGTGGTTACCCTTGGTTATGTGTTCTTATATGTACGGGTGGTTTAATTATTTCCGCTTGCGACGAGTTTCCTCTGATTGAGGTTGTACGGGTCGGTGGCGCAATCCTGGGAGCGTCGCACTTCATATCGACCCTAGGCGGATGATCGTGCTCCCGTTGGGTGCGGGGCGTGACAACACTCAAGCGTAAAACTTCATTTATATATTATGGGGCTGAGATTGGAAAAAAGTTAACCATTAGAAGGTAAGTTTCCAGACAATCAACCACTAGAAGCCTCCTGTTTTGCATCAATACTCTTAAGAAGTTAAGATAACAAACCAAACCAAAAGTAGATTAGACAAAATGGGGATCACAACCAAGTCAAGAATTCTGGTGGTTTCTATTCCTGAAAAAGTTGATGACAAAGAGAGAAAAAGTCCATACACTTCTGTGCAAAACTGCATAATCTACAGCAGAGACCACAATCACCAGAAACTTAAATGCCACATCACGATTCACAATGCAGCAATATCAACAAAAAAGATCAAAACACAGTTGAAGCGAGTAAGGCACTGCTGACATTCAAGCCATCTTAAATGGTTTTTTTAACTGCATCTAATAGTCAACCATCAACTAGTAAAAATTTCACTCATTAAGGGTAAGATTATCTACTCTGCTTGGAATAGGAAAAGGGCGAAGTCGATTTCCACTCACAATAATTCTAAAGTCATCATTTGTGATAGATAATGAGGTAGCTCTCCTATGAGATTGCAACTCCTCAGGATCCTATAAGAAAATAGCAATAATATTGTCACATTGCTAAGAAGTTTTAGCTCTTTTGCATAAAGTAAACTATCTGTGAAGGAGCATCGGTCTCACAGTATTTGAATATTTGGACTACTGAGTAATGGAACTTGGGACTCAGTTCCATTGAGGTCGCTAATTATGCTGCATATCAAAATCAATATGGAACTTTATTTGATTAATACCATCTTAAAGAAAGAGAGATCATATTGAACTGCCAAAATTCCACACTGACAAGTCGGATAATTTCTTCAAAAGTGAGATCCCGGAGGGAATTGGCCCTTGCATTCCACTTCCTTCAATATACCTGATGATACAATCCATAGATTAAATTATTTAGGGGTATGTCTATAGACCGACTTTAAAGGTGAAGAAGCATTAAGCCTTACAGCATTTTGAGATTTGTCAAGTTCTGAATAAAATCAGGTATCTTTCCTGTGAACTGATTGCCACGAAATCGTCTACAGTGCATTAAACAACAAGATTCATATGAAGAATAGAGAATAGAAGTATCTAAATATTAGCAGAGTTTGTGGCAATTGGAAACTAACAGCTCCTGCAAAGCCGTCAATTTTGCAAATGTTTTAGGCACCTCCCCAGTGAAATAATTTGATGTAAGGTGCCTGGAACAAGAAAATACCAATAATATCACATTGGTTAATTGAACAGGAATGCTAATCTCTCAACAGATCACTCCAATGGATTAAATTCCCCGCCAGATACAAAATCATCAGCGAATAGTTACTCGATGAATGATGCAGAAATTTGCATCAAGAGACTCACAGTACACATAGCCGGGACAAGTTCCCCAGCTCTAGAGGAAGAGGTCCAGAAAGCTGATTGCTCTCGACAGTTCTGAGCAAAAAGAGAGTTAATACCTTCAACATCAACCAAATTTAACAAAGCGCAGAGGCCAAGCGCGATTGGTGGGATGAGTGATCACTTACAATCTCGAAAGTGTAGATATGTTTCCCAGCTCCTTTGGGATTGGACCAGTCAATCGATTTCCGAGTACAGAACTGCACCGATATCATCGCGTTTCGCCAATCAATAGAACATACACTGCATCTCTTTGTGTAAGAGAGAGAGTACATACATGTTGACCAACTCCGTAGAGCCCCATTCTGTAGGAATAGTGCCGTTCAGGTAGTTGTAGGTGACATCACTGTTTACAAAGAGAGATGAAGATGATCATGATCATGATGCTTGTGAAGAAGAAGAAGAAGAAGAACAAGAACAAGATGGTTGAAAATAGAGAGGCTTACAAGTTTTGGAGGAAAGGCAATCTGAACAGACGATGCGGAAGGGTGCCAGGAAGAGACTGATGCTTGAGAACTCTATTTTCACATGATGCAAAGGCTTATTCTATCTTTACTTAAAATTAGCTTCAAAATGATTTTAAATGATGGCTATATACATATATATATTAAAAATATGAAAAAAAAATTCTTAAAATTGCCCCACAAGAGGAATGGTTTGTAAAAGCAAATGAACATATATAGCTAATCGAAAAGGCAAGCATAACTCAGAGCACAACCATGTCTTGCATAGCACATCTAACAGCTCATTTAGAATTTTGTGACACTAAATATGATTTGGGGTAAAAGTGACGCGGTGAATCAAAGTTTGGGATAAATGCGGCACCGATGTATCAGTTTACAATTTTTGGCAGTATTAACCCTAATAAAGATATATACATAATCGGGTAATATTGTTGCTTGAGATTTGTCTAATGATGTTTTCCTTTTAGATATTCTTTTTTTTCTTAACTTTTTTTATTGTACCCATAACTTTTAGATGAATGCGTGATTTGATATTATAATATTAAATAGTTTACGTGTTTGTGGTTTAATATGGTATCCATTTACAAGATAATCAGCTTCCTCGGTTTCATATTATCAACCTAAACCAAGGTGATAAGGTTAAATCATCATCATAAGTTCCGTTCACCTATATGTTCACAATTACCTAAGAAAATTAATTTCAAACTTTGTTCATCACATCGAACAGGAAGCAACAAAATAATGGAAGTATCTTCATAAATAAAATATAGAGAGCTATTGCAATGTTAAGAAGAAATAGCCTTCTAAGGATGAAATTATAGAGACAACACTATACCCTCTAACATGATTAACATAAAGGCAACGGGATTAAGTTCGTTGGCATAAGCTCAGTCTATGACAATAAAACAATATTTTCGTAAAGTTTTTTAGGACTACTACTAATTTTTCTAGAAGTTTTAACTTTTATATGAATACATAGTTTGATATTATAACAGTATAGGCTTTTAGCCTAAGACTAAATGTGGAAATATATAATAAGAGAGACAAATAAAAAGTCTTGAAAAATTTGAACATTTGTTAGACTGCTACCAACTGTCGTGGAGTCTTTGATAAAGGCAAAATTCAAAAATTAAATATTCTATCGATATTAAACCTGTTTTACTCATAAGGACCTTATTTATTGAAGCTAAACTCATTAAAAAGTTACTGCTTCACCGAAAAGCTTTAAAGATCTCCCTCTTGTTCAATGTTCAGAAAGCTCCTTTAGCCAATCAGCCAAATAAAACTACCAGTATCGTGTTTAAAGGTAAATTATTGTTGAATTGGAAGTTTGACAAGAAGTTGATCACACAGCTACGACATGACGGAAATTACAAGTGACGACATCTCTCTACTTTTTTTCCTTCTTATGTAAAACAATATTGGTATTTGCATGTGCGCCTTATTTTTGCCAGTAAATTTCACTCTTGATCTGTAGAGCTTCGGAAGCGTGATTATAATAGACATTTTCTTATTATTACAAGGACAACACTCAGCACACATCCACAGTGGATCTCTTTCTACTCCACACCTACACATGGATCAAGTTGCGCATTCACCAACTTTGCTAGCTTTCGACAATATTTTAATATAAATATCTTCTTATCTTAATTATTATTGTATAACAACTTGCCAACTTGATGGACTTTACTAGAAAAATCTGGAGAAGGGAGAGAGAGTGGCGGTGCTCCCTTCAACACGATCCTCGAATTTCAGCAGATTTTGTAATTGAATGGTCGAACTGTGATATTTCAATTCCCCAATCCAATAAATTTTCATTTTCTTCTTTGTACTCAATACAATTTGACACAAAAATCGACGTATTTTTTCCCGTGAAATGCTGATGTGGTGCTCACAGAATCGGTTTGGTGTTCACCACGGCGGCCAGTTAACACTATAAAGGGACGAAAGATTCGTGCGATATGGCGTGATTGATACAAAGTCTAACTCGGAATCTACGATCGTGAACTTCGCAAAATTTCAAGTTTTTCTTTGAGGGAGGAAGAGAGAGAGAAAGCACGTTACATGCTGATGACATGGCAAACTTTGTCGTTGTCGGCGTCGACGAAATTGCAGTCGCAAGTGACGGCGTCAGAAGTGACGTAAAGCAATTTGTTATCACCCCATTTACCCTCTGTACTGCACGGATCTGCATTGAAATCCCAGTCCGTTTTTCCTAACGTCTTTGCAATTTCTTTCAACGCATCCACTGAAAGAGAAAAGAGCCGGCAAGTCAAAGGAACAGCAATATCTCATGCAAAACAAGCACAAACGATGTCAAATTCGCGTGTGCATGAGGTTGATTATATGTACAGCATCTTTCTTTACCTATGAGAGAAAGCACAAACAAATACAACTCGGTGTACGTGCGAGCCAAAAACAGGAGGAGAAAAAGGAACAGTAAGATGAAAGCAATACAAGATTGGTGGGTTTCATTATTTTTTTCTCACCTTCGTCTTTGGGCAAAAGAGGGGCGGCATCAGCTGAGTTAATGGCACACAGAAGGACGACCCCAGAGAAGAGAGATCGAGCCAAGAAGCGATTCATCATCATCTCAACCTCGAGTTCAACCCAGAGGTAGATAGTGAGAGAGAGAGAGAGAGAGAGAGAGAGAGAGAGAGAGAGAGATCTCACTCTCTTTAACCGTGCTCTCCGAAGGGCAAAACTTGGCTAAGCGAGAGAGAGATGATTGCCAAGAATGTGTGGTTTAACTTCATGTTATGCATGTATAAAAAGAGGGAGAGTGGACAAAGACTTTCGCCTTTGTCCATTCGTATGTGAGAGCGAGAGACGGAGAGAGATAGCTGATAGTGAGAGACGAGCCCAAGTCTTCAGGATCGATATTTATCAAGAACGGAGTGAGCCTTTCTGGACCCGTCGTGCGTGATCATTCTTTTATATGGTCGTGTACGTAATAAAAGTCTTTCTATTCTTATCATTTCTTCCCCTCTTTCATTTTGCTCTTCAAATGACAATAGTCTTCTCCTTTGCTCTGATTTTGCTATGACCACGTCTCAGGTTTAGGTTAATATACAGTTTATCGATGGTGGAGTCCAAATTCCACGATTCTTAGAAACTTCATTAGCTTATCATGTTGTCCGGAAAATAATTAAATTTACTTTTTTTTTGACAAATATTTTCTCCTCTTTCTTTTTAGTTCAGTTGTAATAATTTTTTTTATAATAATCTAGGGGTATAGCCATGGAGACTCAGTTATTCGGAGGTCAATAAAACACCCTACAAACCAGTTAAATCCAATTCTTTGACCACTGATTCAAAATAGTTTGCACGCAATTGGTGGTATCATATATTTTGAATATAAACAATGAAAAAGTTGTCTAGTTAAAGTGGCTACAAAAAATATATATCATATATGTTGTGTTTAAAAACCGTTGTCAATGGACAAAGTACCTCAGAAATTTTTAGGACAATAATTGAGTTGTACAGCCATGGAAGCTAAGACATTTTGCATCTTAGGGTGCGTTTGGCAACGTGCCAAATAGTAAAAATTTCTGCTCTTTTGTTCCCAGAAATAGTTTGAGAACAGAAATGCGTTTGGTAAACGCATTTGTTTCCGGGCACATTTTTGCAAAAATTTGTGCCGAGAAACAGTTTTGGAAGAAAAACAAGAAGTAAAAAAAAGTTGCTTCTTGTTTCTCGGCACAATTTTGAGAATCAGTTTTTTTTTCTTTTTTTTGCTTTCTTTTCTGTTTTGCTTTTATTCCTTGGCCATGGCCGGTCACCGGCGACCGGCGGCAGCCTAGGGCCGGGGAGGGCGTCACGGCCCTCGCCGGCCGCCGGCGGAGGCGAGGGCGAGGGCTGGACCCTCGCCGCCTGGGCGAGCCGCCTCGCCGTCGGCCATGGCAAGGGCGGCCTCACCTAGATCTGGCGAGGTCGACCCTCGCCGTCGCGACCCACGGCGAGGTCGGCTTCGCCGTGGGTCGCGACGGCGAGGGTCGGCCTCGCCCAGATCTGGCGAGGCCGACCTCGCCGTCGCGACCCACGGCGAGGTCGGCTTCGCCGTGGGTCGCGACGGCGAGGGTCGGCCTCGCCAGATCTGGGCGAGGCCGCCCTCACCATGGCCGACGGCGAGGCGGCTCGCCCAGGCGGCGAGGGTCCAGCCCTCGCCCTCGTCGGCAAGGGCCCTGACGCCCTCGCCGGCCCTGGGCTGTGGCTGGTCGCCGGCGACCGGCCATGGCCAAGGAATAGAAGCAAAACAGAAAAGAAAACAAAAAAAAGAAAAAAATAAACAATTCAAAATATTATTAAAATATTATTTGGGAACAGAAATTTTGTGTAGTTTACCAAACGCATTTCTATTTAGGAATAGAAATTTTGGACAGTTTATCAAACGCCTTCAAATACTCAGAAATTGTTTCCAGGTACAGAATAAAAAAAATCATTTCTGTTCAGAAATTGTTCCCGAGCACAGAATGGTATTCATGCGCACCCTTAGTCTATCCCACTCATTAATGATTGCTTGTACATTAGCATATGAGTAGATTTGTTTCACGAAAAATGAATAATTTAAAAAATTATTTTCAAAATTTGATCACTTGAATCACTTATAAAAATGAATAAACGAAAAATATTTTTATCGTCAATAAAATGTCAATAATAAAAACATTTTTCATTGACTAATTATTTCAAGTAATATAAATAATTATTTTTTGGAAAGCATTTTCCTAAAAGCGATCGCTTGTATTGGTTGATATAATTCTCCAATGAGAAATGTTTCATTATCGACAATAATTTATATTTATTTATTTTTATGGACGACGAAAATATTTTTTGTTTGTTCATTCTTTTATGATATTCGAATGATTGTTTTCAAGAATTTTTTTTTTCAAATCATTCATCTTGAGTCAGTCAAATCAGCACAAGAGGGACATGCAGTGCGTCCCTTTGTACTCCATCCACATAAATTGGCATACGAAGGAAAATCATTAGTCTTCCTGAAAAGAGTCGCTCGAAATCTGAAACTTTGTTTCGTGGAGGCATCAAACGGATCAATCCCTTCTTACCAAAAAAAAAAAAAAACGGATCAATCCCCCTCCCACAGTAACTTCACCTCCTCTATCAATGGTCGAAGATAAGCATCAATGTCGTTTCCCTGTCCCTCTTCACCGGGAATGACCATTTTTGCATTTTTTTTAACTTTCTGAATTTTTGTTTCTTTCTTTTTCTCTTTCCATGTTAGCTCCGCTCGTGCCATGTAAATGGTCAATGCTGACTGAATCGCCACGTCAACAATTTCGGGTAAAAATTAGCCCGGAAGAACTACATTGGAAAATCATCAATATGTTTAGAGTTAAATTGATCAAATTGAAAGTTTAGAAATGAATTAATCGTCGTACTATATATTTAAGAAATTTTGGACAATTATTCCATGGAAAAGCTGTCGTTACAAAAAAAATCATACATGTTCGAATTTCAAACTCACGTGGCTGGTATAATAGCCCCGCAGGACTTATTCAGATAATAATTGAGCTGTCTGGGAATCCAAAACATTTTTTACCATAGACAATCCCATTCATTAATTGCCTAAGTCTCTATCGATGTTGACAAGTGTTTCACCCAGTCAAAATGGAATTTGTGCGAAATAGATTAGTCCAAGTCAACTTACAACTCTTCGACCAAAAAAAAAACTTACAACGCCCTCACTGGAGCTGCTCATAAAAGCTCTTTGACTAATCCAAGAATGACAACAACGGCCTGACAGGTGATGCCGCAAAAATTACATATGTAGATCACACGCGTGTGGAGATGCAAAATAAGATTCAAATTTTCAAAAAATATGAAAATATTAAATGGTAATTTATGTTTTAAATCGTTTTTTATATTACGAAAGTTTTCAGTGTTGAAAATTAAACAAAAAGTCAAACTGTGTGGTCGCTGGCCATGGCAGGTAAAATTTTTTTTATAAATATTTTATTATTAATAATATTTTAATAAAAATATTTTTATTGAAATTATTTTTTTTTTGCCATGGCCTGGTTGCTGGCCATGGCCGGTAAAATATTTTTTTATAAATATTTTTTTCATTAATAATATTTTTTATTTTTTTTGTCATGGCCTGGTCACTGGCCATGGCCGGTAAAATTTTTTTTATTAATAATGTTTTTTAAATTTTTTTTACAATGGCCGGTAAATTTTTTTTATTAATAATATATTTTTATTAAAATATTTTAATCTCGTTAGATGCGGCGAGGGTGGCCCTCGCGTCGGACACTAGAGGCTATATTAAAAATCAAGAAAAAGAAGAAGAAAAAAAAACTGATTCTCATTTTTGTTCCCAGAATCAAGAAGCTACTTTTTTTTGATTCTTGATTCTACTCCAAAACTGATTCTGGGCACAAATTTGCAAGAATTTGTGCCCAGAATCAAAAAATTAAACAAACGGATTTCTGTTCCCAAACTGATTCTGGGAACAAAAGAACAGAATCAAACACTATTTGGCCAGTTATCATGCGCACCCTAAAAGTTAAAATAAAAGTCACTACAAGCAAACCCCACTTAAAATCACTCCGAGCGATGGGGTTTTGTACTTGACAGCAGATACGATTTCTTTGCTTTGGACTCACATGGCCTCTTTTAGGACACAATAATTGAGTTGTACGGTCGTGGAGTCCAAAATATTTTGCACCATAGCCTATTCCATTAATTAATGGTTGCTTTTTATTGTTTACCGGGGTGATGGCAAAGTTCTTTTGCAAATCTCTCGAGCAAAAAGGTATTGGAGGAAGTTCTACGAGGCCAAAACTAAGGTTATGTAAGGAAATTCAGAGAATAGAAAACATGTCTAGTATAATTTGTAAAGATTTCAACCAAACTTAGCAATATAATTAATCTGAAGAACATAATCACAAATTGCATAAATCAACTCCACCGGAACAAAAGGAAATAAAGCCACTAGAAAAAATTAGGTTGAGACCTCACTACCCATGATTTCAAAGAGCAAGAGACCACTACCCATGCTCAAATTGGTTCTTCTACGCTATACCTTGTGACAATGGAGGTTGGGGCTTTGACGTAAAGGTTGATCATCTTTTATCAGAGGGCTTTTGGTTAGTGGAGAACTCCATGATGATGACCCAGTGCTCGTAATCACAGCTGTTGAGGAGGATCGTAGGGCGGTTGCTCTAGTTGGGTGATGGGTCCGTCGGAGGCAAGTAGTGAGACCCCGGGGTCTTGGGTGTTGGGGTGTGGTTTATACTTCCCATCACCAAAGGGCTTTTATAGTTTACCTCGTATTTTATTGGTAATTTATATTTGGATTCATGAATAGCTACTGAATATATATAATTTCTTTCTCTTATAATTGAGGGTTGTAACATAGAGATGGATGTGCTAATTATAGTAGAATTCTATGGTGGATATAACTCTAGTTTAATGGTGAACCAAGATAAATATTGTATCTCAATTTCTCTTTTTCATTTATATTATCTATTTCGTTGTGTATGCCTAATTCTAATATTGAGCGGGCTGGGTCTGAGTCTTGGCAAGAGTGAGGTGTTGAGGAGATGAATGGAGAGGCAAGAGCGAGAGGATGAAGGTGGAGTTGGGGGAAGGAGCGATCGAGCAAGAAGCTGGAGCTGGAGAAGGAGAAGCTTTGAGCGAGGAGCAATTTTTGGTTGTTCTCTTTTGTCAAAAAGAAAGAAGTGGGTTGAATGAGGATAGAGAAGAGCCAGGCGGCCATTTCAAATTTCTTAAGAAAGCTGCTCTGCATTTATGATGCAAAATTTCAGCTTTTGCAAGGTATTTTTTTAATTACGATACTTCATCACCTGTTAGATCATGAGGAGCCCAATTAAATAAATGCGCATCACGTCCCTCGCTAACGCGGCACTTTTATATCAGTGAATATTTTTTCTCAGAGAGAGAGGGAGAGAGAGAGACTAGCGACCCCAAGTCTTCCTGAGATTGATACTTATCAAGAACGGAGTAACCCCTTTGGACCCGTCGTGCGTGATAATTCTTTCACTTTTGTCCGTCTGTCCGAGAGAGAGAGAGAGAGAGAGAGAGAGATGTCCGAAAGTGAGAGACGCGACCCCAAGTCTTCCGCCTATTGATATTTATCAACAATGGAGTAAGCTTTGGTCCAACTCTTCTTGCATAATAACTTTTTTAAACCGCCAGGTTACCTAATAAATGTCTTTTTTCTTGTCCTTTCAATTTTCCCCTCTTTCACTTTGTTCTTCCAATGACAGTAGCCTTTTCGATTGCTTTAATTTGGCGATGATCGCATCTCAGATTTGGGTTATTAGACCGTCCATTGACGGTAAAGTCCAAATTCCACGGTTGTTACAAACTTCATCAGCTAATTAAGTTGTCCTGGAAAATATTAGATTTAAATTTTTGGACAATTTTTTTTCTCTTTCTTTTTAATTCGGTTGTACAAATTACCAGTTTTTTCATTATCCAAAGCATCGGTGCGGAGACCCAGCTATCTAGAGGTTAATGAGACACCATGCAAGTCCTGTGGATTGTTAAGTCAAGCTCCTTGATTTGTGTAGGTGGTCCCGATCCGGAATAATTTGCATGCAATTAGTAATATCATATATGTCAAATATAAACACAAAAAAATTATTATGTCAAAGTGGTTACTCAGGAAAATATCATATATCTTGAATTTTGAATCCGCTGCCCATGGACGGACTTTCATTAATAACAAAGACAGTTTTCCCCTTAGTCTATACCTCGTTCCTTAATGGTTGCTTGTACATTAGCATATCTAAGTCTATATCGACGTCGACACGTGCATGAACCATTCAAAATGGAAATTCATTCGACTATGCAACGCCCTTTCTTGAGCTTCTCATAAAGGCTCTTTTAACTTGGTCCAGAGATGACAACAATTAATTAATACCAGAAAACATTAATATCTGTAGATCAGACAAGTAGGGAGATGCACGTGTCCATGCACGACTTTCTTTGTTTTGGCTTCTAACGTCATTAGCAGACTACACTACGACGGTCAGACGCTTTTTTTTTGTTTGATTTTGACGAAGTAAAGGAACCCTAGCTCCACATTTTGGTAATTTTCTTTGCTTTCACACTTTAGGAGGGGAAATTTATGATGATTAGTTTTTTTTTTAACTTTCCATGGCCCCCTTGTGATCGGAAACTTCCACATGGAATGTTTCATCGTGTTCAAAAAAGACGCCTGTCTCTTGTGTCACACCCCTCACTTCTCGGTGCGCCACATCCCTCGCAGAGGTCTATTCGTGTGCGACGTCCCAGGACGCGTCACCGATCCAAACCCAACATAGAGAATTAAAGCATATGCGGAAGCAATTAAAACCACCTGTACAAAGATAAACGTATAACCAAGGGTAACCACTGAAATCATCACTTGAACTAGTACTGAGAATCATAAACAATATTCATTTACAGCCCCAAATACCAAAAATAAAAAAACGATTCAAGGCCACTACGACTAGCTGGGGCTCTTCCCAAAAATGTATCAGTACGTCTGTCGTCCTCAAGGCCGGGGATCTGAAAAGTCGGTTTTACAACAACCGTGAGAATAAATCTCAGCGAGTAATTCCCTAAATCTAAACTAGGCTAACATGCACCTCCTGACAAGTACTAAACATTGCATAATACACACAAAACTGACTCAGGCCCTCGGGCCTAAATCTAATCCCACTAGACCTTGCAGGTTAGGCGTCAAATCAACAAAAGTAGCTACACGACATAATTTAATCACAGCACATACACGCGCATTTCTATGTCACAACGCATGTTATGCATATGCTAGTGCTCGCACTCATGCTCATGCCTCATCAATGCATTATCGCACACTTGCACACTAGCACTCAGCCATTTCTCAATTTCTTCTCCGACCCGCGTTAGACGCATCAGGTCCGACCCGCGTAAAACGCATCAGGTCCATCACTTCGAGATCGATCTCTAGCCCGTAGGCTCATGACACACAGCCCGCGTAAAACGCATCAGGCCGGACATCTTCCGGAAAACCGGGCATCGTCCTGCGTAACACGCTTCAGGACGGGTTCACTACCCCGCGTAACACGCATCAGGGTTTATTGTGATCACACATTCACAAACCTCAATTTTATTTGAACCCCGCGTTAGACGCATCAGGGCAATTTAGGTGATCACAATGCACATGTCACTCGGGCACACTTATAAATGCAAATGCCGTGCCAATACTTGAGATGTGCACCCATGGCTATAAAGTTCACACTTGGGCATCCACATGCGCGAATTACGAGGTAACACACTCAATTTGTGCTGCGCATATTCAAATTCATAAATCCACATGCCCAAGTCAGACAATCAATTTAAGTCAGCCATAGCATCAAATCAGCACACCATCCATGCACAAATTCACATAACCAGGTTAACAAGCATTCGCATATTCGAGGCCCACCAAACTAATCCATTTCTAGTTTCGCTAGACACGCGACAGGATACCATCAAATTGACCACACCCGAGGCTCAATTAGCCAGTCAATTACACCAATCGACCAATCCCAGTAATTGCACAATTAAACCTCAAAATAATCGCGCCCTGCCCAAATCAAATCCAATCCAATTCAGTCGTGACCAGTCACTAAACCACAAATTCTAGGCCAATAAATGTCATTGAATTACTCCATCATACTCTCCAAATATCATTCTAAATGACCACTACAAAGTCAAATACAACGCGCATTATAACCCACATAATAAACTTGGTCATTCCCGAACTCGGGCCGATTTAATCCAAACTGTCGAGCCCACTTATCGCGCCACTCGGGCCACTAATCCTCCATGAATTAATTATACTAATCCACCAAATTGGCCCCAATCAAAATCCCTAATCACTTCCACAAGTTAACCCCTAAATTAACCCCTAAATAACCCTAATTAACCCCTAAACTCGTCTAGAAATATAAATTAGCCTAATTAGGGTTTAGGGTCAAACTCACAGGGTGTCCTATGTTTAAAACGGGCCGGATGAACAGTGCTCGCCGGAACAGTGACTCGGGATGAACAGTGCACAGAAACGGACAATGACGGGCTAAGGCGCGGGCTCGGGGGCGGTGGTCGCTGGTTGGTTGGCTGGTTGGCCGAGGCGGCGACCGGCGGCGGCAGCGAGGCGGCGACGATGAACAGGCGCGGCGGTGACGGGCTGAGAGGGGAGATTAGCCGGGTGAGAGAAAGAGGGAGAGAGAGAGAGAGAGAGAGAGAGAGAGAGAGAGAGAGTGAGGGGGAGGTAAGGACCGGCGGCGGCGGCGGTCGGGTTGAGGCGGAGGGCGGCCGAGCGGCAGCACGCGGTGGCGACGGCGGCCAGGCATGGCTGGTCGGGCAGAATACGAGCAGGAGCAAGAAGCCAGAAGCAGGGGATGAAGCAGGCCAGACGAACGGGCAGCAACACTGAGGAAGGGGAAGAGGGCAGCTGGGGCGGCGGCCGGCAGTCGGCGTGACGCGCGGCGGCGACGAGCGGTGGCTGGCAACGAACGGGTGGCGTTGGACAGAGCTGGATGGGCGAGTAGAGCAGAGGAGGGGAGGAGAGAGAGAGGAGCGGCTGAGATGGAGGGCAGCGACGGCTGCAACCGGGCTCGCTGGCGGCGGCGAGTGGCGGAGCAGCGTCGGGCGGAGGCGGCGTCGGCTGGGCGAAGCTGGACGGGCGGCCTAGCAAGGACAAAGCAGAAGCAAGACCAGGCGGCGTCGAAGGAAGAAAAGGGAGGAGGAAGAAGAAGAGGAAAGAGAAAAAGAAAAAGAAAAGAAAAGAAGGGAGAGGAGAGAGAGGGAGCAGGTGGGGGAGGAGACGTGATCAGACAGGGGGGGCGCGCGCGGGGTCCTGAGGAGAGAGAGAGAGAGAGAAGGGGTTTAAATTTTAAACTCAATCGCGATCCAACGGACACGGTCCAAACTAAAACTCGACCTATCGGTCCCGATTAAATTCGGGAAAAAGGCCTAACGGTCTCCTAAAAATCCCGACAATATTCTAGGGCATACGGCCAAAATAAAATAACCCAAACCGCTCTACGAGGGAGGTCTACCAGTCCAAATTTGCACCCGGTCCAAAAATCCACTTTCTCACTAATCTTGATAATGTCGATGTTGGCCACATTAATATCGACACCGTCCAATTTATTCCATCCCGAAACTCCCGGAAATCGATTGCCAAGTTCAGGGTATAAATAACGGTCAAATTCGATCGAGTGCGATTCTAGCAAAATTTCTAATTTTAAAAATAAGAACCCGAGAATGATCAGTTCCCGGGCGAAATTCCATTATAAGCGCACTGACGAATTACACGTTTTATAATTCCCAAAAACGGGCCAAAATCCAGACTGTTACATTGTGCCTGCATGGTACTTCTATGAATGTCCTTTCACATTCCAATGGCAAATATATTGCTACATGCATTAATGTGATTGAGAGTTTGATTTGAACACCAATGAAAATGCGTGTAGACTGAATAGACGATTTTCATCCAATTGCCGAATGATTAAGATATGGGAAAAATTATCATATTATGTGGGAAAGATGTGATTTTCAGCATATGAATATAAGACGAAGAGTCTAATGGCCTATCTTAAACTTATAAACCCATAATTTTTTCTTCGGGCCAACAATAACCACACGTATGTAAATTCTCTATTCCCTTATAATATCCCAATTCGATTTACGTGTTTCCGATCTCGATAATTTCTAACTTTATTTTGGTCTTAATTGCACGTGTCATCATCCAATGAGAGGAACGTGGATTAAAAGATAATGTGAACAAATGAGGTTGAGAAAAGCCATATCTATGCTTTGCGAATTTTTCAACATCAACCCCTTTTCAATTTTTAAACGTTCATATGTCCTAATAAGAAAAGTCTAAACCATTCAATGCTTTTCCATTGCCAAGATGGTCGTTGGTATTCATTTGAAAACCTGCCCTTCCATGAGCCATGGGAAAAGTATCTCGCCTATCTAATATACAGCATGCCACCCAATTTTAATTTAAACTAAAATCTGAGTCCATTTCTTGTCGTAGTGATATGTAATCATCAAATTGAGGATAACTATTAGACTGACAAAAAGAGAGCCCACCTGAATATCACTGTTTAAATAAAGTTTCACTAATGATTGCATTCATTGTCATAAATTGAACCTAAACCTAAGTGAATGAAGAATTATAGATAGATGGGAAAATAAGTCATCTTACCTTATAATGATTGGCCATTGCACCGTGCCAATAATATCAGCGTCATGAATAAATCTCTATCCGACGTGATGGGCTCCAAATCCAAGTGGATGCGATAGCCCGCTCATTGAACGCAGTCCAACTTACATCCTCTGACCCACCCAAGTTGCACAGGTCAAACCAAGAACCGACGGTCAACGTCACCTCCACAGCGGAATTGACTTCACTTTGTTCCCAAAATTTAATGCTTTGCATGTAAATGGACCTATTTTTATTAATTTTTTAATACGGAGCTAAATAACAAGAGAAGTAAGGAATTCTTTGACATTGAATTGTCAGATTCTATTTATTAATTCGATAAGAAAGTAAAAAAAAAATCTCCTAGAGGTGTCCACTGAGATATAAGCGTTTCTCGGAGTCTACTTTATGTACCTTCCTTTTTATTTTTTGGGTTAATATTACGAAAAACTTTAAATTAGTAGATTTCTAATAAATTTACCACAAATTAATTTTTTGACCACGAAAAACCCCAAACTGGTATATCCGTGACAAATTTATTCAAAAATAATTTTATGATCATAAAAAATCCTAAACTAGTACACCTATAAATTTACCCAAACTAATTTTGTAACCACGAAAAATGCCAAACTAGTAAATCTATGATAAATTTACTCTCTATTAGCTTCGGTCAAATTTTACTGTTAAATTTACTGATGTAGACGACACATTGTGATGTGGTATGGTGACGTGGCAAGTCAACGTGGAAATACACAAAAAATCCCAAACAGGAATGGAGGGTAAATTTGTTACATAATTACCAGTTTGGGATTTTTTGTGGTAAAAAATTTAGTTTGGGGTAAATTTATCACATATGTACCAGTTTAGGATTTTTGTGATAAAAATTTGATTTTAGATAAATTTGTTATAAGTGTGCCAGTTTTTGGTTTTTTTTTATTAACCTTATTTTTTTTTGGTTAGTTACTGGAATACGGGATTTGGCTTCCACTTTCGGTAGAGGGCAGGCCTAGGAATTAGGATTTACGAAGGTGTAGCAGACTTGCGCTCTGCATTGCTGAGTTGTAGTTGTAGGAATAGCAGGAAGCACTACCTTTGATGTGGAACACTTCAATTGGTGGAATGACTAGTTATGATCCCATTGATATTTCCACTTGTTTGGTTCTTTTGACATTAACCTAAGATCGTTTTTGGCAGGGACTCATAATACAGAACCATGGATGAAACGAAGGAGTCTGCCGATGAAGTAGTAATCCATCTGAAAGGAACGGTGACTAGAAATGCTAGTTTCTACAGATAAATTATTTGTGATTATAGTACTCTCTTTCATCACTTCTCAAAGATGGGATAGATGAAGTTAGGCAGAGCATCATCCCCACCAAAGAGAGAAAAACTCGCATTTTCTTAGACTAGTGCTTGATTAGCAATATATAACAAGTTGAGCTCGGGAACAAAAGACATCCAGAGCAAGAATGCGCCACTTCGCACGTCTCGCCATTCAAACAATGAAAGACTTTCGTAATAGATTCCCACCCTTGCAATGGCAACCATCCACATCGCTATTGGTTGAAGAGGAAAAGTAGCAACATCGCCTCTGTTCGAATAATAATATTGAAAGAAACAACATGAATACAACCATCAAAACACAAGCAATTGTCTTCTGGCTTTCCCCAATAATTAGTTTGCAATACACAACTATTGCACTACATAACATCTAGCTAATATTAGAGGAACATAGCTGCAACAGTATCAAGAGCACCATTCTTAACAATACACATAAATTTCACAATAGATCAACCGACAAAAACCTGATGTAGGAAGCACGCATTGACCTTCGATTGTTAGCTTGATAAAAATCGGACAGAACCATTTTTCCAAATTTTTCTGCTCTCACTCTCTCTTGCTATTACCTCACGTTAATTATTCTTTGTGGCTACCACATATAACAGAGAGAAACCCTATTTATGTAGGTCAAATATAGCCTCCCATTATTTTTCTGAATTATCATATAGGCTTAAACTTTTTGACTTGTATTTCATTAGACTTTCTCCATATGGGAGTGAACCTAGCCCAACAGATTGGTGGATCTTTATTATTTTTTTCACCTTCGTCATCGGGCGGAAGAGTGGATGTAGCAGCTAAGTTAGTAGCGCAGAGAAGAACAAGCACAGAAATGAGAGATTAAGCCGAGCAGAGATTCGTCATCATCCCTATCTCCAGTTCAACCCAGAGAGAGAGAGAGAGAGAGAGAATACTGACTGAATTAAGCATATAATGTATTTACTGAACAAATGTCGTTTCGAATATCTTTATAGATGCTGAAAAGATGGAGGAGTATACTGACTGAATTAAGCATATAAAAGGATAGATTTCAAAGACACACACATGTTTTCAAAATTCCCATTCTTATTGAAAGTTTTTGGTTTTTCAAATTAAACATGTATTCAGGAAAAGAAAAAATCGAAAATGAAAATTGAAAGCTATCCAATACATTTGATAATAGCAGTAGATATATACTTTCATATTGTATTAGGCCATAACAAATTAAATTGATTTAATTAATATTGGCTTAATAAAGGTATGAAATGAAAGATAATTCATTATAAATAAAGTTAAATTTAAAAATATGCACTTACATAGAAGGAATTTCTGATTTAATTAATATTGTCTTTTTCTCCGGGCCAACGATAACCACGCTTATGTAAATTCTTTATTCCTTTATAATATCCCAATTTGATTTAAATGTTTCTGATCTCGATAATTTCTAACTTTATTTTGGTCTTAAATGCAAATGTCATCTACCAACAAGAGGAGCAAAGATTAAAAGACAATGTGAATAGATGAGGTCAAGAAACATCATTTCTATGCTTTGCGAATTTCTTGACGTTTAACTCCTTTCCAATTTCTAAACCTTCGTATGTCCTAATAAAAACAGTTTAAACCATTCAATTTCTAAACTTTCATATGAAACACCCAGCAAACCCTATTAAGCAGTTAAGTCCAATTCTTTGGCTCCCGACCTAAAATAGTTTGCACACAATTGGTCGTACCATATATGTTGAATATAAACAATGGAAAAAGTTGTCTTGTCGAAGTGGTTCCAAAAGAAAATATAAATCATATATATGGAGTAATAATACTTCAGCATTTTTAAGATAATAATTGAGTTGTACGGTTGTCGAGTCCAAAATATTTTGCACCATAGTTTATATCTTATTCATTAAGGGTTGCTTGTGCATAAGCATATCTAAATCTTTATCGATGTTGACAAGGGTTTAAACCCATTCAAAATGGAATCATTCGAAATATAAACAAATCCAAGGAAAAGTGCCAAAAAAGTCATAAACCTTTTGTATTTGTGTCAATTTAGTCCTAAACCTTTTTTTGTACCAATTCAGTCCTAAACCTTTTGCATTGATCCCAATTCAGTCCTAAACTTTTTGTCTTTGTGCCAATTCAGTCCTTCCGATTAATTTTGGCCGGATTTTGCTGATGTGGACGCCAGTCGGCCAGTTACCGACGCTAACATAGACAACTTTATTAATATTTTAATATTTTTTAAATTTTTATTTATTTATTTATTTTCTTTCCCCCCTCCTTCCTTCCTCTAGCTAGTCGCCGCACTGGTGACCGACCAGAGGTGGCCGGCGAGGCCCAACTTCATCGGATCTGGCTAGGTCGGGCCTCGCTTGTGGCTGATGAGGTCGACCTCGTCGGCCTCTGGCCTTTGGCCAGTTGCCGGTCTGACGACTGACTGGAGGAAGGAGAAAAAAAAAGAAATAAAGAAATAAAAATTCAAAAAATATTGAAAATATTATTAAATTTGTCTACGTTAGCGCCGGTGACCGGCCGTTGGCCGGTCGGCGTCCATGTCAGCAAAATTTGACCAAAATTGGCCAGAATAACTAAATTGGCATAAAAACAAAAGGTTTAGGACTGAATTGGCACCATAAAAAAGGTTTAGGATTAAATTGGCATCAATGTAAAAGATTTATGACTAAATTGGTACCAAAAAAGATTTATGACTAAATTAACATTAATGTAAAAGGTTTAGGATTTCTTTAGCACTTTTCCCAACAAATCCAAGTCAACTATGCAACGCTCTTTCTGGGGTTGCTCATAAAAGCTCTTTTAACTTGGTCCAAAGATAACAACAATTGATTAATACCAGATAAAAAATTAATGTCTGTAGATCAGACAAGTGGGGAGATGCATATGTCCATGCTCGACTTTCTTTGTCTTGGCATTTAAAAAGGTCAAATGATTTTTTTTTACCTGTCCCACCAAATTTAAAATAAATCCTCCAATATTTGAAAAATTTATAAAAAAGATCATGTGAGAACTATTGTGGCAAATGAAAGTTTCAAGTGCTTATAAATTTTATAATAAAAAAAATCAAATAGCTATCAGTAGAGATTTGAAGAATAGTCATCGTTGTAAAATTTTCCAATCACAGTACGAGTCATGGAGTCATCGATGGAGCTAATGCTTTAGATTTGACCGAATTTGGAACCAGAGCAAGGGGGGGTTTTGTACTTTGTCTTGCTTTTGGCCTGACATGGCCTCTTTTATCTCCGTTCCATATTATAAATGTAAGACACCAACCGCAGAAAAAACACGGCACGTGAACCTAAGTTTGCACTTACACGAAATAATAATGGTTCCGCGGACGACGTCATCCACAAGATTTAAGGTGTATTTATTTCACGAAAGACGTAATATTTTTAAAAAATATTTTTTGAAAATTTATTTTTCAGAAAAATGATTAATTTTCCTTTGTTTGGTAAATATATGATTTAAAAAATTTTCTGTTGTTTGGATCTCATTTGAAAAATAATTTCAAAATGCGTTTGTTTCGCCAATCCACACTTGTGGCTTGTCGTTGAGGCTAGCAACCGGCGGAGGGAGGAAAAAGGAAAAAGAAAAAGAAACAAAAGGAAAAGAAATCATAAAAGAAAAAGGAGAAAGAAAAGTAAAGGGAAAAATAAAATAGTAACAAATTCAAAATAAGCAATTTCGTAAAGTGTTTTCACTTTCTTAAATTAGGGAATTCATTTTCCAAATTTTATACAAGAATGTTTTCCTTAATCGAAAAATATTTTCGATTGACTTATTATTTTTGGTAAACCAAACGAGTAAAAGTTCAGAAAACGGATTCGAAGAAAATACTTTCTCTCGGACAAACGCATCCTTAACCAAAATGTCATCTCCTATGCATGTCTTAATCAGATTAATGTTGAGTCGTTGAGGGTTGTTCTTAATATCATCAACCAAGGCAATTATATTCAACACGCAAGTTTAGGGGAGCTTTTGAAGATTCCAATTTATACTTTAAATGATGAATTCTCAACATGTGATCTCGTCCCTTACCTTGAAGTCTTTCCCGACAACGAGAAATCATGTAGATTGGGACAATTTTCAAGCGCGTTTGAGATGTCTTACAATCGTTCCTGAGTAACTAGGGACAATTTGTTAAATGTGCCAAGCACATCGGGGTTTACACCGTCCCAGTAATCCTCTAGGATGCTCCTCATCAAACGTTCCAAAGATGGGACGTGCGCAAGCAACATTTAAAAAACATGTGAATTTATCATGTCATTCATATAGGGTCGGTCAACCAATGTATCTTCGTGATCAATATGTCTTGAGCGAAAAGGTCAAACACTCTCGCAATGTAACCATTGTCCCTCCGCATGATATTTGTTGCGAATATTGGACTTGAACCCAATTAATAACCTATAACATATAGCTTTGATTAGTATCCATGTATAAAAGATATGAAGAGACTATTAAATTGAAAGAAGGATTATTTTCCAACAGGGTACATGTATATTAGTTGCACAGGTCCACCAAGTTTGCTTCATCTGTGAAGTGAACGATGAGGTGAACTATAATGGTGAAGAATCCGGGATGAATTTAAAAAAGATGTTAAAAAGATGGAGTATACTGATTGAAAAAAAACATATAAAAGGATGGACTTCAAAGACGCGCCAAACATGTTTTCAAAATTCCCATTCTCATTGAAATTTTTTGGTTTTTCAAATTAAACAGTACTCAGGAATAGAAAAAAATCTAAAATGAAAACTGAAATCTATTCAATGCATTTGATAATAACAGTAAATATTTACTTTCATATTGTATTGAGTAATAACAGAGAAAAATGATTTAAGTACACGTTTGGTTAAATAAAAACATAAAACGAAGATGAATCATTACAAATACAGTTAAATTTAAAGATATATACTTACATAGAAAGAATTTCTTATGAATCCATTACAAAATGAACTAATTTTGGAAAAAAATGATAGTTTTCGCTCTTCATAACGAAATTAATATTTTATCACCAATCCGATCAACAAAAAATAATGTCTTTAACGTGTTAATCTCATTTTACAATAAAAATCGAAATCTAATTTAATTTTGAATTTCACCGAAATGAAGGGTGTGTTTGTTTGAGTAAAATAAATTCCCGTCCGGACTTTCATGTATTTGGTGTGCCGAGAATGATTAGTCAGCAGAAAATCATTCGCGGTCAAAGAAAAAATATTCATGCTTAAAATGAAACGAAAATGAATTTCCTTTTCAGATTAGGAAATTTTTTTTCTCAAGAGTAATTTTTATGCTCTTCTATCATGAGATTTTTCCCGAAACAAGCATGTCCCAAATTTGAAAACATTTTCGCGAACCAAATGGGCTGGAAGGTTGAGTATGTGAGATTATCTCACGTGAGAATCGCACGGAACCGTGCGCCCCCCGTTAACATCACGTAGAAAGGCCAGGCAGAACATTTTGAACGAAGAAAATCAAACTCGTTGAAAGTGGGACCTAAGTTTAACATCCGTGTGTTCGTTTCGTCCACGTAAAGCCCCCAAAACTTTTTGATTTTTCAAAAAGTTATCCTTTTCCTACCCAAAAAAAAAATAAAAAAACAAAGGGGGTCGTCATTTTCTTCTTTTTCTTTATCTTTTTGTCTTTGCTTTTTTTATTTTTTCCTTTTATTTTTTCCAATTTCCACTTGCACGATTGGCTCTTATCTTGGCTTTATCTACCCCCAGGCTTTACCGTCGACCCCTTTACCACGTGTCTCCAGAAGGTTTCTCGGAGGGGCTTAAAAGAGTAACTTCCCACTTCGAGGAGTCATCGGGCAGCTCGATGAGACTGGTCCAGACCGAACATTTTTGTCGCGGATAAAAGCCGGAAAAGTCGTTGTTCAGGTCTTGTTGAAAGCTGTCATAAAACGTTCGTTTTTTTTTTTTAATAATCCAGAGAACTTCCGCACGGCCGACAGTCGAGAAATAAATCTTAGAGGTAACACGTGCTAGTCACCACACACGTGCCACCGGTTAAGTCACCCTGCGGCGCCCGGGAACGTTCGTTAAGCGCTTGATTAAAGAAATTTTGTAATTTTTAATGCGTTATCTATTTCATGCATTTGAAAATGAAAATATCTCTCTAATGGGCATGGTTAACGAGTACATCGAAACACTGGCTAACGATATCTAACTATTTTTCGCTTTCTCTTTCATTTTCTATTGTTCAATCAAAAATTGCTCATGTTCATGAAACTTGTCTAGCCACCTGACAAAGAAAAAGGCTAGCTAACGTTATTCGCATACTGCACTATGACAGTCAAACGCCTTTTTCTTCCTTTTTCTTTATAATTTTTGTTTGCTTTTGCTCTCACACTTTAGAAGGAGAAATTTCTCCATGGATGGAAATGTCTCTCATCATGTTCAAAAAATTGTCCATTTTCACGCCTAAAGGGTACTCTCATGAATATCCTTTCACATTTCAACCGCATATATATTACTACATGCATTAACGGGGTGAAGAGTTGATTTGAACGCCAATGAAAATATATGTGGACTAAATAGAGAATCTTCATTCAATTGCCGAATGATTAAGATGCGAGGAAAATTATCATATCGGTAGGAAAGATATGATTTTTAGCATATGAATATGAGACAAAGAGTTTAATGCTCTATCTTCAACTTTAAAATCCATATTTTTCCTTTGGGCTAACAATAATCACACGTATGTAAATTCTCTATTCCTTTATAATATCCCAATTCAATTTACATGTTTCTGATCTCTATAATTTCCAACTTTATTTTGGTCTAAAATGCACATGTCATCATCCAATGAGAGGAACACGGATTAAAAGACAATGTGAATAGATGAGGTCAAAAACCATATCCTTGCTTTGCGAATTTCTCGACATCAACTCCTTTCCAATTTTTAAACCTTTGTATGTCCTAATAAGAGTAGTCTAAACCATTTAATGCTTTTCCATTAGCAAGATGGTCGTTGGTCTTCATTTGAAAACCTGCCCCATCCATGAGCAATGGGAAAAGTATCTCGACTATCGAATATATAGCGTGCCACCCAATTTTAATTTAAACTAAAATTTGAGTTCATTTCTTTTCGTAGTGGTATGCAATCATCAAATTGAGGATAATTATTAGACTGAAAAAAAAAGAGCCCACCTGAATATCACTATTTAAATAAAATTTCACTAATGATTGCATTCATCGTCAGAAATTGAACCTAAACCTATGTGATTGATCAACCATAGATAGATGGGAAAATAAGTCGTCCTACCTTTTGTATTGATTGGCCATTGCACCGTGCCAATAATATCAGAATCACGAATAAATCTCCATCCGACGTGATGGGCTCCAACTCCATGTGGATGCGATGGCCCGCTCATTGAACGCAGTCCAGCTTGCATTCGCTGACCCACCCTAGTTGCACATGTAAAACCAAGAACCAACGGTCAACGTCACCTCCACAGCGGAATTGACTTCACTTAGTTCCCAAATTTTAATGCTTTGCATTGCATGGAATCGAACCTATTTTTGCTAATTTTTTTAATGCAGAATTTAAAAAAAAAGAGAAGTAAGGAATTGTTTGACATTGAATTGTAGATTCTATATGTTAATTCGATAAGAAAGTAAAAAATATCTCCTAGAAGTCATGATTCACTAAGATATAAGCGGATTCTTCTTTATATACCTTCCTTTTTGTTCTTTTTTGGTTAGTTACTAGAATACAGGATTTGGTTTCCACTTTCAGCAGAGGACGGGGCTAGGAATTAGGAATTATGAAGGTGAAACAGACTTGCTTTTTGCTTTGCTGAGTTGTAGTTGTAGGAATAGCAGTGAAGCGCTGCCTTTGATTGTGGACACTTCAATTAGTGGAATGACTAGTTATGATCCCATTGATATTTCAACTTGTTTGATTCTTTTGACATTAACCTAAGATCGTTTTTGGCAACGACTCATAATACAGAACTATTGATGGAATGAAGTAGTATGTTGATGAGGTAGTAATCCATCTGAAAGGAACGGTTATTAGAAATGCAAGTTTCTACATATTTGTGCGGTGTTCACGGAAATCATACTCCAGATTCATTACTCTCCGATTCAATCGCCCCAATCCCTTCACCATCAAAGACCGCATATCTATTAACCGCCTCCTTCCATCTCAGAATGCAAGAATTAGGCAAAGGTCACACTCAAACGGCAGATTCAATTATTGGAGGCATAGGGCCATGTGGGCTTTCTCTTTTTTCAGGACCCAATCCGCATGCATGTTCTCTCTCTCTCTCTTTCTTTAGCCTTCTTCTGCGACAATCGATCCTTTTACGTGACTTCCCGTAATGCAAATTGCAAGCACATGACGCGTTAGATCTGGCGCCCTCCTGCTCCACTTTTGGCCCCTTCCCTTTCTTGGTATTTTTACCATGTGAGTCCTTTATTCTTTGGGCCGTAATTAGATGCCCATTTCAACGAAATATCGACCTCAGTCGCTGTTGCACGATCCATAATTGTGAATCTGTCGGTCCGTCCCCCACTTTTTTAATGCATTTTCTGAGCCGAGTTTTTGCGGAATTGAATGAATTTAAGGGAAGAAATGCCACCATTAATTCATTGCTCACCTAAAGTGACACTTGAAAGATACGAAAGGAAATGAAATTGGTCAGCTTTTTCAAGTGCGTATGAATTCTTTCTCAGAAGTGTCATGTAATTAAAGTTTGAGTTATTTATTCTTTCGGGAAATTTGAAAGTTCGTGTTCGGATATCTTCTATCGGCATCTATTTTAATGCCCCCAACCCGTTTAGTTGGGATCTTTTCTCACTTTTAACTTATGTTTCAAAAATTGAAAGAGAAATTATGCGCGACTACACAAATAAATTATTTGTGGGTATAGTATTCTCTTTCATCACTTCTCAAAGATGGGACATTTAAAGTTAGGCGGAGCATCATCCCCACCAAAGAGAGAAAAACTCGCATTTTCTTAGAATAGTGCTTGATTAGCAATATATAACAGGTCGAGCTTGGGAACAAAACACATCTAGAGCAAGAATGCGCAACTTCGCACATCTTACCATTCAAAGAATGAAAAACTTTTGTAATAGATTCCCACCCTTGCAGTGGCAACCATCCACATCGCTATTGATTGAAGAGGAAAAGTAGCAACATCACCTCTGTTCAAATAACAATAGCGAAAGAAATAGCATGAATACAACCACCCAAACACAAGCAATTGTCTTCTAGCTTTCCCCAGTAATTAGTTTGCAATACACAACAACTGCACTGCACAACATCTAGCTAATATTAGAGGTACATAGTTGCAACAGTATTAAGAGCACCATATACACATGAATTTCACAATAGATGAACCCACCAAAACCTGATGTAGGAAGTACGTCGACCTCCGATCTTTAGCTTAACGAAAATCGGATAGCACCACTTTTCCCAAATTTTCAGCTCTCACTTTCTCTCTTGCTATTACCTCACGTTAATTATTCTTTGTGGCTACCATATAAAATAGAGAGAAACCCTATTTATGTAGGTCAAATATAACCTCCCATTTTTTTTTTTCGGGATTATCATACAGGCTCAAGTCTTTTGACTTGCGTTTTATTGGGCTTTCTCCATATGAGACTGAAACCAGCCTAATAGATTGGCGGATCTTTTTTGTTTTTCTCACCTTCATCATCGGGCGGAAGAGTGGATGCATTTGCTAAGTTAGTAGCGCAGAAAAGAACGAGCACAGAAATGAGAGATCGGGCCAAGCAGAGATTCATCATAATCCCTATCTCCAGTTCAACCCAGAGAGAGAGAGAGAGAGAGATCTCCCTTTCTTTAGCCGGAGTCTGCAAAAGCAAAACTTGGCTAAGTGAGAGAGAGATGATTGTTAAGTGAGTGGTCCAACTTCATGCATTAATGTACGAAAAAAGGGAGAGGGGACAGAGACCTTTCGCTCCTGTAAAAGTACATGAGAGTGAGAACGACGGGGAGAGCGAGAGTGATGTTTGAAAGCGAGAGACGACCCTAAGTCTTCCTTGTATTGATATTCATCTGGAATGGAGTAAGCTTTGTTCCAATTCTTCTTGCGTAATAACTTTTTTGTACTGCCAATTCACCTAATAATACTTCGTTTGTTTCGTTAAAAATAAATAATTTGAAAAATATTTTATCGAAAACAATCGCTTGTATCATTTAAAATAATTAACCAATAAAAAATATTTTCGGTCTACATAATAATAATTTATGTAAATATTTTTATGGACAATGAAAATATTTTCTTTTCATTGATTTTTGTAAGCGATACAAATGATCGTTTTTAGGAAAATATTTTCTACATCATTTATTTTTTAATGAAATAAATGGAGCAAAAAAATCTCATTCTTTTCCTTTACATTTTTCCCCTCTTTCATTTTGTTCTTCCAAAGACGGTAGTCTTTCAGTTGCTTTGATTTTGGTACGATCATGACTCAAATTTGAGTTATTAGACCGTCCATCAACGGTAGAGTCCAAATTCCACGATTCTTACAAATTTCAGCAGTTGATTAAGTTGTGCCAAAAACAATTATATTCACTTTTTTGTATAAATATTTTTTTTCTCTTTCTTTTCAGTTCGGTTGAAACCAATTAGTCTTTTTAATAATCTAGATGCACAGACGCGGAGACCTGACTATTTTGAAGCTAATGAAATCCCTTAAAAGTTTTATGAACCATTAATTCTAGGTTTGTGTTCTGTCGGTCAAAGTGATTACTCATACTGTAATAATACCTCAGGACTTTCAAACAATAATCGAGTTGTACGGTCGTGGAATCCGAAACAGTTTGTCCCTCAGTCTATATCCCATTCATTAATGGTTTGCTTGTTCATTAGCACAGATTCGAAATGGAATATATTCGAAACAGTTTGTCTCTATCGATGTTGACAGGCGTCGCACCCACTGAAAATTGAATATATATTCGAAATAGACTCTTACTTGAGCTGCTCTTAAACGCTCTTTAACCTGTCCAGAGATAACAACAATTAACTGAAAAGTAATACAAGAAGAATTATATACGTAGATCAGACACGTGTGGAGATGCATGTGTCCCTGCACGAATTTCTTTGTTTTGGCTTCTAAAACTTCAAATTAATAACTTTTTTGTTGGAGTGTGATTCGTTATCCTATTGACGGGAAAGGATGAGAGACTTGCTCCCCAATGAGCAACTAGGGGTTTCGGAGGCTACCCCGGTGGGGGTTTGTGGGGGGTAGTGCTTCCACGAAGCCAAATGATATTTATAGTTTGGACTCATATTTTAATGATAGTTTAGATTTGAACTCTTGAATATCTATTGTTGCCTATATAAATTATCTTTCTCTTGCATAAGGGATGTAATAGAGAGGTGCGGGTGTGAATTATAATAAAATCCTCTATTGGACGTAATCCAAGTAAAAAGGGGAACCGGGATAAAAATCTTGTGTCTCGATTTCTTTTTTTCACTTTGACTTTCTAGTTCCTTGTGATCGTGTGCTGAATCCTAACATTTTTTACCTTCCCACCAAATTTAAAATAAAACTCAAGTTTCAAAAAATTGTAAGAAGAATATAGAGAACTTATGTGGCAAATGAAAGTTTCAAGTGTCTATAAATTTTTAAAAAATTCAAATCATGTGCATCACTAGAGATTTGAAAAAAAGTTGAACTGTTCACATAGACATCGTTAGAAAAGGCTGAAGTTTCCCAATTACAGTATGAGTCAATGTGGTCGTTCGATGGAGCATGTTCTAGATTTGGTCGAACTTGAACCCGAGCGAGTGAGTTTTCTACTTGGCCGTGGCAGATACTAATCTTTGCTTTGGCCTAACACGGCCTCCTTTGTCTCCGTTCCATGTTAGAAAAGCAGACACCAACAACAGAAAAACCACGGCAAGTGAACCCGAACCAAATAATGATTGGTTCGACGGACGATGTCATGCACAAGACTTAAGCAAAAAGGTCATCTTCTAGGCATGTCTAATCGGATTAATGTCCAGTCATTGAGGATTGTTTTAATCTTGTCAAGGCACGCAGTTAAATTCACCACGCGAGTTTAGGCGAGCTTTGAAACTTCTACGTTTAATTTTAACGATGAATCCTAAGCATGTACTTCCGTCATTAACCAATTGAGTGAAATCACGTGTCTTTGTGGTTAAAAATTAACTCGAAGAATAAGGTAATCATACAATTAGAAGTCTCTTTCCTCTGAGCATGGAGATAAGTTTGCCCACAATGCTAGATTATAGAATAAATCACACGAAGAGATAAGGAGACCAATACTATGACAAACTTAATAATATGCTTTCAATTTTGAAAAGAAATAAATGACAGTAAACATTTGAAGATGAAATGGTTAAAATTGAAGTCTTTTTATGTTAGAAGAGCCAATGCATAGTGGGACAAATTTCGAGCCTATTTGGGACGTTTAATAATCGACCCTGAGTAACTAGGGATGATTTCGAAAATGTCCCGAGCGTGTAGGGATTTACACCGTCCTGGTGGAATACACAGATGCTCCTCAAACATCCCAAACGTGGAACGTGTGTGTGGGACATCAGGGAACCTGTGAATTCACTTTATCATTCTTATGAAGTCCATTGATCAATGTATCTTCGCAATCAAATTATCTTGAACAAAAGGTCAAGTAGTCTCTCTCACAACGTATCCCTCAACAATCGATCACTCCGCGTGATATTTGTTGCGAACACCAGACTTGAAATTCACTGTCGGTGGACGGTATAACAGCCCCACACGCTTATTCAGAAAATAATGGAGTTGTACGGTTGTGGAAATGTTTGCACCTTAGCCTATCCCATTCATTAATGGTTACATGTATATTAGCGTATCTAAGTCTCTATCGATGTAGACAAGTGTGTCACCCATTCAAAATGGAATATATGCGAAATAGATTACTCCAAGTCAAACTTACATCGCTCTTACTTGAGTTGCTGTTTGACTAGTCCAGGAAAAACAACAATGACCTGAAAAGTAATACCACAAAAATAATATATGTAGATCAGACGGGTGTGGAGATGCATGTGTCCATGCGCGACTTTGTTTTGGCTTTTAAAAAGCCTAAATAATTCTTTTAATTTCCCGCCGAATGCAAAGTAAAACTCAAATTTTCTAAGATTATGAGAAGGTTGTATGATAATTGAAGTGTCAGAATATTTTTTATTGGGAAAATTTCAATTCGGTACTCAAAATGGGGTCATTTTCTCAAAAAGAGGTCCAAAGTGGATAAAGTGTTAAATAAGAGCTTGAAGTGTCCAATCGGTCTTAAATAGGGGCTCGAAATACCCAATTAATCTCAAATAAGGGCCTGAGTTTACCGGCCGATCAAATACTCACCGGCCGGCGAGCACATCACTGTTCTGGATGGGCAATTTTATCTTTTACTTTTTTTTTTCTCTTTTCCTTTTCCTTTTCTTCTTCTTTTTTTTTTTCTCTTTTTCCTCTGCCGACCCCATGGCCGGCAGAGGTCGCCCTCGTCGGCGTAGGGCAAGGATAGCCTGATGCCGGTGAGGGTCGCTTGACGCCAGCGAAGGTCGCCCTTGCTTGAGTTGGGCGGGCGAGGGCAACCATTGCCAGATCCAATGAGGGCGAGGGTCGCCCTTGCTCGCCTAGCCCAGGCAAGGGCAACGGCGGCCCTCGCTTGACGCCGGCAAGGGCTGACCTTGGGTTTCCCTCGCCGACATCGAGCGGTCCTCACTTAACGTCGGCGAGGATGGCCTCCGCCTAAGGCCGACCACCTCCGTCGGCCATGGGGCTGGCAGAGGGAAAAGAGAAAAAAAAAAGAAGAAGAAGAAAAGGAAAAGGAAAAGAGAAAAAAAAAGAGAGTAAAAGATAAAATTGCTCCTCCGGAATAGTGACGTGCTCACCGGCCAGTGAGCATTTGACCGACCGGCGAACTCAGGCCCTTACTTGAGACTAATTGGACACTTCGGGCCCTTATTTGAGACTGATTGGGCACTTTATGCCTTTATTTGACACTTTGAACCCTGTTTTGAGAAAATGACCCCACTTTAGGTACCAAATTATAATTTTCCCTTTTTTATCGCAGAAATTATAGGTGTTTAAAATTAAACAAAAAGTCAAACCCTGCACGTTGTTAGGGATTTGAAAAAAGTTAAAGCAAAAGTCACTCCAAACAGGTCCTAATAAACTTATTTTATAGATGATGAGGCAAGAGGCGTCTATTATAATAAACAAAAAAAAATTGCCACAGGTTGCTTTAGCATATCATTCTTATTAAAAATCAGTCTTACTATTGTTCAGAAGAAAAATGAAGGGAAAATGACATAAACAGTCCATGAACTTTAACTTAATGTGTAATGTGGTCCATAAACTTTTAATTTGTCCAATGAAGTCACTGAATTTTAGCCTAATGTGTAATGTGGCCTATGAACTTTTAATTTACATTGAACATTTTCATATAATTCAGGAATTATATTAAATATGCACCAAAAGTCCACGGATCATATTGAATATATTAAAATATTTTCATATAGTTCAGGAACTACATTGAACATATACTAAAAATCCATGGATCACATTGAACATATTAAAAGCTCATGGACCACGTTGTATATTGAGCCAAAGTTTAGGGACTTTTTGTGTTATTATCTCAAAAATGACAAAAGACCCAAGTCCTTGTGTCCTTAATTTCCTAAGTACTCTTGGGTGGGGAATCATTCTTACCTTGATTACAAAATGAAAATGAATTTCTTAATCTAAAAAGGAAAATTTTTTTTCTCAAAAGCAATTTTTATGCTTTTCTATCATTGAATTTTTCTCAAAACAAACACATCTGAAATTTGAAAACATTTTCACGAATTAAATGGGCTCGAAGGTTGAGTATGTGAGAGTATCACACGTGAGAATCGCACAGAACCTTGCGCCCCTCGTTAACATCAGGTAGAAAGGCAGAACATTTTGAACGAAGAAAAATCAAACTCGTTGAAAGTGGGACCTAAGTTAACGTCCGCGTGTTCGTTTCGTCCACGTAAAGCCCCCAAGATTTTTTGATTTTTCAAAAAGGTTGTCCTTTTCCTACCCCCCAAAAAAAATTAAAAATTTTAAAAAAGGGGTTGTCATTTTCTTCTTTTTCTTTTTTCCTTTTTTTTAAAATTTCCCCATGGATGGAAATGTCTCGTCATGTCCAAAAATTTGTTGGTTTTACACGCCTAAATGGTATTTTCATGAATATCCTTTCACATTCCAATTGGAAATATATTACTGCATGCATTAACGTAGTCGAAAGTTGATCCGAACACCAATGAAAATATGTGGACTAAATAGAGGATCTTCATCCAATTGCCGAATGATTAAGATGCGGAAAAAATTATTATATTAGGCAAGAATGATATGATTCTCAGCATGTGAATATGAGACGAAGAGTCTAATGCCCTATCTTAAACTTTGAAATCCATATTTTTTCTTCGGGCCAATAATAACCACACTTATATAAATTCTCTATTCCTTTATAATATCCCAATTCGATTGACATGTTTTTGATTTCGATATTTTCTAACTTTATTTTGATCTTTAAATGTACATGTCATCATCCAATGAGATGAACGCGGAGTAAAAGACAATGTGAATAGATGAGCTCAAGAAAAACCATTTCCATGCTTTGCGAATTTCTTGACATCAACTCCTTTTCAATTTTTAAACCTTTGTATGTCCTAATGAGAAAGTTTAAACCATTCAATGCTTTTCCATTGCCAAGATGGCCGTTGGTATTCATTTGAAAACCTGCCCCATCCATGAGCCATGGGAAATGTATCTCGCCTATCAAATATATAGCATGTCACCCAATTTTAATTTAAACTAAAATTTGAGTCCATTTCTTTTCGTAGTGATATACACTCATCAAATTGAGGATAATTATTAGACTAATGAAAAAAAGCCTACCGGAATATCACTGTTTAAATAAAATTTCACAAATGATTGCATTCATCGTCAAGTTGAACCTAAACCTAAGTGATTGACGAACTATAGATAGATGGGGAAAATAAGTCATCTTACCTTATAGTAATTGGCCATTGCACTATGCCAACGAACAAAATACATGCGATGGCCCACTCATTGAACGCAGTCCAACTTGCATTCTCTGACCAACCCAAGTTGCACAGGTAAACCAAGAACCAACGGTTTACATTGCATGGAATCGAACCTACTTTTACTAAAGTTTTTAATGTGTCGCGACCTGAAATTTCCTCATGCTAATGGATTATTAAAACTAAGCTTAACTTGGGCTCTCCCAAGCCCTACCAATTCCCAACTTAGGATTTAAGTATTTAATGTGTAAATGTTTTCATGCTTGGAGTCGACACTAATCTATTTGTGGTAGGTCGATTAGAAACCTAAATAAATTATAGGGAGATATGTTTTATTCCTACGAACCAGAGATTCTATGCTTGGGGACTTGATTACGCTAGATTTAGTCTAACGCCTTTTCGGTACCTTTTTTTTTTTCAAAAAAATGTTTTGGCAGACAGCTTGGATTCATTTTAACTTAGTTACTAACATGTGAGGTGATCACACGGGTGTGCAAACCACCAAAGTAACACCCAATAATTAAAACATTAAATAAATTGCAAGGTTGGGAGAATTACTTACCTCGAAGCAACGTAAGCATTTGCATTGTTAGCTAGAAAATCATATCAACAATCCTAATATGATTTTTAATTAACAAGCAGTTCACTCAATGTTTTTTTTTATTTTCACTTATTTAAATGAAAGATAACCTAAATGTAATGACGTGCAAAAATTAACATGCGATTAATACATCCTAACATGTAAACTATAGTCATGCAACGACGTAACCTAATTCTAATGATGGACAAATGATTTATTTTTGGTAATTTATAATGAAATTTGGAATTAAAAATTACTCAAATTAACATGCAATCTATCTTAGCAAAATGATTTGATCTATCTTAAAGTGATTCTTTTTTTGGGATTTTTATTAAAATTCGAAATTATTAAATATCCTAAATAATCCACTAAGATTAAAACAATCTCTAATTTAAACTAGGAAATATGCTACCCTAAATCCCAATTTAAATCAAATAATTATCTTATTCTTTTGGATATATTGAAGATTCCCTAAGCATGCAAAATTTCAAATTTAAATCTAACTAATAAATTTTTTTATTTTCTTTATTTAAAAGGAAAATAATTAAACAAAGATAGTAACTACGTTCAAACAATTCACGCAATCCGCAAGTTCTTATCAAATTCAGATAAGGCAAAGAAATTAAACTAACGGACATATCTATAGGGTTATAGATATCGACAGAAAATTGATTGTTTAAATTTAGAAAGCAAATGAAATCTATTATCGTATCCAAGTGACTATGGATAAGATAATGATTTTCCGTATCGCCACGTATCGTATCTTAGGGATAAGGTCGGATAGTCGTCCAGATACGTTGCCAAATTAGGAATGATTTCCAATTTTAGGTATTTTCGAATATTGTGGATATAGCACACATCATCCAAAAATATCAACTAATCCACTGAAGATATCTAAACCAATCAAATTAGGCAATCAAATATTTGAAACAATATTGGATAATGTTCTTACCTAATTTGCGGATAACTTCCACCGATCGGGGTTGCGGGTCACGGGATCGGCGGTCAGTGGTGCTTGACAACGAGGACGGCAGCTCGATGATGGGTTCTCGATGGGCTCACGGTGTGCTCGATGATCACTGACCAACTTCACAAATCCTGCAAAGATAGAAGACCAAGGCTCTGCCCCTACTACTAGTATGGCTTGGGTTGAGAGCAAATCACCGATGGGGTCTTGGATTGGGGTCAGAGGGGAACACCATCATTAGGTCAGAGAAAACAGCAACGGGGTAGATCGGTGCAGGGCTCACTTCGACCAGGAAGTAGCTCGAATTGGTGCAGGTGGCTCGGGACAGCAGGGACGGCACAGATCGGCGTTGACAGGGCTGGCGGGACAACGGCACTATTCTAGCATTGTTCTCTTGGGCATTTAGCCGAACACTTGGTAGGCACTATTCTGGGTTCAGGTTCTCAAGACCGCCGATTCGAGCTTGCTGTTGATGAGTCTCTGGTGACCTTTTATCCCTTTTTATTGGTTTAGTGTGAAGTTTATGTTACCCCTATTGACCTCAGCTCACTGATTTGCTGTTGGATCATTGTCGGTTGGTGAAAAACTGATCAAAATACCCTAAACCATCACTGACTTAAACAGCCTAATCTCTTGCACAGATTGACCTACAGAACGCCCTAGCCGTCTAAACCAATTCAAACGACAATCAAAGCAAGAAATGAGATTGAAAATCACTGACTTGGATGGCTTATGCTATTATAGATACTCCGGCGAGGTCAGAGTTGCTCTGGCGAGGTCAGAGTTGCTCCGGCGAGGGTTCCATGTATGGCCAACTCGGTTTAATGCAGTTTTATGCCCAAAATGCAATCAAGTAACATAAAAAATGATCAGGAACAGGTTTTAAATATCAAAGTGCTAAAAATCATCAACGAAGTCACATAAACATTCACATTGGAACTAACCTCAATTCTGAAAATTCTAAAAAACAGTGATCATGAGCGATATTTACCTATCTCGTTGAGTGATCAAATGATGTTTCCAGGACAATCCTCAATCGTGAAGCTCTTCCTGGACACCTCGGCTTCAAGATGGTGGCTTTAGATTCGCTGGAGACTGTCTGGACACACCAGTCAAGCTCAACTTTCAGACCTTCACGATCAGCTTCTGCATAGGTTCACTAGATGTGGAAGTCCTCGATCGGAGCAAATTTGCCGGTGTTTTTCTTGTCGGAAAAACGTCGATCGCTCTGTCCTTGGGGCCTTGACACACTTCTCACACTATTTCTCTCTCTTTTCTCTCTCTCCCTTCTCTGACATTTCATCGAGCACTTTATATTCAATGTTCAGTTTTTTCTTCATTTTTTATTCCTCAATTTCCCACCCAAAGTTTGTTATTGACCAATCTTGGATCGGTTGGCATGATTCTTTGGTGCTAGCTTGATATTTTCCAGGTGGCCAAATAGATTTTCATGTGCGAAATTGATCACACGAAGTCGGCAATGTCTCAGGCACAAACTGGAATTTTTCTGGGTTTTATTGCGTTTTGGGCAAACTGGGTGAAGAAGACAAGTTCCCAAGTCAGGTCGGGTTGACCTAATTGACCCGGCAGGCTCGATTTTGACCAAAAATTCAAATTAAACTCGATTTTGGTCAAATTTTCAGAATTAAATCTCAAAATTAAATTCCTCATAACATTCTAAATCCAAAATATGTGATTTTTCTCAATTTTTGTTCAAATCATGTCCTAAATTTTTAAATTTTTGTAATAGGGTTAATAGGGCTTTGTTCAATTCGATATCCTAATGACTTGATTAAGCAAAATTGATGCCAAAATTGAATTACACATATTTGATTAACCCTAGAGTTGATGGTCTCATGATTCGACAATTTCGAATTAGGTACAATTCCCAATTTGGGCTCAAACTTTCTAATTTTCAATTGAATTTTGGGGATTTTTTATTTTTATGATAAATTGTGCAATTGGACTGACCATTATGTAATTCAAGGTCCCAGAATCATTTATTGTGAAGACACTATGACTTAAAAATGACTAGAAAAGATTTAATTGCATTTTTTGGTTCAATTCAAGTTTGATTTTGCCCAATTTTGAGAAAAACACATACCATATTGAAATTTTTCAAAATTGATGATGCATTAATGAAATTGGATTTAAAAGAAGACTAATGACTATTTTTATGGAATTTTATGATTCCATTTGCTATTTTTCTTGATTTTCTTACTTATTTTGACTAAAAGAAATTAAAGGAAAATGCAGGAAAATGGTAACAAATTTATTTTTGGTTTTAGAAGTAGGTTTCTAGGCTTGGCCAAGATTCTTAGTCCTGATTTTGAGATTTTTGAAAATATAAAAAAAATGAGCTAAAAATCAAGCATCAACATTTATCATGAAAAAGCCAAAATTAGTACAAATGTGACAAATTTACCCAAAACTAATTTTGTGATCACAAAAAATCCCGAATTGATAAATCTGTGATAAATTTACCCCCGTTAGCTTCTATCAAATTTTACCATTAAATTTGTTTATGTGGATGACACATTGTGACTTAGTATGGTGACGTGCAAGTCCACATGGAAATCCATAGGGTAAATACAATGAAAAACCAAAAAGGGGTCCGCAAATGGAGGGTAAATTTGTCACAAAACTACCAGTTTGGGATTTTTTGCGGTAAACAAATTAATTTTTGATAAATTTATCACATATGTATTAGTTTGGGATTTTTTTATGGTAAAAAAATTAATTTAGGGGTAAATTTGTCATAGATGTATCGGTTTGAGAATTTTTGCGGTCAAAAAATTAGTTTTTGGTAAATTTGTTATAGGTGTACCAGTTTGAAATTTTTCGTGGTCAAAAAATTAATTTTTGGTAAATTATCATAAGTGCACCAGTTTTATTAATCTGTATTTTTTTTGGTTAGTTACTGGAACACGGGATTTGGCTTCCACTTTCGGTGGAGGGCGGGGCTAGGAATTAGGATTCACGAAGGTGTAGCAGACTTGCTTTCCGCTTTGTTGAGTTGTAGTTGTAGGAATAGCAACGAAGTGCCACCTTTGATGTGGAACACTTCAATTGGTGAAATGACTAGTTATGATCCCATTGATATTTTGACTTGTTTGATTCTTTTGACATTAACCTAAGATCGTTTTCGGCAGTGATTCATAATACAGAACCATTGATGGAGCGAAGTAGTCTCTTGATGAGGTAGTAATCCATATGAAAGGAACGGTGAATAGAAATGCAAGTTTCTACAGATAAATTATTTGTGGGTACAATATTCTCTTTCATCACTTCTCAAAGATGGGACAGATGAAGTTGGTGGAGCATCAACCCCACCAAAGAGAGAAAAACTCGCATTTTCTTAGAATAGTGCCTGGGTAGCAATATATAATAGGTCAAGCTCGAGAGCAAAACACATCTAGAACAAGAATGCGCCACTTCGCACATATCGCCATTCAAACAATGAAAAACTTTTGTAATAGATTCCCCTTGCAGTGGCAACCATCCACATCGCTATTGATTGAAGAGAAAAAGTAGCAACATCGCCTCTGTTCGAATAACAATATCGAAAGAAATAGCATGAATACAACCACCAAAACACAAGCAATTTTCTTATGGCTTTCCCCAATAATTAGTTCGCAATACACGACTACTGCACTGCATAACATCTAGCCAATATTAGAGGTACATAGCTGCAACAGTATCAAGAGCACCATTCTTAATAATACACATGAATTTCACAATAGATCAACCCACAAAAACCTAACGTAGGAAGCACGAATCGACCTCCGATCGTCAGCTTGTAGAAAATCGAACAAAACTATTTTTTCCACATTTTCTGCTCTCACTTTCTCTCTTGCTATTACTTCACGTTTATTGATACCTAAATTTTGGCTCATCATTTAGAAATAATTACACAAAAATTAGGGACTAAACTTTAGCCCTTGACAAAAATTTTAAAGTTAAATTGCACAACATTTAGTTTTAAGAACATTTATTAAGTAGCTGCATTTGTATCGGACCGGTGGCGGATAGTTCTGAACTTAATTGAGCCCGCATGGATTGGGAACTCGGCCAAGCCCATTCATTATTATGGTTTAATTTTGTTTGTACGTGGGGGAATTTTCAAAATATATATACGCAGAAGTTCGCGATCTTGGCAAGGGAAAAATATAAAACGTACGGATCTTTATCTATGGAATGAGCAGAAAGGAAATTGCAATAGGCGTGATGCCAAGGAACGATCTTTAAGAAAGCCTATATTTCTAATTCGGTGCACTTGGTCAATAATAGAAGAACAAAGTACCCACAATTCATTCTTGACCGAGATGGGCGTTTAGGCACGTGTCCGAAAATATCCTCTTTGATCTGCTGGAGATATCCATAATTCCTTGGGCATTACTTTTCGGTCGTTTGAGGGAATAAGTAGAAGTGAGTGAGATTCGGAAAACAGTAAATATGAAGAAGATGGCAAGATCAATTTTAGTGGGTATGGGCAATATTCGGCTAAGCAAGGACAAGAAAGAAGATATTAAAATATTTTCAGTGAAGGCAAGCATTCGAAAGCAATATTGCACGCTCATGTCCATATGGCAAACATCTTTGCAAGATTTGGAATCTGGGAAATCTCACCCAAAAAATCAAAAGCTTGGATTAGAAAAGGAGAGTTGACAGAGCAGGAATCGGTCAACAAAGGGGAGGAATAAGATATAAAATATTCAGGGTGTCCGTCAAAGGAAAGAAAACTTTGTTCTTTCCTTGAAGAGATTCAGCTATCCCGCTTATAAAAGCAGACCAACTACGTCTTCGCTTGCTCTACTGATCTGTCCATCTAAGTTTCGTTGTGTCGTGGCATTAGTTGCTGTTCTGCGCTGAGTTGCTGATCCGACGACGTCCTGCCATTACTGCACTGAGCAGACGACCGCTCCAGCTTGTTCCTATAATCTTAGCACCAAACTAGCGAACCAAGGTGAATTCTAGCAGGTTCTCAACCAGTATGAGTCTCCTCGGCATCCTCTTAGTCCCTAATTGCTAGTTCCCACGGTGATAGAAGACAACCCGAGGTTGTCTCGAGGTTGATCAGCAAAGCAAAGATCGTGACTTGTTTTGGCTTTTGGTCAAAGCGGTGGAACTTGTCTCTTATTGCTTGGTGAATTGCCTGTGAAGTCTTGAGAAAGAAGCAAAAAGGTCGTGATTCTCAGTGGAGATTATTTGGTCAAACTAAAAGACCAAGAATTAATTTACTAGGATCTCCTTTGGCGAGCCGCCACACTTTTTGTCCGATTAACCAAGTATCACTTCACTGGCCACATGAGCTATTCCTTTGAAGTTCAAATTTGGAAAGTTATTTGTGCATTTAGGTAAATATCTTATCCGAGTCAATTTGGATATTTTATTCCTTATTCTGTGCTTATTGTTATCTAACTTTCCATATTGGTGCGATAGGCACAATTTCAATTAGGATTTATCTCCTAATCTGCAACGCAATATGATCTTTTGATTCTGTCTATAAGCCTTTAGATGGAATTATTAAATTGCGCGGTTAGAAAATCTATCTTGATCTTTAAGCCTTAAGATTAGGATATTGATTCTATTTTTGCGGAAATATCAAGTTGATGGGATAACGTTTCTAATTGTTGTTGTCTTTGGTGGGTGATGTTTTATTTATCTTTGATTGCTTACTTTATTTTTTATGATAAAAAAACTGAGATAAAATTGTTACATTTGTACCATTTTGGAGTTTTTCATAATAAAAAAAATTAATTCAAGATAAAATTGTTATAGGTGTACCAGTTTAAAATTTTTCGTGGTCAAAAAATTAATTTGAGTTAAACTTATCACAAATATATTAATTTAAAATTTTTATGATCAAAAAAATTAATTAAAAATAAAATTATTATATATATTAATTTAAAATTTTTCGTGATATTCATGCTACTGTAATAATATCTCAGGACTTTCAAACGATAATTGAGTTGTACGATCGTGGAATCTGAAACAGTTTGTCCCTCAGTCTATATCCCATTCATTAATGGTTTGCTTGTACATTAGCACAGATTCGAAATGGGATATATTCGAAACAGTTTGTCTCTATCGATGTCGACAAGTGTAGCACCCACTGAAAATAGAATATATATTCGAAATAGACTCTTACTTGAGTTGCTCTTAAAAGCTCTTTAACTTGTCCAGAGATAACAACAATTAACTAAAAAGTAATACCAGAAGAATTATATACGTAGATCAGACACGTGGAGCGTGCACGAATTTCTTTGTTTTGGCTTCTAAAACTTCAAATAACTTTTTTTTTGGGGGGGTGGATCATTATCCCATCCACCGGAAAAGACGAGGATCCCGCTCCTCGATGAGCAAGCAGGGGTTTCGGGGGTTGCCCCAGTGGGGGTCCGTAGTTGGTAGTGCTCTCATGAAGTCATATGACTTTTATAGTTTGGACTCATATTGTCACGCCCCGTACCCCACTGGAACGCAACATCTCGTCACGGTCGATTATGGTGCAACGCTCCCAGGAAGCATTGCCGACCCAACGCCCAATCAGAGATCAAACACATGCGGAAGCAACGTATATAATTAAATATATACACTTGTACAATATAATACATGAGACCAAGGTAGAACAACCAAATAACAGTCAAGTACCTCAAAATATATATATACACTGGTATTGCCAACGAAAACCTTTTTACAAAGTTCACTACGACCAAAAGGAAATACCAACAACTGGTAATAACCAAACAGCCACTTTTCTACTCTGCTCCGTCTCCTCCGGGGTGCATGCTCGACGACTGCTGGATAAATTACGGTATTCCAAAAAGAGGTGGTGACCTCGGCATCCTACTGCTGGGGGTCTGAAAATGTTTCGGTTTACACAACCGTGAGATAAATCTCAGTGAGTTCAACCCCTAAACCTAGGTTAGGCTAACATGCAATCTCCTGACCGGAAAATAGATATTTAAATCACCAATCAACAATGACCAAATCATTCTTAGACCCTGCAGGTTAGACAGATCAATACATAATAATCACAGTACATACGTGGTACTCATAATTACATATATGCCAGTCACATGCTTATGCACTAATTCTCACATTCTCGCATGCCAGTCTATGTATGTTCATGTATGCAAATGTCATGGACTTGACACGTGCAATTCCCGGCCCACTGGCCCACACTGGCAGACTGCCCAATTTATTGTTATTACGACTCGAGTCATCAATTTTTCACGGCCCGGTGCGTCTAGCCTGCTTCAAAGTGCGTGAGGCGCAGCAACCGATCTGACCCAGTGTCTCTAGCCTGCTTCAAAGTGCATGAGGCGCAACACTGTTCTCCTTGCGAACCAGAGCCTGCTTCAAAGTGCATGAGGATGGTCGCCTTCCGGACGTACCGGGCATCGTCCTGCTTCAAAGTGCATGAAGACGGTATCGACCCGAAGGTCACGACCCGTAAGTCCTTAGGTGATCACACAATTCATTATTATCTGGACCCAGCGTATAACGCTTCAGGGTAATTTAGGTGGTCACACACTCATGGCAGGCACGCATTCTCGCACAATTTCGTCACATGCCACACTCTAGGCATACGTAATGCGTGTCCATGTTATGCAATGCAATGCAATGCACCATGAGCACCAATGAAATTCAATCACAACCAAGCACAATGTACGTACAACCAATCAACTCGGACACACCCGGTAATTTTCTAATGGGCTCATAAATTGATCAATTAATCCAATTTCTTTCCCCAATAAATCCTCAATGATTTACCACAATTTTCCCAACAATAATTTCTATCAGTCAATTATCAACCCAGTCTAAAATTCACACTGACACTGTCTAAGCCAGTCCAAAATGTACTGATAATACCTAAACCAGTCCAGAAAAATGCACGATTAGTCCTAATCCGGGTTTAGAAATTTTACTCACCTAATCAAGGGTCACGACGACGAGGAATGGCAGCCGATCACTGATGAACAGTGCAGCCGGCGGCGAAATTCCCGAGCGGCGACGCGGTACGGACGGTGAACGGTAACCGGTGAACAGTACCGATGAACAGTACTTTCGTGCGGACTGCACTGGATGGCCGGCGACGGCCGAGACGATTTTCCGATGGATGAACAGTAAATCCGTACGGCATGAACAGTAAAATACATACGGACACTGTACGGACTCGCCTGGATGGCGACGTATGGAGATGCCGAACATCTGGGTGGTGATGGCACGGCAATCGGAGCTCCGGCGAAGCTCCGGCGTCACTGTTTGCGGACCGGGAAAGAGAAAAATGAGAGAAAATGCTGGTTTTGGGTTCTGTTTTGGTTCTGTGGTGGTTGGACAGAGGTGGGAATGGTTGCTGGTGGTGCTGGCTTGGCGGGGACAGCTCCGGCCGGTACTGTTCCGGCGTGAACAGTACCGAAAATGGCAAAAATGCACAAAAACAAACGGAAACGGAAGAGGAAGAAGGGGAAAAATGGAGAGGAAATTCTGCTGCTGCTGGTTTGGTCGTGGGAGTGAGTGAGGAGGGAGAGAGAGAGAGTCCAACTTAGTCAAACATTATAGACTATGGGTGCCAAGTGTCAAAATCTTACAAAAATACCCATTTTACCCTTCATCCAAGGGTTAATAATAAATCTTATCCAAAAATCCAAGGGCATTTTGGTCATTTGTCCTTAACCATGGTTGACCAGACCTGGTTTAGCCTTAACTAACCTTGGTTAATCCCAAAATTAAATCCAAATTTCGGAATTAATTAAAAATGGCCTAGGGGTATTTTCGTAATTTTTCGATCCCGAACCGAAATTCCAATTTTTGCACATACGCATTTCATATATGCGTGGCCAACATAATATGGTGTCGGAATCGCGAAATTCACTTTTTAAGCCCTCGAAAATCGACTGCGAAGTTCCGGAAATAAAATAATATTATTTTTCCAATTTTTGTCGAAATTCCACTTTTTGTCCGTAATGACTCCCGGTATGCGTGGCCATCCAAAAATGGCGTCGGCCTCGAAAAATAATCTCAAACGACCTCAGAATCTAACACCGGCACCCATAGGGGTAAAATCGTCATTTTCCCCAATTTTCGTCAAAATTTCAATCTTTGGCTAGTTTAGCCCCAAATGTGCGTGGCCAGTATAATATGACGTCAGAATTGTGAAAATGGTCCTTTAAGCCTTCGAAAATCAACATCGAGATCCGGGTCCAATTTCGTGAATAAAACTCGCTAAACTTTAAATTTCAGGGTCTCTCACTAATGGGCGGCTGTTTAGAAGTTACGCGTATCGACCTAGGGCTATCCGCGTCGTAATGGTCTCGATCATCGAGAGAATGAGGAATTATCACTAGTTCCAGAGGTCACGATTGTTCGGTTCAGGTTCAGGACTGGTTGGCCACGTGTATTTTCGGTCTTGCAGAATCACCTGCGTCCCTATTATACATCGTTGGCCTTGGCCAAACCCAATCCATTACCCTTTCCTATGATGGGCCCACATTGGCCCAAAATATTCCCTCAGCGTCTCTTGTGATCGGTGTCCGTTTCACGATAGGGTCCCCGGTCCACGTACCGTTTTCTAGTTAGCCATGCCCCATTGGTTAGTATCCCGAGAGTGATCAGCTCTGGGCGAGACTGACTAAAATGAAATGCGAATTAATATCAGTTTTATTGATTCCGGAAATTACATCAAAATTCGGGCTGTTACACATATTTTATTGATAGTTTATATTTGAGCCTATAAATATCTATTGTTGCCTATAGATATATTATCTTTCTTTTGTATAAAGGATGTAACGGAGTGGTGTGATGTGCGAATTATAGTAAAATCCTCTGCTGGACGTAGCCCAGGTTAAAAGATGAATCAGGATAAAAACCTTATGTTTTGATTTCTTTTTTTCGCTTTTACTTTCTATTTACTCACGATTGTGTACCGAATTCTAACATTTTTTACCTTCCCACCAAATTTAAAATAAAACTCAAGTTTCAAAAAATTGTACAAAAAATATATGAGAACTTATGTGGCAAATATATGAATCCTATTGATTGAAGAGGAAAAGTAGCAACATCATCTTTTGGTCGAATAACAACATTGAAAGAAACGGCACGAATACAATCACCAAACCACAAGCAATTGTCTTCTGCCTTTCCCCAATAATTAGTTCACAATACATATTACTGCACTGCATAACAGTCGCTGTTTTCTTATTATTATCTGCACCTTCAGTTTTAGATGTGAGTAAAGTGGAATTTAAGAGTTCCGTTGAAAGGACCAAATATCGCCTAGTTCTTTCAAGAACTAATTTACTTAGAACACAGCAAACTGTTTCTTATTCTCTGTTTTGCTAGAAATCAGTATCCAGAAGTATTGGATAGATATCTTTACCAGATGCCGATGAAGCGGTTCCAGTCCATGGCCTTTCAGTGGACATACTCTTGGTGATATTCTCACCAACCGCCTGATGTTCGCCACCTCTAAAATGCTTCCTCATGGCCTCAATTTTCTCCTCAGTCATGATAGCGCCCTCAGAGTCCAGCACTGGAACAACAACCTTGCCTTCAAGCATGCTAACCACAGATGACATTGGCGGCCTAAGTGCTGGAATCACATTAGTACACATCAGAGCTACCTTTATCAATGCCAGCACCTCCTCTTTGTCAAAGTGGGAACCAAGCCTCCAATCAACTAAATCTATCAAATTTCCTCTCTCCTTCAAAACTCGTGCCTAGAAACAGAAACGGAAAGTGAAGATATTTCCCTTTCAAGCTTCAGGTACTGATCAGTTGCAAAATATGCTCTAAACACTCAAGCAGGAAGAAGGAAATATATTATATCCCTCAATAATTTCCGGACAAAGGCAGTTGATAAGCGCCCGCTAGTTTTTCATCTTCGTTAGAGAGTATAAATGGATAAAAAGAATCGAATGAGTCAATTCAGATCAAACATGATTTTTTTACCCATTTTAAATAGAAGTTAGTAAACTCCAACATCACTAACTGGTTGCCAAAAAATTACAAACACTGCTTTAAAATCACCAACTCTTATTGAGTTTTACCAGCACGAATTATTTGTCAGTGTCATGAGATGAAATAGTAGACTCGTCCTTGAATGGTTTACACCATTCATTGCCTTTTACTTTCAATTTTAGTCTATCAAGAAATACCTGATTATGCAACTCAGGTGATAACTAGATTTAACGGGGACTAATAATGATTGTTTTTGCTAATGATTGGCATACTCAAAGAAAAACAAAATCTAACTTAAGGAATCAATTATATATGAATGTGAAAAAAGTTATCCTCAATCGAAAGTTCATGGATATTTGGGTCAAGACATGGTCTTGAAACTTTTTAATTTACCAGTATTTGCCAGAATTCAATAGTAGTTGAAGGAGTTGTTTGGCGCTAATGAAAGTACAGGGAGTATGAATGTCAAGCATAAAAACATAAAGACTGAAACCGAACTACCCCAAATTTTGAGGACCCCAAATTTCAAGGAATAGAATTTTCTTCAAATCCAAAAAAAAAAAATCTACATGATTCCTTCGGTCAGGAGGCAGGCCCCTGTTTCGAGTTTCAATGTGTCACCATGTAGGTTACAGTTTCAATTTCTTAGAACCAAACTTACCCGTTACTGCCCCCACGCCAAGTCGCACGTCTCGAGCATTAACACTATAGACTGGCTATTGCAAGGATTACTTTCTCCTTTCATATTCAGTGTAGACCAACATAATAAGAAGAATTAAATTAATTTGAAATGACTAATTGCACTTAACGGCATTGAAATTCGTTAAACAGGTTTCAATAGCTAAAAACTGAGACGCTCCTTCACAATCATTAAAAGTGCATATGAGGAGTTATATACTATGCTCACGCTTCCTTAATCCATCCTTCCACCGGCACAAGCAGAGATTTAAATATGGATATGATCATGATCGAAAACTTTTGAATGCTAGAGTTGATTACCCAATCGAGAAGATAAAAGCATTCCTCCTTTTTTTGGGAACTAGTGTTGCTCCAGCCACTAACAACTTCTAAGGCAACCACGCCAAAACTATAGATGTCAGCTTTGTCAGTGAGGTAACCATGCATTGCGTACTCCGGTGCCATATATCCGCTGCACAACAAGAAAAGAGCTTGTGTATGCAACAAGGTAACTGTCTTAAATAGCACATACTTAATATTCCTAAAATACGAAAGAAAGAGATATTCCTAAATGTGACGCTATGGTCTCAAGAGTAGAGGAAAAAACAAGGGCATCGCAAAAAAAAAAAAATTTGATAGAATTTACCGAGAATATTTCAAAAAAAAATAAAAAAGACCATTGTTGTTCTATATAATTATCATGGTACAAATATGACTTTAGAACTTGGAAAAGAGGCTCTCCGACCGAAAAAAAGAGTTGGAAACAGGCTGAGCCAAGGTCTGTGAATACATGGGCAGCAGCCGTATGAGGATTGCTAAAGCCAAGCCTAGGGGCAGAAAAGCTTCTTAGTTTTGTTGTCATCGTGCTTGCTTTGTATATTTTGGTTTTAGTTTTTAGTAATTCACTTGAAAGTGCATCATCTATGTCAATGTCATGTGACACATATTTACTAAAAATTGTGTTTTTCATGCAAAGGAGGATATATAGATTATTTATATTGAAATTTTTAACATACAGTAGTTGTCGTTGTTCATTAAATTGTTTTGCATTAAGTTGATTGTCATTGGGGTAACATAATAAAAACAATTAAATTACGTATATAGGTTGTTAAAATAAATTGCATCATAATTGTATCATAACAATTTCACAAGCTTTTTGTCTGAGTGAACACACTAGGTAGGGCACATTGAATTACCATAAGCAATGTTTATCTTGAATTGTTCTTATGTAGTAAATGGAGCAGGTAGGATATTATCAATCTTTTTGAGTAAAATCTCGCGTAGGAGGATATGAACTTTCCAGAAATTGTATTAGATTATCTAAGTTTGTTGAGATAACGGAAATTTGTTAATGCTATAGTTCTTCTTTGTTGAATTAATGTTAGAGTTAGTAGAACGAACGTACAGTTTTATCTTTTCCCTAATTAATCAAATTCTTTTCATCGACAAGTTGACTTTTCACACATGCCAACGCAAACGTCTAAAACATGTGAACATGCTTATTTATGTTTTTTCGCGTGTATACAACAGAAACGTGGGGGAATTAGCTCTATTGCCTATAATACTAAGTTATATTCAAATTAACAAATACATGAGTCAATAATCAATATCAGAGCATCATTTCTTAATGGTAAGTTATGTGACATAATTAACATTTTTTCCTAATTAACGTGAAGAGTGGTGGGACAGGCATAAAGCTTTGTGGTTAAGCTACATTTGTTGAGTACCGTGCTATGGAATGATATGAATCAACCGCAAGGCTCCATTCAACTCACTTTTCTTAAATCAGACTAAATGTTTCTATTCCATGCTTTTATGTTGTCACTGGCTCCAAATTAGGTTAACAGGAACATAAAGCATGAAACTTACTAAGTTCCAGCAATCTTGGTGCTGATATGTGTGTTGTCCTCATCATCAAGCTTTGCTAAACCAAAATCTGATATTTTAGGGTTGAGATCCTTATCCAGTAAAACATTAGTAGCTTTGATGTCTCTATGCACAATCTTCAGCCTTGATTCTCCATGAAGATATGCCAAGCCCCTGGCAATGCCCACGCATATCTTGTGTCTTGTCCTCCAGTCCAACTTTAACTGAAATTCTTCAGGACCTTCAATTGTATCAAAAGACATCAAAACTACTTTATTCCCGTGTCATTAGTTGAAGTCAGTGAAGAGCAATGTGATATCAAATTACCAAATAAAGCACGAGCAAGACTGTTATTTTCCATGTACTCGTAAACCAGCAAAAGTTGATTTCCTTCGATGCAGCATCCATAGAGTTTCACAAGATGTGGATGTTGAAGAGCAGAAATCATCCCAATCTCAGTCACAAATTCATGATTTCCTTGCTTGGATTTGGATGAAAGCTGCTTCACTGCTATAGTGGTGCCATCTGACAGGAGACCCTGCAATTGAACTTTGGCATCATATCTATGCTATGAAGATTCAGTTACATCGATTGCTGCTTTCTATAGATCTTTTCTGTTGGGAATTGGGGGAAGTTGGTCACGGATTTTCGTATATACCTTGTACACAGAACCAAAACCACCTTCTCCAATCTTATTGGCAGCATCAAAATTGTTTGTGGCAGCTTTAATCTGTCGCAAGGTAAATGAACCAATTTGCAACTCTAGACCCTTCAAATCTGCACCACGTTTAAGTTTGTAATCCACTATCTAACAAAGACGTAGCAATTCCTTCTCAATTGTACCAAAAATATTGTTATCTGAGCAAGTTCAGTACTGAATATCTTAGCATCCTCAAACTGATTTTCTAGGAAAGTCTAGCATTGGTTGGCAGTGTGTACTGTGGAAAGTAAAATGAGAATGTCTTCAGGGTATTTAGCAGTGAAGGAAAAGGAAAAATCATAGAAAAAGCCCACTTTGGAAATGCAAGGCAAGGTTTGTATGTTTCAATGTCTCATATATACGAAGATCCGGCCTTCAGTTTCAATGTCTTGAAACATAGACTTAATATATATTTGGCCTAGTGTGCCCCCAAGGAGGGCCCGGTTTATATGTACACACATCTGAGAAACAATTTAACATTCTCTCCCTCTAACTATCTATCCCTTCGTTGGGTCAACCAAATGGATCTATGATACTTTAGCTCTATTATGGCCTGATAATAATTTATTATCTCTTTGTGTGAAATGGAATTCCAAGTGGAATGCACAAATGCCATCCATTGGGTAAAAAATGAATCTATGAACTGCGTAATCTAGTCGCAGTATTAATGATGCATTGTGATTAACTCTTCACCCACCAGAAAAGGTAAGAAGAAGTAGAGTCACAACCGTGTGATCAAGCTGAAATATAAATGATGCAATGTGATTACCCCTCTCCCCCACCAGAATATGGAAGGGGGAAAATGTATTCAGCGTGCATAACATTCTCATATTTCTTGACAGTTATATGTGAACTAAATAACAGAGATTCAAGGTAAGCAACTACCTTGTGCCATTTTATCTTTGCGTCCAAGACATCCTCTCCACCAAAGTATAACCAGGATAAGGAAGAAAACAAAAACTACAGCAGCCACAATCCCGACCACTGTGCCAGCAGATATGCTGGCTGACTCTCGTGAGCTGGCCGGCTCTTCTGGGGGTTCAAAGTCTGATGAAGAAAGAACACAAATATTTACCCAAAACTATTTGGTTAAATGGGGTAGACATAAATGCATAAAAATATCTGTATCTTCTTAGTGAACACAGAAAACAATAGATGGGACAGCACACTAATTGAGAATAAAAAAAAAATGAAAACCGCTCAGAATACTCTACAAAAACTATAAGATAAATGAGCACAGGAAGTATCATCTTTGGAACATGTAATACTAATTACAAAGGGATTACTAAAAAAAAAAAAATCTACTTTTCATTCTCGAGGCTGTACTATACAATACAGGTGCAATGGTCATTATCCATAGCAGAAAAGCAAACGAGGCTATCATTTCATAGTCTGAATAGAAGGATTAAAGATACACAGAGAAAACATGCTCAGATAGAAAGAAAACAAAGCAAAATCTGACCAATTTTCGCCTCTTAAGAGAAAAATTATAGATCCTAGTCAGCTACTGTGGAAATTGATCTGATCTACTGTAACATAAGCCAATGACCTGAACCCAACAGTGGCCATTTGCAACCAAACCAAGTAACTGAACATACTATTGATGATTTCCGGTGAAAGACAAGATAGGGTATTTTGTTCAACATGAATATGAGTAACTTTTTCAACGGAGAAGCACAAAGTGAAACATGGGAGTGTCTGTCCGCATACTAGGATTGACGGAGATAGCAGATATAAGGGGACCATAGAATCCTCTGGTAGGTATATTTTGGGTTCCTTTCCCAGCCCAATAGAAGCGTATCTCCAGAGTGCCATTGGACACTGTGGCGCTAAAATTTTTTATGACTGCCTTTCCAACTCCACCTGCGTGAATCTCAATGTTGAAATCTGCCAGCACCAATTTTCCCTGAAATGATGTTATTAATCTGGTTCAAGTTGAGTGTCTCCATACAGAACAAAGTGAAACTTTCAGTCTCAATAGAATGTACAAATTGTAAAAAGATAATGATTTGCAAATATGAGACATTTAGATAAACTTCCCAACCATAACATATTGAATGATTTATATGCTTTACATATTAGAACCGGCACTACATAATGCCCAAAAGTTACCTGTATATAAATATTAAAAACTCGCCTTCCAAGGCTGCTGTAAGTTTTGTCGCCTGTGAACACTATCTCCGCAAAATGAAGGCTTACATTGTAGTGTCCATTCATCAGACAAAAACCATAATAAGTTAGAGAGATAGGAGAACATCGTGCGTTCATATAAAGTTGGGCATTATTCATGGACAATCTGGATGCATTTTCAACTATATAGTTATCTATTTTCCTGGAGTCATCAAGGAAGTGACCAGTGCTACTGTAGGCCCAGTTATCCCCCAGGAAGAAGCTTGAAGGTGTAGGCTGCGCTATATCACCATTGTATGTGTTGTCCCCTATTTTTACTTCGCTCCCACCACAATTTATGAAGAGATTATGCTGACCTGGTTGGAGGAAAGAAATGGTCACAGAAAAATCAAGTTTTTTTTTTTTGGAGCCCAGACACACTAAATAAACAAGCATTCCCTTTTGAAAAATTACATAGAAACTCCCGAGTTTATGAGCAACACATTATTTCACAGAGGCGGCTTTTGAAATTTTTAGAGCAATTATGCATTAAATAACCAAGATTGACACAATAACCAATAGGAGAGTTGACAAGGAGATAAATTTGATGAGAAAAGACAGAGTATGATGCAATATCAGGATCTGATGATAATGATAGGATATACAGCAGATCAACTTACTTTTTGTACAATGGTAATTTTTCAAACATGAGACAAGTCCACTTGAGGCAGAATATAAGGTTCTGAGCAAGTCAGCAAAGATTTTAATGTTATAACCATCATCAGTCTGAATGAAGTTAAATGCTACATACATAAACAATTAAAATGCAGGTCCTTGGAAAACCCAAGTCTCTTTGTGAAAAGTTTAATCGCAGACATACACATTGTCAACTGCCGAGCCTGCAAACAAGTTGCTGTAGAGAAAAGGCAAAATCAACATTCAGTAGAGAAATGGATATTGTGTTCACATACAGGATTATAAGCAACTCATAACTGCACATTTGAGGGGATCCCCAGACTTAGACTGAAGGAAGTAGTACATACACAGATTTGTTTTGACATTCTGAACCTCCAGCAGTGAAGGAGTTGTATGATAGATCACTACACAGAGAAATAGTCAACCGTTTAAAAATCTCATCAATTTGAAGAATACACTCAAAGTCATTCCATCAAATAACTATTATGTACAAAGATGTAGACCGTTTGCAACATATGGACAGGCAAGGCAAGTTGAAAGATGAAAACATGACAAGGTGAGTAAGTAATATTTTATCTTAATTGAAGATATCTTATCTTAAATTATTAAAAGGAGAAAGACTAATTGAAGTGAACAGAGACTTTAGAACTAGTTGGAGTGCATAGATACATTTTTACCCTGTGAGAGTATAATAGTCATGACATATAATACAAAGAGGCAATAATAGAACTGTGATTCCAATGGCTTCTAACTCGCATCTTCTTATAAGAAAAAATCCACACCACAATTAATTTAAATGTCAAAACTACCTCATAAGAACTTCGTTTTTACGTCCATAAAATAATATCAACTTTCTCCTGGATACATTCATTATGGTTGCGGAGTTTCTCAATTACACAAACCCACAGAAACATTGTTATCAGCAATCAATAGCCCAAGCAACTAATCATATTGTGCGGGTGATGCGTTAGACAAACTTTCAAAGAGTATCCTTCCAAGAGGTTTGAAAAAGATCTAGAGCTGGGAACAGCTTTTTGTATAGGCGAAAGTGGGGCAAACTTGGCACTTCCAAGAAAATCCACTTTATATTTTTTCATGCGTACCATACAATTCAGTCTCTTGTCTTACATATAACTTTCCAATTAACAGATCCCAACAAGGAGAAAGGTAGTTATGATGTTTCCATTTATCTCCACAGGCTATAATCCATAGAGATGCAAGATGGGAATGCATAGTTGCTAATCGCAGGACAATTTTAGCACGATAGAGCTAGAAGCAAATTCATAATTAAATAGACATTTTCTTCAGGCAGCAAAGCTTACACATTGTCTCCACTGTCCAGGATCCAACCGGGGATTGCTCCAATCAATTGGTTTCCAGTCAGATAGCTAAACAAGATTATTTGATTGAGTCAGTTCCTCATGTACTTTACGCACAAACTATAATTATTTTTAAGTTATACCTCAAAAACACATCATTTAGCAATTAAAAAGCATTTAACCACTAGTGGTGTAGAAAAAAAATCAGTTAAGTCTTGATAACAATAGAAAGCTTCAGCTACAGATGAAAGATAAAGGAAATCAATGACAAAGGAAAAACTAGGTCCTTGTAAAACTTGGAGTGCATGGAGAAACATCACCATAACACAAGCATAAAAAGCCAAACGTATTGAAGGATACTATTGTACTAGTGTCAAAGTCCGATTACTCCCATATTTTCTTCCAACAATTCAACAGTTCTGCTTTCTCACTCTATTCTAGACAAAAATGGGCCAACAATTCAACAGTTCTGCAAATTCATAAAAAGCAGAACTGTTGAATTGTTGGCCCATTTTTGTCTAGAATTCTCTAGTCCAACGTAGGACACAAGAAAAGCTAGCTGCAAAAGTCTTAGGCGGTGGCTAAATTGTCAATATTTGCAGAAAAAAAATCTTGAAGAGTCGGTTGTTGAAGTAAAAAATTGTAGGACAAAAAATCTGTAAAAAGTCTAAAATTGTTAGCTCCATAGTCGGTGAAATTTGCCTATAAATAGGGAAGGACGATCAGCCTGGGAAATAACAATTAGTGTATCAACTATCACACGCACACACGTCCTCCTCTTGTAATACTCAAACTATTTAATAAACATTTCCTTTGTACCTTCATTCCCTTGCTAATTCCTGTCAACCTTTGTCCATTTGCCTGATTGTTGCGTGAAGAACTCACCCACATCCACTTGCACACACTCACCAAAAATTAATTCAAGCTTCGGCAAACACCAACTGTGATATCAGAGCTACGTTTTTGGTTGGTATTGGGCGTTTGTCCAAACCACCCGGTCGTAAAACTACCCATCCAACTATCCAACAACTAACCTATGGCCAACGCTGCCTCATCCTCATTTCCCATTCCTATTTACCATGGAAATAACTATGACTATTGGATCATTAAAATGACTACTTTCTTGATGGCCCAAGATTTGTGGGGCATCGTAAAAAAGGGTTATGAGGCTCCACAAGAAGGTGCAAGCATTCAGAAGGATCAACTACAAAAGGATGCAAGGGCGTTATGTGTTATTCAGCAAGCACTCTCGGAAACAGTATTTCCGAGGATAATTGGAGCAAAGATGGCAAAGAAGGCTTGGGAGATACTGCAAGAAGAATTCCAAGGATTGGAAAAGGTACGCACTATTCGGCTTCAAACACTGAGAAGGGAATTTGAGAATTCTAAAATGAAAATAAATGAGACTGTTCAAGAATATTGTGGAAAATTAAAAGAACCGGTCAATAAAATGAGAACCTATGGAGATGAAATTACTGACCAAAGGGTCCTAGAAAAAATATTGGTTTCACTTACTAGAAAATACAATCCTATTGTCACCACTATAGAAGGAACTAAGGATTTGACTACCCTATCAGTAAGTGAATTAATTGGCTCTCTAAAAGCACATGAGAAAAGTTGATGGCACAAGATGAAGATTCAGTCGAAAGTGCCTCTCAATCTAAAATAAACATACGGTATCATCAATCTAAAAATGGAGGAAGGGGCTCTTGGAAAAATAAAAGAGGAGGAGAAACTACTCAAAAGGGAAAATATCCATGTTGTGGTATTTGCAAGAACACTAATCATCTGGAGAAAGATTGGGTTTAAAAATAAATCACAATGCCACTTTTGTAAAAGATATGGCCACATAGAAAAATATTGTCGCTCGAAAACAAATAATCGAGCCAAATATGTTGAAGAAAAAGAAATTGAAGACAACACATTCTACGCAGGCGAAGCGGCAAATGATAAGAAAAATGACACGTGGTACATTGATAGTGGGTGTAGCAATCATATGACGGGGAATGAATCTATATTTACTGATATTGATAAGTCGGTGAAATCTCAAGTGAAATTAGGCAACGGCGAATTAGTCGATGTAAAAGGAAAAGGTACTATCGCCGTTGAAACAAATAAAGGCCCAAAATATAATCATAATGTTTATCCAGTCCCCAGTCTTGCACAAAATCTTTTGAGTGTGGGCCAAATGATACAAAGTGGTTATTTGCTATACTTTAGAGGATATGCTTGCATTATTTATGATAAATACAAAAATATTATTGTCTCTATTAAAATGGAGAATAGGAATTTTCCTATTCGATGGAACTATGTCAGAGATATAGCCATGAAAGCTCAACTTGATGATTCATGGTCATGGCATCGAAGATTCAGCTACTTCAACTTTGTTGGGCTAAAAATTCTCCATTAGAAAAATATGATGAGAGACTTTCCAACCATTACAGAAATTTCAGATGTTTGTGAAGGCTATCTTCTTGGAAAACAACAAAAGGAGTCCTTCCCATTTGGAAATGCATGGAGAGCAAAAAGACCATCGGAGCTAATTCATACGAATGTGTGCGGTCCAATGAGGACCCCAACGCCCAGCCAAAATAAGTATTTCATTAATTTCATTGATGACTACACTAGAATGACGTGGGTTTACTTTCTTCGAGAAAGATCAGAGGTTTTCTCTATTTTCAAGAAATTCAAGAACCACGTTGAGAATCAAAGTGGCCAAAGAATCAAAGTAGTAAGGAGCGACAGAGGCACGGAATACAACTCAAGGGAGTTTAATAAATTCTGTGAAGACGAAGGAGTCCATCATCAACTAACTGTTGGCTATGCCTCGGAGCAAAATGGAGTATTAGAAAGGAAGAATAGAACAATCATGGTGATGGCAAGGTCTATGCTAAAGCAAAAAGGCATTCTCAACTCGTTGTAGGCAGAAGCAGTCTACACGACTGTGTATATCTTAAATAGGTGTCCAACTAGAGCAGTTCACAATAAAACTCCAGTCAAAGCATGGAGCAGATGGAAGCCTTTGGTGAAGCATCTCAAAGTCTTCAGCTGTATATGCTACGTCCACATTCTTGCTCAAAAAAGGAGCAAGCTCCATGAGAAGACAGAAAAAGGAATCTTCCTCGGCTATAGTGACCAATCAAAAGGCTATCAGGTCTACAACATAAGAACTAAAAAGCTCATGATCAGTTGAGACGTCGAGTTTGGCGAGAATGCCGCCTGGAACTGGAAGGAGGAGAAGATCGAGAAGAAGTATGTCACCTTACCAGACAGACTACCAGCACGTGAGAAATCAACTACACAAGAAGAAGGTGAAGTGTCAGAATCCACCACTCACATTGTAACACCACCATCCTCTCCAAGACTCTACTTCGGAGTCTCTAATTTTAAGGGTAAAATCTCTTAGAAAAGTTTATGAAACATGCAACTTTACAGATTTAGAACTAGAGAACTATGAAGAGATTGCCAAAGAAGAAGTTTGGATTGAAGCTATGAAGGAAGAAATTAATATGATAGAGAAGAATGAAATGTGGGAGCTCGTTGATCGCCCTGAAGACAAAGAAATTATTGGCTTTAAGCGGGTCTACAAGACGAAGCTCAATGCAGATGGATCTATTCAGAATCATAAGGCAAGACTCGCGGCGAAAGGATACTTGCAACAACCAGGTATTGACTATACTGAAACTTTTGTTCCTGTTGCTCGTCTTGATACTATTTGTGCACTTATAGCTCTAGCAGCTCAAAAAGAATGGAAGATCTATCAACTAGATGTAAAGTCTGCATTCCTTAATGGATATCTTCAAGAAGAAATACATATGGAACAACCACAAGGCTTTACCATCAAAGGCCAAGAAGAAAAAGTCCTCAAGCTCAAGCAGGCCCTCTACTGATTAAAGCAAGCACCACGAGCGTGGTATAGCAGAATAGACAAATACTTCACCAAGCAAGGATTCAAGTGGAGCATGAGCGAGCCAATGCTCTACATCAAGACCCAAGGTAAGTCTGACACTCTTATCGTCTCTTTGTGTGTGGATGATCTCATATATACAGGGAACAATGAGAAGATGATTCAAGAATTCAAAGAAGAAATGATGAAGACATTCGAGATGACGGACTTGGGCTTGATGCACTACTTTCTCAACATTGAGATCGACCAAAATGAAGGAGTCTTTATCTCGCAGAAGAAATATGCTGAGAATCTCCTTAACAAATTCAAGATGAACTATTGCAATGCAGTTGCAACACCGCTCGTGACAAATGAGAAAGGAAGATGGAGCAGAAAAAGCTTATGCCTCCCTCCATAGAAGCTTGATTGGCAGTCTACTATATCTCACAGCTGCATGACTGGACATCATGTACACGACAAGTCTACTATCACGATTCGTGCAGAGTCTGAGCCAAATACACTTTGGAGCTGCTAAAAGAATTATAAGATACTTACAAGGAACTACAGACTACGGCATTTAGTATCTCCCAAGTGCAATGGCTAAGCTCATTGGCTACACTGATAGCGATTGGTCAAGATTAGCTGATGACAGGAGGAGCACCACAGGCTATGCATTTACACTGGGTTCTGGAATATTTTCATGGACATCCAAAAAACAAGACTCAATGGCACAATCTACTACAGAAGCTAAAAACATCGAGGCTGCTACGACCACTGGTCAATCAATATGGCTTTGAAGAATTCTAGAAGACATTGAAGAAGCACAAACGGAATCGTCTCTGATGTATTGCAACAACAAGTCCGCGATCGCCATATAAAAAAATCTTGTCTTCCATGAAAGAACCAAACATATAGACATCAAATATCACTTCATCCGTGAAGTGCAAAATAATGGAGAGATCGAGCTCAAACATTGCAAGACCAAAGATCAAGTCACAGACATATTCACTAAAGCACTACCACTAGTCAAGTTCGAGATGTTAAGAAGCATGCTTGGAGTAACACAAAAATGGATCAAGGAGGAGTGTTGAATTGTTGACCCATTTTTGTCTAGAATTCTCTAGTCCAACGTATGAAGCAAGAAAAGCTAGCTGCAAAAGTCTTAGGCGGTGGCCAAATTGTCAATATTTGCAGAAAAAACTCTTGAAGAGTCGGTTGTTGAAGTCAAAAATTGTAGGACAAAAAATCTGTAAAAAGTCTAAAATTGTTGGCTCCATAATCGGTGAAATTTTCCTATAAATAGGGAAGGACGATCAGCCTAGGAAATAACAATTAGTATATCAACTATCACACGCACACACGTCCTCCTCTTGTAATACTCAAACTATTTAATAAACATTTCCTTTGTGCCTTCATTCCCTTGCCAATTCCTGTCAACCTTTGTCCATTTGCTTGATCGTTGCGTGAAGAACTCACGCACATCCACTTGCACACACTCACCAAAAATTAACTCACGCTTCCGCAAACACCAACTGATATTGAAGGATACTATTGTACTAGTGTCATAGTCCGATTTCTCCCATATTTAAGTGGCTGAAAATTGGGGCTTTGTACTGTCAAGGTGAAGAGTGAGAAAGCAGAAGGTTTGACACAACTAATCGGTGGGAATAGCGTAAGGGTGTTTGTGTTAGAAATCTAGGAATGGGATGATTATCATTTTAGAGAATCTCCTAAGGCAGGTCTGGTCTTCAGTGCACAAACTAGTCGAGAGCTGATGCCTTTCTCTTTATAATGGCCGAAACCAATTGTTGTGTTGAACTGATATGTAGGTCTTGCTTGAGGGACTGGATGCTCTTGCTGAACTGGGCATCATACAATTCAAAATAAAGATGTCATTCGCCATACTGTCCTCGGGAACGATCTATTTAGGGAAGGCTGGCCTAGAGTTCTCAATTTATCAAGCACCACACTGGCTCATACTCAAGAAACTTTTGACTCATGACAAGTGGTACCAGAGCAGGTTTGCCGAACTGTATAGGCGGATGCCAAGAAGAGATAAGTTGCCATGTTTCTGACAAGAAGAGAAACCTCCGTTAGTTTGCTAAAAGCAAGAGAAGCCCAATTGGTGAAAGACAGTGCCACCAAGGGTTGGCTCGGGAACCACAGTTGTTGGCTCGGGAGAGCACAAGTGATTAGAGATTCGCTAACAGCTTTGATAGGAAGAAGCAGTCGAATGGATTGGAGTGGCCTATTGTGTTAAGTGAGCGTTTTCCATTCACATAAGTCCCACGGTAGTGGCAGGGATAGGTTCTTCAAGGAAGCGACAGAATATCCCACAACAAAGGTGTTGCGGAAATTGGGAGGGGGAGAGTGTCACAGTCCGAATTCTGCCATACCCTTGTGGGCTAAAAAGTGGGGCTTTGTGGTATCGGGGTTGAAGAGTGAGAGATACAAAACAGTAGATACAACTGGTTCGTGAGATAATCGTCATGGTGTTTGGTCTAAAAATCTAGGAATCGAATGATTATCATCTTAGAGGATCTCTGAAGGCCAGGTTGGTTTTCCATGCATGATGATGGCCATGGCTAGCCATGGCAGGGCAAAAGAAGTTTTGCTAAAGTGATCGGTATGTCCTGCTTGAGGGACTAGATGCCTAAATTGAATTGGGCGTGATACAATTCTGTGTGAGAATGCAATTCGTCACTCTCTCAACGGGAACAATCTATTTAGGGAAGGTTGGCCCAGTGTTCTTGGATCATCAAGTGCCGTAGGGGATCATCCTCGGCTAGGAAACTTTCGGCCCATGACACTTGCTTACTAAATATTTCCTCACCATAAAGTTTTTGCCCTTCTAAGACATAAAACAAATGGTTAAGGAAGATGTGTTGTTGTAAAATAGTCAATCGTCAGGCAAAAAGATGAAAAGATGTGCCAATGTTAAACAGTACAAGAAGCTTAAGACTATAGCTTCTTAGCATTTTCAAAACTAGGGACACGACATCACGGTCCTATCCGCAGACCTTCTAAACAATCTAGGCCCATTGTTGTGGAAAGAACCAAATAGAGAGCCTAAGACTTTTGCTATCTTTAATCTCCTATGCATAACAAAATAGGAGCACAGGACATACATTAAGCGCACACACATACAACTATCAAATACTCAAGTAACAATGATCCATTTAACTCTACTAGCGTAAACAAGTAACTCGACTGAAACTAGTGAATCATGCTCTTAAGAAACAGAATATCATCGATCTATGTTTAGCTCCAAGACTAGAATCATGCTCTACTAAACTTGTGAATCATGCTCTTTAAGCAACAGAACATCATCGACCTATCTCTGCTCCAAGACTAGAGTCCAACCAGAAAATTTAGTTAACAATAATCATAGATTCATAACCCAAATCATTGTATAATCTGGATGGTGAAATAATAAGCATTCACGACACGAGGACATTGAGGGTTATAAGCTGGACACATTATTGCAGTCTAAGTTCTATTGATAGTTCAACTACTTTATGGTGAGAGTTGCCTATAGCTTGGCCATTGGAACAACTTGAGATTTTAGATTCTTATACCAAAGTACGAAGAAGAAGCCTAAGTTAAGCATCAAAGTACTTACAGATAGTTTACATTTCCGAAGGAGCTAGAGATTGTGCCACTCAGTTTGTTGAAGCTGAGGTCTCTGCAAAACAAGTATGATGAGAAAAGAGTTTTGATTGGCTCCCACCAGACACTCTTTGAGGATACTTACGAGGATTGTAGAAACACAGACAACATCAATGAACATACAGGTCCAGTTCAGATGTTTAGACATACTGGTCAACTGCCTAGAGCCTATGCCTTCTAATAGACATTCGTTTCCAAAGGCATTTATCGCATAATATCCATGTCCATCAAGTTGGTCATATGCTGTAAATATAGAAAACTCCGTAAATCAAATTTACAACTTGGAAATTTCAATTTTTTAAATAGAAATGATATTCGTGCACTAAATTGAATGCATCCCGAGGAATGCAACATATTATAGTTCAAATTTGAGATTCCATTTATTCAATAGGACCGAATCCAAGGGTAATCATAATTTATTGAACAGATTTTCTTCTTAAAGGAACGACGACTCAATAATAGCGTGCTTGGAACATATAATATCAGCTTGAGCGAATAAAAAATAGAAAGCAAAGTGAGGATTTCAAAAACAGGAAAGCATGGCTCTGCAGTCCGACATGATTAATGATGAAGAAATTACAACCAAGTCGAACGTAAAAAGAAAAGAAAAAGGAATGGAGTATGTGATAAGCCATAGCATAACCACAGAAATTCTGTTATTCAGAATGTCAGAAAAACAAAATAAGTGTGGATGGCTGATGATGAGAGAATGGCAAAAAATTGCTGTTAAAATGTAGCATTTATAAAATCTTATAAAGATGACCAGATGCATAAGGAGAATTGACTTGTATAGAGATGCATTTGAAGCCATGCTCTCTTCAAACTGAGACTGTTATGGCTGACAAATACCCAACAATCGAGCATAAAACTCCACTGAGATAATATGGGGCTGAGATTAATGTAAACCATTAGAAGGTAAGTTTCCAGACAATCAACCGCCAGAAGCCTCCTGTTTTGCATGAATGCTCTTACGAAGTTAAGATAAAAATCAAAGCAAAGTACATTAGACAAAATGGGGACCACAACCAAGGTAAGAATTCTTGTGGTTTCTATTCCTGGAAATAATGTGAACAAAAAGAGAAACAGTCCACACGCTTCTGTGAAAAACTGCATATTCCACAGCAGAGACCACGATAACCAGAAACTTAAATGCCACATCACAATTCACAATTTAGCAATATCAACAGAAAAGATCAAGACACTGTTGAAGCGAGTAAGGCACTGCTGACGTTCAAGGCATCTTAAACGAAAACTAGTAGAAATTTCACTTATTAAGGGTAAGACTATTTGTTCTGCTTGGAATAGGCAAAGGGGGAAGTCAATTTCCACTCACAATATATTTAAATTTGTCATTTCCGCTAGATAATCAGGTAGCTCTCCTATGAGATTGCAGCTCCTCAGAATCCTGTGAGGAAAAAAAGCCAATATTGTCATATTGCTGAGACGATTTGGCTCTTTTGCATAAACTAAACTATTGGATTAAAGACAAAAATGGTCCATGAACTTTGGCCTAACATGCAATGTCATCCCTGAATATTCAATTTGATCCTTGAACTTTAATCCAATGTGCAATGTTGTCCTTGAATTTATAATTTGTTCAGTGTGGTTTCTGAACTTTTGATAAATATTAAATTTAGTCCCTAGACTACATGAAAATATCCATTGTTATCCTTTCATTAATTCAAGTTCAGGGACAACATTAAATATTTTCATATAATCTAAATACTAATTAAACATACACAAAAAGTTTAAAGACCACATTGAAAAATTAAAAGTTTAGGGATGATACTGCACATTAAGCAAAAGTTCAGGGACCACATTAGAAAAATTAAAATTTGAGAGCGACATTATATGTTGGGCCAAAGTTCAGAGAACGTCTGTGTTGTTTTCCCTAAACTATTTGTGAAGGAGTAGTGGTCTTACAATGTCTTGATATTTGATCTATTAAGACGTGGAATTTGGGACTCGGTTCCATTGAGGTCACTTATCCTCCTGCATGTCAAAATCAAATACGGAACCTTATTAGATTGATACCATCTTAAGGAAAGAGAGATCAGACTAAAATGCTAAAACTCCATACTGACAGGTCGGACAGTTTCTCTAAAAGTGCAATTCCAGAGGGAATTGGCCCTTGCAATCCACTTGCTTGAATAAACCTGATGGTACAATTAATAGATTGAATTTTCCTGAAGGTATAACTACATAGACTGACTTATAAGGTGAAGAAGCATTAAACCTTACAGTTTGCTGAGATTTGTCAAGTTATGAATAAAATCAGGTATCTTTCCAGTGAACTGATTATCACCAAGTCTCCTACAGTGCATTAAACAATAAGATTCATATGAAGAAAAAAGAATATTAGTATCAAAATATTAGCAGAGCCTGTGGAAACTGGGAACTAACAGGTCCTGCAATGTTGTCAATCTAACAAATGTTTGAGGCAGTTCCCCGGTGAAATTATTTGAAGTAATTTGCCTGAACAAGAAAACCCCACGATATCTCATTGGTTAATTGAACTTGAACGCCGATCTCTCAACAGATCGCTCCAATTGATCCCCCGCTAGATACAAAATGACCATCGAATAAGTATTAAATGCCTAATGCAGAGATTTGCGTCAAGAGACTCACAATTGAATTAACTGGGACAAGTTCCCCAGGTCTGGAGGAAGATGTCCAGAAAGCTGATTGCTCTCAACATTTCTGAGCAGAAGAGTGGTAATATCTTCCACATCAATCCAATTTAAAACAACGAGGAAGCCAAACGCGAGTGGCGCAATGAGTGATCACTTACAATTCCTGAAGCGTGGATATATTTCCCAGCTCCTTCGGGATTGGACCAGTCAATCGGTTTACAACTACAGAACTGCACCAACATTATCACGTTTCCCCAATCAATAGAAGATACACCCGCATCTCTATGTTTGTGTGCCGTAGTGAGATTGTTTGTGTGTGTGTGTGTGTGTGTTAGAGAGACAAGGCACGTACATGTTGACCAACTTTGTAGAGCCCCATTCTTTAGGAATAGTGCCATTCAAGTAGTTGCGGGTGACATCACTGTAAAGAGAGATGATGATGATGATGATGCTTGTGAAGAAGGAGGAGGAGGAAAATGGAGAGGCTTACAAGTTTCGGAGGTAAGGCAATCTGAACAATCGAGGTGGAAGAGCTCCGGGGAGAGACTGATTCCTAAGAACTCTGTTTTCACAAGACAAAAGGGCTGGTTCTATCTTTACTTAAAGCAAGGCATCAAAATGATGTTAAAATATGGCTATATACATCTACGTATCAATCGATTCTAATTGCAAAAAAAAAAGTTTTCAAAAATTGCTTCAAAAGAGGAAGGTTTTGTTTAAGCAAATGAATATATAACTTATGTGAAAAGCATGCATCACTCCAAGCACAACCCTGCCATCCATGGCAAATCCATAAGCTTATTTAGTTGCAGCACTGAATTAAGGCCGTAATGTAATTGCGTTGATCACATTGTTTGCTTACATGAATGACATATTTAATAAGGAGAGAATAGCATCGGAATTTTCAAATTACCCCTAAACATAAAGTAAGAGGGAATATAATAATTATCACTTTGATATTCAATCATGATTTTTGAGTTTAACACTCCCATTAATCACAAAAAATATAATTTATAATGTCAAACGTTCGTTTGTATTTTGATAACTCATTTATGATTATAATAAATGTTAAGCACATAACATGTGATTGTATTAATCAAAACTATGAAAATTTAGATAATCATATCGTGAGAAATTAAAATTATGCTCATAATTACCTCATGAATAATTTTAATATGATAAATGATTTATGTATCGTCAATGCATTTTCGACACAAAAATAGGCCATTTTTTTCAATAAAATACAAATATATGGTGCAAAGAGAACCGGTTCAGTGTTTACCACATCAGTTATGACTCTATAAAGAGATAAAAGATTGGTGCACGATCGCTTGATTGATATCAAATTCTAATTAGGAATCTATGATTGTAAAATATAGGAAATCGAGAGAGAGACATGCTGACGACATGGGAAACGGTGTTATTGTTGGCGTCGGTGATATTTTGGCATGTGACGGCGTTGGTAGTTGCACCAATCACTTTGTTGTCACCCCATCCACCCTCTACACCGCATGGATCTGCGTCGAAATCCCAGTCCTTTTTGCCCAACGTCGCTGCTATTTCTCTCAACGCATCCACTGCAAGAGCCGACAAGTCAAAAGAGACAGTGATATCTCATGCAAAACAAGCACAAACGTTATCAGGTTCGTGTGTGCTTGTGGTTGAATATATGTATAACGTCTTTCTTTACCTTATGAAAGAAAGCACAAACAAATACGACTCGGTGTACGTGCGAGCCCAAAACAGGAGGAGGAAAAGGAACAGTACGATGAAAGCGGTACAAGATTGGTGGGTTTCTTTATTTTCTTCTCACCTTCGTCGTCGGGCAGAAGAGTGGAGGCAGCAGCAAAGTGAATAGCGCAAAGAAGGACGAAAACAGAGAAGAGAGATCGAGCCGAGAAGAGAATCATTTCAGTCTCGAGCTCAACCCAGAGAGAGAGAGAGAGAGAGAGAAAGAGATGATTGTTAAGAAAGCGGTCTCAGCTTCAGGCATTTATGTACGAAAGAGGGAGGGGGGACAACGCTCTTGTACGTCTGCATGTGAGGGCGAGAGAGATGTTCGAAGGTGAGAGAGACGACGACCCCCAAGTCTTCTCGAATGGATGGATATTCCATCTAGAAGAATGCAGTAGTAAAGCTTTTTGTCCAACCTTCTTACGTAAATTACTTATTCTTTTTAGAAATGATTAAATGACAGTTTTTAATTTATTTTGAGAATAATAGTCTAGATCACAAAAAAAAATAATTATAAGTTGTTGTGGGATTTACTTCTTCAAGAATTTATGACTTATAATATGTTGTTACTCTTATAATAGCTCAAAAATTATTATGCTAGCAAAGCTCACTTTGTCATACTGCCGGTTTACCTAATAAAAGTTTCTTCATTTCTTAAAGGGAAAATACCATAAAAAACTTCAAATTATGTCACTTGTGACAAATTTACCATAAATTTTTTTTTTGTGATACGAAAAACTCCAAACTATGCCATTTGTGATAAATTTATTCTGAGCTTTTTTTTGTGATACGAAAAACTTTATATTATGTCACTTGTGGTAAATTTATCCTGAACTTTTTTTATGACAAGAAAAATCTAAAATTATGCTACTTATAATATATTTACTCCATAATACTTAGGCCATTTGATTTTTTTCCAAAACCAAATGGGCTCGAAGGTTGAATATGTGAGAGTATCTCACGTGAGAATCGCACCGAACCTTGTGTCCCCGTTAACATCACGTAGAAAGGAAGAAAGAAAAATCAAACTCGTTGAAAGTAGGACCTGACTCAACATTGGTGTGTTTGTTTCGTCCACGTAAAGCCCCCAAAAGTTTTTGATTTTTTAAAAATGTTGTCCTTTTCCTACCCCAAAAAAAAACAAAAGAAAAAGGGGGCCGCCATTTTCTTCTTTTTCTTTTTGTCTTTGCTTTTTGGCTTTTTTGCTTTCTGCTTTTTCCAACTTCCACTTGCATGACTGGCTCTTATCTCGGCTTTGTCTACCCCGACTTTACCGTCGACTCCTTGCCACGTGTCTCTAGAAGGTTTCTCGGAGGGGGTTAAAAGAGTAACTTCCCACTTCGAGAGTCGTCGGGCGGTTCGACGAGACTGTGGTCTAGACCGAACTTTTTTGTCACGGATCGAAAGCGAAAAAGTCGTCGTTTAGGTCTTATTACAAACTATCATAAAACGTTCGTTAAACACTTGATTAAAGAAATTTTATAATTTTCAATGCGTTATCTATTTCGTTTTATTTGAAAATGAAAATATCTCTCTAATGGATATGATTAACGAGTACATCCAAACACTGACTAACAAGATTCAACTATCCTTCGCTTTCTCTTTCCTTTTATATGGTTCAACCGGAAATTGAGTATGTTCATGAAACTTGTCTAGCCGTCTGACAAAGAGAAAGGCTAGCTAACGTTATTTGCAGACCACACTACGATGGTCAAACGCCTTTTTCTTCCTTTTTCTTTATAAATTTTGTTTGCTTTTTTGCTCTCACACTTTAAGAGGAGAAATTTCCCCATGGATGGGAATGTCTAAATGATGTTAAAAAAAATTATCGGTTTTTCACACCTAAATGGTACTATCATGAATATCCTTTCACATTCCAACCGCAAATATATTACTGTATGCATTAACGCGATCGAAAGTTGAGCTGAACGCCAATGAAAATATATATGGACTAGATAGAGGATCTTCATCCAATTGACAAATGATTAAGATACGGGGAAAATTATCATATTAGGCAAGAAAGATATGATTTTCAGCATATGAATATGAGACGAAGAGTCTAATGCCCTATCTTAAAAACCTTTGAAACCCATATTTTTCCTTCGAGCTCACAATAAGTACATGTGTGTAAATTCTCTATTCCTTTATAATATCCCAATTCGATTTACATGTTTCCGTTCTCGATAATTTCTAACTTTATTTTGGTCTTAAATGCACATGTCATCATCCAATGAGAGGAACGCGGATTAAAAGACAACGTGAATTGATGAGGTTGAGAAAAGCCATATCTATACTTTGACAATTTCTGGACATCAACTCCTTTCCAATTTTTAAACCTTCGTACGTCCTAATAAGAAAAGTCTAAACCATTCAATGCTTTTCCATTGCCAAGATGGTCGTTAGTATTCATTTGAAAACCTGCCCCTTCCATGAGCCATGGGAAAAGTATCTCGCTTATCGAATATATAACGTGCCACCCAATTTTAATTCAAACTAAAACTTGAGTCCATTTCTTTTCTTTGTGATATGCAACAATCAAATTGAGGATAATTATTAGATCGACGAAAAAAAAGAGCCCACCTGAATTTCACTGTTTAAATAAAATTTCACTGATGATTGCATTCACCGTCATAAATTGAACCTAAACCTAAGTGAATGAAGAACTATGGATAGATGGGAAAATAAGTCATCTTACCTTATAGGGATTGGCCATTGCACTGTGCCGACAACATCGGCATCACGAATAAATCTCTATTCGACGTGATGGGCTCCTCAAAGAGGATGCGATGGCCCGCTCATTGAACGCAGTCCAGCTTGCATTCTCTGGCCCACCCAAGTTGCACAGTTGAAACCAAGAACCAACGGTCAACGTCGCCTCCACAGCGGAATTGACTTCGCTTGTTCCCAAAATTTAATGCTTTGCACTGCACGGAATCGAACCTATTCTTACTAAATTTTTTAATACAGAGTTAAAAAAAAAAAAGAGAAGTAAGGAATTGTTTGATATTGAATTGTTAGATTCTATTTATTGATTCAACAAGAAAGTAAAAGAATATCCCCTAGAATTCATGGTTGACTGAGATATAAGTGTTTTTCTTTTAAATTTATCGCGAATGTATTAGTTTGGGGGTTTTTTATGGTTAAAAAATTAATTTTTTGTAAATTTGTCATGGGTGTACTAATTTGAGAATTTTCGTAGTAAAAAAATTAGTTTGCCCACAATGCTAGATAACATAATAAATCACATAAAAGGAGGCTAATACTATCTTAATATTAGGGAAAATTGTCAAAAATGTCATTAATTTATTATACTGTTACCAATTTAGTTTTAAACCTTTTAATTGTATCAATCGAGTCCTAAACCTTTTCACTTTTGCCAATTGAATCTATCCAATCATTTTTGGCTCGAAATTGTCGATGTGGACGTTAGTCATCCTACTACGTGGCACAATTCGTGTTAACGTGGATAATTTTTAAGAATATTTTAGTTTTATTTTCAATTTTTATTTTTCAATTTTTTTTCTTTTATTCTCTTTTCCTTCTTTACTTTTTTATTTTTTTTCCATTTTCTCTTCTCTTCTTTTATTTATTTATTTATTTATTTTTTCCTTTTTCCCTTTGCCAACATTAGGCAAGGGTAACCCTCACCCTTGCTCGATCTTGCGAAGGGTTGCCCTCGCTAGCCTAGGCTCGGGCATTCCTCTCCTTAGGCCGGCGACCTTTACTGGCCATCGATGAGGTCTAGTGATGGTTGGTAGAGGGATGAAGAGAAAAGGAAAAAAAAAGAAAAAAAGGGAAAAGGAAAAAAAATAAAAAGTAAAGAAGGAAAAGAGAAAAAAAATGAAATGTGACATTCCGAAATTTCCGCCAATTGGAATTTATTAAATAATTGAGTTTTATGAGATGTGCTCGTAGTAAATTTCTCGCCCGGAACTGATTATTTCTGGGAATGCTAACCATTAGGGAAAGGCTAATAGGGGAATTAAATTCGCGCGATTAAAGAAAATTCGATCGTGCATGGATTTCGACCATTAAATCGCGTAAGTGATATTTTGAGCCACTGTTGGCCGATCCAAGGATAGTTAGGGGTCAGTTCGCCATTGTCCTAGTAGTGGATCGCGAGTGATTCTGTTGGACCACGAAACGACTTAACGAACGATTCCGAAATTATACCGAACGATCCTACCCCTCGGATCAAGTGATTGATCTTCGCGATTTTAATGACAATCGAGGTCATCACGCACCGGATGGACTTGCACGTGACTTGATTCAGTATCAGTCATGAGTCGATTTCGCGAATTTCCCTAGCAAGCCGCCCGTTAGCTCGAGAAACGCTTGAGTTGCGTTTAATAGAATTTAATTATTGAATTTTTGCCTAAATTGGACACCGAAAAATTTGGAAATCACACCGGAACATTAGGACGACGTTGCACGTGTCACGTGTGAATTTTTGGTATGCTCAATTTCTCCGGAAAAATTCAATTTGGACAAGAAACGAAGAAATTGACTGTTTTGCCCTTAAGGATTAACAAAGGGCATGCTTTGGAATAAGGGGTATTTTAGTCATTTTGACTCTAGATATTTTTGTGGGCCAAAGTTTCTAGATGACTTCCTCCCCTTTTTTTCTTTTCTTGTCGTGAGAACCCCCCACCATATACACACCCACCCTCTCACTTTCTTTCTCTCCCTCTCTCCCTTTCCCTCTCGCCGATCACCTTGCCGGACCGCCGATCGCCGCCGGTCAAGCCACCGCCGAGCCATCGCCGTCCCGGCCTCACGCCGCCCTCACACCGGTCACCCTCTCGCCGTCTCTCTCTCTCGGTTTCCCTCTCTCTCTCTTGGCCGTGAGGCCTTCGGCCACGCACAAGCCACGCCGTCGCCGTCTAAGCCGATCGCCGCCACCCGGGAGTTGTACGTCGTCGCCGTCATTCCCGATTAAGGGCCACCGCTCTCCGTTGTAGCTGTGAAAGTCTAGAACGCGGGTAAGTCGCGCCTAAACCTAATTTAGGATTTCGGGTATCGCGGATGATTTTCGGACAAATCAGTATGAAATTAGGTGCGGAATAGCATGAATAGGGAGTAGAAATTTTATAGCGGGCATCGGGAATTAATTCGGACAATATTTATTAGAAATTCATAAAATTGGGGCTGCGAGTTACTGTTCATATGCCTCGAAACACTGTTCACCATATGTAAATTACTGTTTACGGGGCTACGAGGGTCCGATTGAGAACTGAGTTGAATTTTTGCAACCTAGAAATGATGGAGAGAAAGTTCCGTGAAGGCTCGGAATTAATCCGACGCCAATTAGTCGGAGAAAAATGGGAATTTACTTGTTAGATGCTTAGTTAATTATAAATAAATGGTGGTGAACAAATTGAGCATGTTGTTGTGCAATTGGGTGATTATATGTGCTCGTTGGGTGTACTCGTGAATTTGAGTAAATTAATTAATGATGTTATCATGTCGTATGATGAGTGAGTTTGAATTATGAGCTAAATAATGCGCGTGTGGACTGCGAGTAATGGGTCAATTGATTGTGGTAATTGCGTGCTGAGTGTGTGCATGAGTAAGAAAGGAAGGATGCGTGGCATGGCATGAGAGATTGTGGGAAGTGTGCCGTCCTGAGGCGTGTACATTTACGCGGGACGATGCTCGGTATTTCCGGAAGACTGCTAGTCTGAGGCGTGAATTTCTACGCGGATTGCGCAGTAGGTGGCAGATGTTGAGCCTGAGGCGTGTACGTTTACGCGAGCAAGAAACATGGCCTGAGGCGTGTACGTTTACGCGGGCCGGAAGTGTGGTGATGAACGATCGTAGTGTACCTGAGGCGTGTACGTGTACGCGGGTCACTAGCGAAGATGGTGGATGGAATAGTGTGAGAATGGAAAGAGTAAATGACATAAAAATTGTGCATGCTCATGGTTGCATTAAATTGCTTGTTATGTGAGTATGTGGCTTGTGTATATGTTTGTGTATTTCGTGAAATTGTCTGAAGGTACGTGATAGCCTAGGTTGGGTTTAGGAGTGTACTTACTGAGAAGTGTCTCACGGTTGTTTTCAACCAATCAATTTCAGAACCCCGACAGGACCCATAAATCTTCTGCCACCGCCACCAGAACATTTTGGAGTCCTCAATGGATGGGACGATATAAGGGGACTCAGACTCAGAGGACAAGGAATCAAACTCAGAGTGGATTTTTGGCGAGCACCATTTTTGGAGTGGTAGTAAACCCAGGTCTTCATCCTTGGAGTATCGATTTTTTTTGAAAGGCGGTGTGCATGTACATGTATGGGACAGTTTATAAATGTAAATATTATGGTATAAAAAGGAAATGAAAAAGATATGTACATTCTCCCTGATTGTTCTCCCCAGTTTTAATTGTCCGGGTTTATTTGTTAATATCCGTTGTGGTAGTAAATCTCTGATGGCGTTTCGAGGTCGGCGACATTCCTGGGACGTCGCTTGAATCGACCAGAGGCAGATGTTGCGTGCCCGTTCGGGTTCGGGGCGTGACATGAAAAAACAAAAAAAAAATTCCAAAAAATAGTAAAATATTATTAAAAATTATTTTCGTGGACACCGGCCGTGCAATGCCACGTAGGACGGCCAGCGTCCACGTTAACCATTTTTGCTCAAAATTGATTGAATGGACTCAATTGATAACACGTGAAAATGTTTAGAACTTAATTGACACATTTAAAAAGTTTATACCTGAATTGACAAAAGTGTAATAGGTTAGAACTTTTTGGACAACTTTTTTCTTAATATTAAGCATTTCAAATTTGGAAAAGAAATAAATGACACTTAACATTGAAGTTCAAAAAGTAAAAATTGTAGTCTTTCTTGACTACAACGGTTTGCCTATTTTCAAGCCTATTTGGACGTTTAATAATTGTCCCTAAGTAACTAGGGACTATTTGTCAAATGCGTCGTGTGCATTGGTTTTTTATTTTTTGTCTAAGAGCGCATCAGTTTACACCATCCCAGTATTCCTCTAGGATGCTCTTCAACAAATGTCCCATTCCCATCTGTGGGACGTGTGTATGGGACATTAGAAAACAAGTGAATTTTTGTGTCAAATTTGGGCAAGGAGTCATGGCCCTCCCCCAGACCGGGCGAGGGTTGCTACTGGCGGGGGTTGGCCACCATTGGTGACCCTTGGCCAAGTCTGGGTGAGGGCCGGCGACCCTCGCCGTGTCCGGGGGAGGGTTGTGACCTCTCACCTGTCGTTAATGAGGGTCGCCGGCCCTTGGCTAGTCGGTTGACTCCTACTTGCCGTTCCCCACCCTTGTCGGTCCCTCCTGGCGATGGTGGGGCGGCGGCGAGGCTTGCAAGTTGCGGCCCTCCCTCCTTGCCTGTCCTCCCCTCCTTTTTTTTCTTTATTAAATTTAACTTTTTTTAAAATTTATATAAAATAAAATCAATATTAAAATAATAAAAAGTCACATCATCGCCACTCAACATGATTGAATCAACTTGATAAGGTGGAGAACATCAGGCATCAATCGGAGAACTAGCCTAACCCCACAGACTAGCCTTCATGTAAGTCAAGGATATTATAATATGGTAGGCAGAAGGACTTGAATTTGGGATCAATCATCCACAAGACCAAAGCCCTTACCATTACACCAACCCCTTGGTGGGGTATCTTAGAATAATTCTCGAGTAGTAGTAACTTATAATAGGTTCGAGTCGGGGACAAAACACATCCAGAACAAGCATATGCCACTTCGCACATCTCGCCATTCAAACCATGAAAAGCTTCCATAACATATTCCCACCTTTGCAGTGGCAACCATCCACATCATTATTGTGTGAAGAAGTCGCAGCTTCGTCTCTATACGAATAACAATACCGAAAGAAACAACATGAATACAACCATCAAACAAAAAGCCATCATCCTTTTGGCTTTCTCCAATATTTTGTTCATAATACACAATTAGCGCTGCATAATAGTCACTGTTTTCTTGGCTAAAGTACACCGCAGTGCCATAACTTGTGTACGGCGATCACTTTGGTGCCATAACTTTTTTTTGGATCACTTTGGTGCTAAAATCGGAAAAAAAAGATCACTTTAGTGCCAATTTGGTCGGAAATCCGACGTGGCATTTTTTATTAATTTTTTACGCCGACGTGGCTCGCCGGAGGGCTGAGTCAGCGTGTACAGTCAGCATTTTTTATTTTAAATAATTTTTTTCAACGTGTACAGTCAGCATTTTTAATTTTTAATTTTTTTTTCTTTTTTTTTCTTTTTTTCTCCCTCGCCGGTCGATTGCCGGTGGCCGGCCGGCCACCGGCAAAGCCCGACAAGGGCTGGGCGAGGGCGGCCTTGCCCATGGCCGGCGAGGGGCGGCCAACCCTCGCCGGCGACGGGCGAGGCCGCCCCTCGCCGGCGTTGGGCGAGGCCGGCCCTCGCCTGCCCAGGCGAGGGTCGCCCTCGCCAGATCCGGCGAGGGCGACCCTCGCCGGCGTGGGGCGAGGCCGGCCCTCGCCTGGGCCGGCGAGGGTCGCCCTCGCCTGGGCCGGCGAGGGTCGCCCTCGCCTGGTCGGGCGCGGGCGACCCTCGCCGGCGCCGGGCGAGGGTCGGCCCGTCGCCAGATCCGGCGAGGGCGACCCTCGCCTGGGCCGGCGAGGGCCGGCCTCGCCCCACGCCGGCGAGGGTCGCCCTCGCCGGATCTGGCGAGGGCCGGCCTCGCCCCATGCCGGCGAGGGTCACCCTCGCCGGATCTGGCGAGGGCGACCCTCGCCTGGCGTCGGGCGAGGGGATCCGGCGAGGGCGACCCTCGCCGGCGTCGGGCAAGGGCGGCCCTCGCCTGGTCGGGCGCGGGCGACCCTCGCCCGACGCCGGCGAGGGTCGCCCTCGCCGGATCTGGCGAGGGCGACCCTCGCCTGGGCCGGCGAGGGCCGGCCTCGCCCCACGCCGGCGAGGGTCGCCCTCGCCGGATCTGGCGAGGGCCGGCCTCGCCCCATGCCGGCGAGGGTCACCCTCGCCGGATCTGGCGAGGGCGACCCTCGCCTGGGCCGGCGAGGGCCGGCCTCGCCCGTCGCCGGCGAGGGCGGCCTCGCCTCGCCCGTCGCCGGCGAGGGTCGGCCGCCCCTCGCCCGTCGCCGGCGAGGGTCGGCCGCCCCTCGCCCGTCGCCGGCGATAACAATTTAATCAACTGCGTGATAACAATTAATTATTTACATATCGATAATAGAATATCTTAATCACTTGAGGAATACAACAATTTTACATGATTCAAGTGATGGTAATCTAATCCCGATCTAACATGTTAACCAATTCATTTTTCGCGAGCGCACATCAGAACGTAGATTCACAAAATGCGCGCATTCATAAAAAGCCATCACAACCACTAACCATGCCAAATTTCCCTCAACACTTGCCCACCACTACGGTGTTAAGGAGATCAATATACTCATAACAACGAGTATTAACAAATAATTTTCAAATAAATTTTATTTAAATTCATTTACGATGATGTAATCCATCTGTTATAACATGCGCGATGGAAATAAGGAATGTGGGATGCTATATTAGTGACAAATGGTTGGTCAAAAGTGAGGTTCAAGGGCAACGAGGGTAATTCTTCAAAAGATATTTGAGATTTTTTTATAAATATCGAGGAATTCGGTGTCCGTTCTATATGTTGATAAATCATAAAATATTTTGAAACCACCAAAATAATTAGCGACACCTCTAGAATGCCCGAGTAATCTTAACTAACGGGTTTTCTTGATAATTATCCTATATATACTTTTCAGGGCACATCAATCCGGCCCGAGAATACTATGTCGACACGTTTTCCGCCTTTAATTTCTTAATGACATCTCATCTGCTAATTTCTATTTAGTTTATGCATATTGAAGTTAGTAAAATTATTTTACTAATTGATTATTCGCGAATTGACTCGGTGTCGCCTTTCTTTACCCATTAAAGATTTACTTAAAATATCACGATTCTGAAAACATATGTTTAAGACATTTTCCTATCTTCACAAATATAATGAGAGAGTCATAGTTTACTGAAATTATCGAATATTTCATTTAAATCATTTATCATCTTGATCTCATAAGACAATATTAGGAAATGAAGAAATTTCAAAATGTTACACCGGCGGCCGGATAGGATGACATTTAGAACCCATGGTGCTTTCCAATGTAGTAGCCAAGCGTCTGCGCCTATTTTAGCGAGCACTTGACGCAGCCCCAAATTCCGAAGTTCTTAAAACCTTATTTTTGAGTTTACATTATATAGAACTTAGGAAATACACCCACCCATCGATGGCCACGATGGTTTGTACTCAGTTCCTTTCACGAGAGGTCCTGGGTTCAAAACTCGTAGGCACCAGTGATTTAAGTGGATGATCGTGACGGTGAGATGTTGCGCTAGCTCCCCCGAAGACTAGTCAGGCTTCACCGCTGGTTTGAGCGCAAGCTCACCGGTCGCGCAGACACCTCGGTCATCAAAAAAAAAAAACTTAGGAAATACCTGGAGAACTTCGAGATCCGTAATCCAAAAGAGTTGAGAGCGTGAGAAAACCCTTTTTTTGTGATTGATTCTTGTGAGTTTGGGTAATACATAGGATTTGGGAAACCCTTGAATATAAGTGTTCGAGCCATTGGTCAGGTGTGCCAAAATAATAGAATAACAAGATATTCTATTATCGATATGTAAATAATTAATTGTTATCAAGTGATTAATCAACTGCCACATCGGATTTCCGGCCAAATTGGCACTAAAGTGATCTTTTTTTTTTCCGATTTTAGCACCAAAGTGATCCAAAGAAAAGTTATGGCACCAAAGTGATCGCCGTACACAAGTTATGGCACTTGCGGTGTACTTTAGCCCTGTTTTCTTTTAGTATCTATATTATCAGTTTCAACAGTGAGCGAAAGAGAAATTTCGAAGCAAAATTTAGGAATTCCTTTGAATGGAATACCAAATAAAGCCTAGTTCTTTCAAGAACTAATTAACTTAGAACGAAGTAAATCATTTCTTATTTTCTGTTGTGCCAGTAATCAGTATCCATAAGTATTGGATAGAGATCGTTACCAGATGCGGACGAAGCTGTTCCAGTCCATGGCCCTTCAGTGGACATACTCTTGGTGATATTCTCGCCAACTGCCTCATCTTCGTCACCTTTAAAATGCTTCCTCATGGCCTCAATTTTCTCCTCAGTCAAGATAGCGCCCTCCGATCCCAGCACTGGAACAGCAACCTTGCCTTCAAGCATGCTAACCACAGATGACATGGGCGGCCTGAGTGCTGGAGTTGCATTAGTACACATCAGAGCTACCTTTATCATCGCCAGCACCTCCTCTTTGTCAAAATGAGGACCCAGCCTCCGATCAACTAAATCTATCAGATTTCCTCTCTCCTTCAAAACTCGTGCCTAGAAACAGAAATGGAAAGTGAAGATATTTCCCTCTCAAGCTTCATGCATTGGTCAGTTGCAGAATATGCTCAGAATACTAAAACAGGAAGAGGGAAATATATTCCGTACTCGATGAGTCCATGACAAATGCAGTTGATAAACACCTGCTAGTTTTTCATCTTCGTCAAAAGTTATAAATGGAAGGAAAAAATCGAATGAGTCAATACAGATTTCTTTACCAATTTTAAGTAAAAGTTAGTGAATTAGACATTGGTTGCTCACTTACTGACGGTTAACTGGTCACAAAAAAATTACCACCACTGCTTTAAGATGACCACCTCTTATTGAGTTTCAGCGGCACGAATTATTTGTCAGTGTCATTACTTGAAACGGTAGATTCGCCCATCAAATGTTTACACCAATTGCCTTTTACCCTCATTTCTAGTTTAAGAAGAATTACTAGATTACGAAGAATTGAATTAATTTAAAATTCAGTATAGACCAACATATTAAGAAGAATTGAATTAATTTGAAATTAATAACAAATTGCACTCAACGGCATGACAATCGTTAAACAGATTCGATAGCTAATAATTGTAACTATCCTTTGCAACCATTAAAAGTGCATATGAAGAGTATGCTTACGCTTCCTTAATCCATCTTTCCACCAGCACAAGCAGAGATTTAAATATGGATATGATCATAATTGAAAACTTTTGAATGCTAGAGTTAATTACCCAATCGAGTAGATAAAAGCTCTCCTCCTTTTTTTGGGAACTAGTGTTGCTTCGGCCACTAACAATTTCTAAGGCAACGACGCCAAAACTATAGATGTCGGCTTTGTCAGTGAGGTAACCATGCATTGCATATTCCGGTGCCATATATCCACTGCACAACAAGAAAAGAGCTTGTTTGCAACAAGGTAAATGTCTTAAATAGCACATACTCAATATTCCTAAAATACAAAATAATGAGTTATTCCTAATTGACACTATGGTCTCAAGAGTAGAGTAAAAAACAAGTGCATCCTACAATTTTTCAAATAGAATTCGCCGAGAATATATCAAAAAAAGAAAAAAAAAATGCCACAAGTGCCATAACTTTTGTACGGTGCTCACTTGAGTGCCATAACTTTTTTTTTCGACCACTTGACTGCCATCACTTCTAAAAAAAACATTTACTTAAGTATCATAATTTTCAATCAATCACTTAAGTATTATAACTTTTTAAAAATGTTCAATCAGGTGCCAAAAACTTGATATGACATAGCACTTGTGGTGAACATTACAAAAAAAAAGTTATGGCATCTAAGTAATCGATTGAAAAGTTATATGATGTTCAAGTGATCGAAAAAAAAAAGTTATAGCATGCAAGTGAACGCTGTATATGAGTTATGATACTCATGAGATCGAAAAAAAAGTTATGACCTTATGATTTGGAAAAGACGCCCTCCAACCGAAAAAAGAGTTGTGAACAGACTGAGCCAAGGTCTATCAAATACATGGGCAGTAGCCGTAGGAGGATTCCTTAGGCCAAGCCTAGGGGCAGAAAAGCTTAGTACTTTTGTTGTCGTCGTCGTTGCTATGGCAATAGAAATACAGCCTTTCACTTTCTCACTAGCTTTCTAACCCTTGCGATACACGTGCATGCTTTGTAAATTTGCTTTAAAGTTTTCTGTAATTCACTTGGAAGTGCATCATCTATGTTAATGTCACGTGACATATATTTACAAAAAAATTGCTTTTTTTTCATGCACAGGAGTATATATAGTAAATTTACATGGAAATTTTAACATATAGTAGTTGTTCTTGTTTTAAATTGAGTTAATTGTCACTGGAAAAACATAATAAAAACAATTAACTTACGTGTCAATATAGCTTGCTAGAATGTATTTGCTTCATAATTGCATCATAATATTTTCATAAGCTTTTTGTCTAAGTGAATAAATTAGGTAGGGCATACTGAATTCCCTTACGAAATGTTTTTCTTTAATTGTTCTTAACGTAGTAAATGAAGCATGTAGAATATAATCAATCTTTTGAGTAAAATTTCACTTAGGAGGATATAAGTTTTCCGGACATTGTATTAAAATGTCTAAGTTTGTCATAGTTCTTTCTTGTTAACCAATTAATGTTAGAGTTAGTAGAGTGAACTTACATTTCTATCTTTTCCCTAATTAATCCCATGCTTTTCATGAACAGGTTGACTTTTTGCATGTCATGGCAAACGTCCGAAACATTTTAACATGCTCATATATGCTTTTCCGTGTGTATACGACTTCCACATGCATAAAATAATTTCCTCATTTAGTAATCAACAGAAACATAGGCAAATTAGCTCTATTGCCTATAATATTAAGCTATATGTGAATTAACAATTACATAAGTAAATATCAGAGTATTGCTAATTAATGGTAGAGTATGTGACGAAATTAAAATATTTTCCTAATTAATGTGAAGAGCAGTGGTTAATTGGTTAAGCCACATTTGTTGAGCAACATGCTTTGGGATGATGTGAGTCAACCACAGAGCTCTATTCAACTCACTTTCTTAAGTTAGACAAGATTTTTCTATTTCATGCTTTCATTTTGTCACTGGCTCCTAATTAGGTTAACAGGAACATAAAGCATGAAACTTACTAAGTTCCAGCGATCTTGGTGCTAATATGTGTGTTGTCCTCCTCATCAAGCTTTGCCAAACCAAAATCTGATATTTTAGGGTTGAGATCCTTATCCAGTAAAATATTAGTAGCTTTGATGTCCCTATGCACAATCTTTAGCCTTGATTCTTCATGAAGAAATGCCAAGCCCCTGGCAATACCAACGCATATCTTGTGTCTTGTCGTCCAGTCCAACTTTAACTGAAATTCTTCAGGACCTTCAATTGTATCAAAAGACATCAAAACTACTTTATTCCCGTGTCATTAGCTAAATTCAGTGAAGAACAGTGTGATATCAAATTACCAAATAAAGCACGAGCAAGACTGTTATTTTCCATGTATTCGTAAACCAGCAAAAGTTGATTTCCTTCAATGTAGCATCCGTAGAGTTTCACAAGATGTGGATGTTGAAGAGCAGAAATCATCCCAATCTCAGTCACAAACTCACGATTTCCTTGCTTGGATTTGGATGAAAGCTGCTTCACTGCTATAGTGGTGCCATCTGATAGAAAACCCTGCAGTTCAACTTTGGCGTCAGATCTATGATGTGAAAATTGAGTTACATTGAATGCGGCTTTCTACAGATTTTTTCCCTTGGGAATTGGGGGAATTTGGCTCACCAATGTTCTAGCATACCTTGTATACAGAACCAAAACCACCTTCTCCAATCTTATTGGCAGCATCAAAATTGTTTGTGGCAGCTTTAATCTGTCGCAAGGTAAATGAACCAATTTGCAACGCTAGACCCTTCAAATCTGCACCACGTTTTGGAACTTCTAAGAATTTGGAAAAGTCAACAGTTAAAGTATGTAATCCACTATCTAACAAAGACATATCAATTCCTTCTCAATGTTCCCGAAAACCCTGTTGTGACTTTTTGGTCTGAGGAAGTTCAGTACAGAATAGCTTAGCATCTTGAAAATTATTTTCTAGGAATGTCTGGCATCAGTTGGCAGTATGTATTTTTGAAAAGTAAAATGAGAATTGCCCCAGGGTATTTAGTAGTGAAGGAAAAGAAAAATCATACAGAAAACCCACTTGTAAACATAAGGCATGGTTCGCATGTTTTAATTTCTCGAACATGCAAAGTTCCAGCAGTTACTTTCAGTGTCTTGAAACATAGACTTAGTGTGTGTGCACACACACATCTGAGAAAAATTCTTTCGTCTCTCCCTATAACTATCTATTCCTTCATTTTTTGGATTTCTAAATGAAAATTTAGTTTGTTGAGCTAACCAAATGGATCTATGACGCTTTAGCTGTATTATCACCTAATAATAATCTTTGGGTTTTTGCATCGAATCAAATTTCCTATGGAATGCACAAATATCATGCATCAACATTTTTACAGGGGAACTGGAATGCATTGTGATTACACCTTCCCCCACCAGAAAAGTAAGAAGAAGAAGAAAAGAGTCATAGGCCAACAGTTTGACAGGACAACTGTGTGATTTAGCCGAAATACAAATGATGCAATGTGATTATTCTCTTCCCCCACTAGAATACGGAAGGGGAAAAATGTATTCAGAGTGCATAACATTCTCATATTTCTTGACAGATACACATGGACTAAAATAGCAGAGATTCCAGGTAAGCAAATACCTCATGCCATTTTATCTTTACGCATAAGACATCCTCTCCACCAAAGGATAACCAGGATAAGGAAAACTACAAAAACTATAGCAGCTACAATCCCGACCACTGTGCCGGCAGATATGCTGCTGGTCAAGGGATCAAAGTCTGCAGTGAAAAAAGAACAAACAAATATTTACCCAAAACTGTTCAGTTAAATGGGGTTGACATAAATGCAGAAAAAATATCTGTAGATTCTCGGTGAACTCAGAAAGAAATAGATGGAGAACACACTAATTGAGAATCAAGAGGACATGAAAACCGCCCAGAGTACTCCACAGAAACCATCAGATAAATGAGCACAGTAAGAAATCATCTTTGGAACATGTAATACAAAATACAAAGGGAAAAAGAAAAAGAAACGAAATATGCTCATCATTCTCGAGGCTGTACGGTATAATACAGGCGCAATGGTCGCTGATCCATAGCAGAAAACTGAACGAGGCTATCATTTCATAGTCTAAATAGAAGGATTAATACAGAGAAAACATGCCCAGCTAGAAAGAAAACAAAGCAAAACTATAACCAATTTTCACCTCTTAAGAGAAGAATAATAGATATTAGTCAGCTACTATGAAAAATGATTTGATCAACTGTAACATATGCCAATGGCCTGAATCCAACAGTGAACGTGTGCAACCAAACCAAGTAACTGAATAGCCTATTGATGACTTCTGGTGCAAGACCAAATCTGGGTATTTTTTTCCAATATGAATACGACTAACTTTCTCAACAGAGAAGCACCAAGTGAAACATGAAAGTGCCCATATGCATACCAGGATAGACGGAGATAGCAGATATAAGAGGGCCATAGACTCCTTTCTTAGGTATAGCATTCGTTCCTTTCCCAGCCCAATATAAGCGTATCTCCAGAGTGCCCTCAGTCACTGTAGCAGTAAAATTTCTTATGACCGGCTTTGCGACTCCACCTGCTTCAATCTCAATATTGAAATCTTCCCACACCAATTTCCCCTGAAATAATGTTTAATTTAATTCAAGTTGAGTATCTCCACACTGAACAAGGTTAAATTTTCAGTCTCAATAGAATGTACAAATTGTGATCAGATCATGGTTTGCAAATACCAGATATTTAGACAAAACAACCCAACCATAACATATTGAACGCTTTATATGCTTTACATATTAGAACCAGCACTACATAATGCCCCAAATTTACCTGTATATAAATATTAAAAGCTCTCCTTCCAAGGCTTGAATAATTTTTGTCGCTTGTGAACATTATCTCCGCAAAATGAAGGCTTACAGTGTAGGGCCCTCTTTTCAGACAAAAACCACAATAAGTTAGAGAGATAGGAGAAAGCCGTGCGTTCATGTAAAGTTGCGCATTTTCCGTGGATAGTCCGGATATATTGCCATTTACTATATAAGCATCATTTTCGGTTTCGTCGTCAAGGAAGTGACCAGTGCTACTGTAGGCCCAGTTATTCCCCCGGGAGAAACTTGAAGGTTTAGCCTCCGCTGTGTCACCGCTGTATGTGGTGTTCCCTATTTTTACTTCGCTCCCACCGCAATTTATGAAGAGGCTATGCTGATCTGGATGGAATAAAGAAACAGTCACAAAGAGAAAAATCAACTTTTTTTCTTTTTCTTAAATACGGAGTGGACTTTCCAGACACATTAAATAATCTTGCATTCCCTTATTGGAAAATCACATAGAAACTCCCTAGTTTAAGAGCAACACATTATTTCATGGAGGTGGCTTTTGAAATTTCTAGAGTAATTATGCATTAACCATTAGATATAGACCCAATAGCCAAGAGGAGAGTTGGCAAGGAGATAAATTTGATGAGAAAAACCACAGATAGTACGATGCAATATCAGGATCTGATGATAATGTTAAGTCATACAGCAGATCAACTTACTTTCTTGACAAGGTTGACTATTCAAACATGAGACAAGTCCACTTGTGGCGGGATATGAGGTTCTGAGTAAGTCAATAAAGATTTGAATGTTAGAATCATCATCATTCTAAATGAAATTCCATGCTACGTACATGAACAATTAAAATGCAGGTCCTTGGAAAACCAAGTCTCTTGGTGAAAAATTTAATCTCAAACATACGCATTGTCAACCCCCGAGCTTGCGAACAAGTTGCTGTAGAAAAAAGACAAAATCAACATTCAGTAAAGAAATGGAAATCTTGTGCACATGCAGGATTATAAGTTACTCATAACCGCACATTTGAGGGGTGCCCTGGACTTAGACTGAAGGAAGTAATACATACACAGATCGGTCTTGACATTCTTTGCCGCTATCATTGAAGTTGTTGTATGATACATCACTACACAAAGAGAGAGTCAACCATTTCCAAAATCTCATCAATTTGAAGAATACAATGACAGTCATTCCATCAACTGATTATTATGTACAAAAAGGGAGACCAGTTGCAAAATATGGACAGGTAAGGCAAGTTGAAAGGCGAAAATACTACAAGGTGATGAAAGTTACATTTTATCTTTATTCAAGATATCTTATCTTAAATAATTAGAAGGAGAGACTAATTGGAGTCAACGTAGACTTTAGAACTAATTGGAGTGCATAAATACATTTTTACCTAGTAACAGTACAACATACATGATGTATAAGGCAAAGAGGCAAAAATAGAATCGTGATTCCAACGACCACTAAGTCGTATCTTCTTAGTAGAAAATATCCAGACCACCATTTAAAAGTTTGAACCACCTCATAAGAGCTTCATTCCTATACCCATAAGATAATATCAACTTTCTCCTAGGCACACTCATTTTGGTTGGGGTGTTTCTCAAATACACAAACCCATAAACATTGTTACCAGCAAGAAATAGACCAAGCAACTAATCATACTGTGCAGGTGATGCGTTATACAAACTTTCAAAGACGATTTATGGAAAGCAAAGATTTTCCAAATGTTATTTTTATCATTCCAAGAGGTTTGAAAAAGATCTAGAGCTGGGAAGGGCTTTTTGTATAGGGGAAAGTGGGGCTAACTTGGCACTTCCAAGAAAATCCGCTTTACATTCTTTCAAGCATACCGACAAGTCAGCCTCTTGTCTTACATGTGACATTCCAAAAAACAGATCCCAGCAAGGAGAAAGGAACTTATGATGTTTCCATTTAACTCCGTAGGCTACAAACCATAAAGATGCCAGATGGGAATGCATAATTGCCTACTACAGTGCAAAATTAGTGAGATAGAGCTAGAAGCAAATTCGGGATTAAACAAGAAATTTTCTTCAGGCAGCGAAGCTTACATATATGTTTCTTTCTCCGAGATCCATTCAGGGACTGCTCCAGTCAATTGGTTTCCAGTCAGATAGCTAAACAAGATTATTTGATTGAATCAGTTCCTTGTATATTTTATGCACTTAAACTGAAAAATTATAGAGTTATACCTCAAAAATGCATTATTTAGCAAATTAAAAGCATTTAATTATTAGTGGTGTAGAAAAAAATCGGTTAACTCATGATCTCAATATAGAGCTTTCAGCTGGAGATGAAAGATAAAGGAAATCAATGACAGACGAAAAACTGATCCTCGCAAAACCTGGAGTGCATTGGGAAGAGTTACCATAACACTAGTACGCAAAGCTGAACATAATGAAGGATACTGTCGTACTCGCTTATTAACTATTTCCTCGTGATAACGTTCTTGTCCTTCTAAGACATAAAATAAATAATGAGGGAAGATGTGCCAATGTCAAACAGTTTGGGCAGAAAGATGAAAAGATTGTGCCGTTGTTAAACAGTCCAAGAAGCTTAGGACTACAGTTTCTCATCATTTTCAATACTAGGGACAAGACATCAAGGTCCTACTTGCAGACCTATATACCACGTAAGAACTGCACTCACCAAACAATCTAGGGCCATTGTTGTGGAAAGAACCGAATAGAGAGCCTAAGGATTTTTGCTATGTTTATAAAACAGGCGCATAGGACAAGCATTAAGTACATACACATTCAATCTGTCAAATACTTCAGTTACACCGATCCATTTAACCTCTTCTAGCTAGACATGGCCACGGGCCGGTTCAACCCAGAACCGGCTCGAAACTGGCTCGGTCAAACCCGGGCTAGGCCTGTTGATCGGGCCCGCAATTTGGAACCGAAATCGGCCCGTGGCCTACGAGCCCAGTTCCGGTTCCAAATTATTTTTTTAAAATAATGAAAAAAAATTCATTATTGAATTTTTTTTATAAAATAATTTGAACTCTAATTGTCTTGCATTGTAAGTGCGTTGATTTCTAATTACAATGTTTGGCTTGGGTATATTAAACTCTAATTACGAGGCTCGGCTTAGGTTTTATATACGATGATTCTAATGTCTTTTCGTTCCTATTCGATGTGGGACTCTCGACTTGCCTTAAACACCTTCAAAGTGAGACTTTTGGTTTGTCTTCATGCAAATGCCAAGAGTTCCACACCGAATAAGAATGAAGAGACCATAAAAGAGGTTGTGTATAAAACCCAAGTCAAGCCATAAGTATGTAAAGTTGTATGCCTTTTATGGTTACGATCCTTTGCTAGTTAAGAGCAAAGGGTTCCCTTGGATCGCCTAACACCGGATTAATGGTTCGGTTCTCGGTTTTATGATTTGCCGTTCCGGTTCCTAGTTCTAAAATTAAGAGACTGGTCTTACTGGTTCAGTTCCCTATTCCAAGAGGAACCGGACCGAACCGGGAACCGATCATCCCTACAATTTACATTTTAATTACAATTTATATTAAATAATTCATTATTTCATAATTTCATAATTCATTATTTTTTTTATTTCATAATTTATTTTTAAAATTTTTAAATTACAAACCGGAACCGGCCGGTTCCGGTTCACACATGGCCACGACCCGGAACCGCCTGTTCCAAACCGTGGCCATGTCTAGTTCTGGCGTAAACAAGTAACTCTATTGAAACTTGTGAATCATTCTCTTTAAGCAACATAATATCATCGATCTATGTCCGCTCCAAGACTTGACTCCCACCAAAATAATTAGTTGACAATAATCATAAATTTATAACCCAAATCATTGTAAAATTTGAATGGTCAAATAATAAGCATTTGAGACACGAGGACTTTAAGGGTTATAAACTGGACATGTTATCGCAATCTAAGTTCTATTGATAGCTCAACTACTTTATAGAAAGAGTTGCCTATAGCATGGCCACTGGAACAACTTGAGATTTAGATTCTTATACAAAACACGAAAAGAAGCCTAAGTCCAGCATCAAAGTACTCACATATAATCTACCCTTGACAGATTTCTAAAGGAGATAGGGATTCCGCCAGTCAGTTTGTTGAAGCTGAGGTCTCTGCAAAACAATTGAATGGAAAGGAGACAAATAAAATGAGAAGATAGTTTTAACGGACTCCCACTGGACACTCTTTCAGTATACTTTGGAGGATTGTACAAACACAGGCTATATCAATCAACCTCTAGGTCTAGTTCAAAAGTTTAGACATACAGGTCAACTGCCTGGTGCCTATTCTTTCTATTAGACAATCATTTCCAGAGGCATTCATCGCATAAAATCCATGATAATCAAGTTGGTTACACACTGTAAATATACAAAAATTATGCTGTAAATCAAATTTACAACTTGGAAATTCAATTTATATAACTAGAAATGCTACTCGGGCACTAAATTGAATGCATCCCTTGGAATGCAACATATTATAGTTCAAATCGGGGGATTCCATTTATCTAATAGGACCAAAACTAAAGCAAATCATAATTTACTGAACAGATCTCCTTCATAACATTTATATTCATGGGATGACGACTAAATACTAGGGTGCTTAGAAAGTAGAATATCAGCTTGAGTGAACAAAAACTAAAAAATAAAGTGAGGATTTCAAAATACACGAAAGCATGATTCTGCAGTCCAATAAAATTATCGATTGAGAAATTACAACCTAGTCGAAACTAAAGAAAAGGAAATGGAGTCATGATAAACCACAGCAGAACCACAGAAATCCGGTTATTCAGAATGTCAGAAAAATAAAGAATAAGCGTTGCCGGCTGATGATGACAGAATGGCAAAAACTTGTTGTTAAATGTAGCTTTTATAAAATTTTACGGAGATGACTAGATGAATAGGAAGAATTGACTTGTATAGAGATGCACTTGAAGCCATGCTCCCTTTCGAACTAAGAACGTTATGGCTGACAACTAGACGACAGTCAAGCAAAGACCCCAGTTAGATAATGTGGGGCTGAGATTTGAGAATGTAAGCCACTAGAAGGAAAGTTTCCAGACAACCAACCAATAGAAGTCTCCATTTTGCATTAATGCTCTTAAGAAGTTAAGATAACAAATCAAAGCAAAAGTAAATTAGACGAAATTGGCACCACAACCAAGGCAAGAATTCTTGTAGTTTCTATTCCTGGAAAAGTGAAAACAGAGAGAAAAGGTTCATATACTTCTGCGTGAAACTGTATATTCTACAGCAGAGGCCACAATCACCAGAAATTTAAATGCTCCATCACGATTCACAATTCAGCAATATCAATAGAAAAGATCAAAGCACCATTGAAGTCAGTAAGGGACCTTCAAGCCATCTTAAATGGGTTCTTTAACTGCAACCAATAGTCAACCATAAACTAGTAGAAATTTCACTCATTAAGGGTAAAATTATCTATTTTGCTTGGAATAGGAACAGGGGAAAGTCGTTTTCCACTCACAATAATCTTAGCTTTGTCATTTTGGCTAGATAATCAGGCAGCTCTCCTGTAAGATTGCAGCTCCTCAGAATCCTATAAGAAATAGCACTGATATTGTCACATTGCTCATGCACCGGCGGGACCCGTTATGCGACTGGACGAACCGGCGGGCTTGAAGTCAACTGTGTCCGATTGAGCTCAAATTTGGTCGGCTGAAGCGAAACGGCGTGCTGATCAATACACACCGCCTTCGGCCGTGATTAACGATGGATTTTAGCGATTCGAGATCGTTTAGATGGATTTTTCTATTTTTTAGTATTTTTTTTGGGTTAATTTAATAATTGGCAGTTTCCTAATTTATGTTTTGATGATTACGTTTCCTAATAGGATTAGGTTTTGGTCTATATAAGCTTGTTTTAGGGTTTCTTTTCAGCAGACTTTGAATATTTTTGATTTGGTAATCATATTTGGAGAACGATTTGTTCTTCCTACGAATTTTCTTGTTCAGTCAATTTTTCTATCGCGCTTCGGCATCAATTGCTAAGCCGTTTTGGCTCTTTTGCATAAAATAAACTATCTGTGAAGGAGCATCAGTCTCACAGTTTCTCAAAATTTGTATATCTAAGTTGTGGAACTTGGGACTTTGGTCCATTGAGGTCACTTATTCTCCTGCGTATCAAAATCAAATAGGGAACTATATATGATTGGTACCATCCTAAAAAAAGAGAGATCAGATCGAACTGCCAAAATTCCATACTAACAAGTCGGTCAAATTCTTCAAAAGTGTGATCCCGGAGGGAATTGGCCCTTGCAATCCACTTCCTTGAATAACCCTAATGATACAATTCATAGATTATATTATCTTAGGGGTATATCTATATAGACTGACTCAAAAGGTAAAGAAGCAGTAAGCCTTACAATGTATGGAGATTTGTCAAGTACTGAATAAAATCGGGTATCTTTCCCGTGAATTGATTATCACCAAGTCGCCTACAGTGCATTAAGCAACAAGATTGGTATGAAGAAGAAAGAATAGACATGTCTAAATATTGGCAGAGTTTGTGGAAATTGGAAACTAACAGGTCCTCCAATGCCGTCAATTTAACAAATGTTTGAGGTATCTCCCCAGTGAAATTATTTGACGTAAGGTGGCTGAAACAAGAAAACCCCGTGATATCACATTGGTTAATTGAACTTGAATGCTAATCTCTCAACAAATCACTCCAATGGATAAAATTCCCTCGATAGATACAAAATCATCATTGAATAATAACTCGATGAATGATGCAGAAATTTGCATCAAGAGACTCACAGTTGATTTAGCTGGGTCAAGTTCCCTAGCTCTGGAGGAACAGCTCCAGAAAGCTGATTGATCTCAATAACTCTGAGCAGAAGAGAGTTGATATCTTCAAACATCAATCAAATTTAACACAGCAAAGAGGCCAAACGCGAGTGGCGAGATGAGTCATCACTTACAATATTTGAAGTGTGGATATATTTCCTAGCTCCATCGGGATCTGACTAGTCAATCGGTTTCCAAGTAGAGAACTGCACCAACATCATTGCCTTTCTCCATTCAATAGAAGAGACAGAGATAGAGACAGAGACAGAGACAGAGAGAGACAGAGACACAGATAGAGAGAGAGAGAGAGAGAGAGAGAGAGAGAGAGAGAGAACATACATGTGGACCAACTTCGTAGAGCACCATTCCATTGGAATTGTGCCGCTTAGGTAGTTGCGGGTGACATCACTGTTTACAGAGAGATGATGATGATGCTTGTGAAGAAGAAGAAGAAGAAAGATGATAATGGAGAAAAGGAAAATGCAGAGGCTTACAATCTTTGGAGGAAAGGCAATCTGCATAGACGAGTTGGAAGAGTGCCAGAAAGAGACTGAGATTTGAGAACTCTGTTTTCACATGAAAAAATGATTTTGGAATGGCTATATATATATATATATATATATCTACATACCAATTGATTGAAAATGAAAAATAAAATCTCTTAGAATTGCTCGCAAAAGAGGAAGGTTTTGTCAAAGCAAATGCATATATAGCTAATAGACAAAAAGGAACAAGCATGACTCGGACTAGTGTCATTTCGCGCATGGCAAATATAGTCACTCCTTTGGTTGTAGTAATGGAATAAGATTGTAATGTAATTGTATTGTTGGTTTAATTAAATTGTAATATTATTGCACTGTTTACTTTCATGAATGACATTCGTAATAAAGGGAAACGAAATTTTAAAGCTACCCCTAAAATCAGAGTTAAAGAAAATACACTAATTATCACTTTAATACTCAATCATAATGCATGAGTTTAACACTCATACAAATCACTAGATATATAATTTATTAAAATAAATATTATTTTATAGTAATTATCACTTTAGTATCCAATCATAAAACGTAATACCCCTTATATATTCAAGATATTACAATTAATATATACATTTTTATCTATTATTTAAAATTTAATTCATGAGTATGATTTAGAAAGAGAAAAATCGACTTTGTCCCTTTCAGTACCATGCAAAATAGATTGATGCGAAACAATATATCAAAATCGTATAAATATAGAATATACTATACTATGCACAGTATGTTATGCGATATAGAACCAATCTATAAATTATTACCATGAATCCATACTATAATGTCCAGAGCAAAATTACTTCGATCTCATTTAACAAAACTTGAAGCAAAATACAAGATTAGAGTTAACATTACATAAATGATAATGATTGCTTAAAAGAAAATAACCTAACAATCCTGTCAATTTAAAGACAAAAGATAGCCCATGACAAATTCATTTTTTGTGAAACATGGCAAATATGAAATTTGGATAAGTGTACCACAAGTGTTAAAATTTGTTAAATTGGTGCAATCAAATCCCTCCATTATTATCCAATTTGGCTAAAGAAAAAGCTTACATGCATTTTTTATTGTTGGCTTAAGACACGTGGCACCAATGTGGTGCCCATCAAGCGCTACACTATAAAAAAATTGTTTTTATAATAAAAAAGAAAAAAGGGCATAAAATTAAAAAAAAGAAAAAAAAGAAAAAGATAAGAAAATTTAATTATTCATCTTCTTCGTCGAGCTTGGCCATAGCTGCTTGGTAGGTTTCAAGAAATGAAGCCGGACATGTCACAAATTTCATTTGTCTAATAAGATTTATTTTAGTGTGTTTTTGAAACGGAGTTGCTGAGTTGATTACTTCTCAAGGATGATAATATGCGTAAGTGGCGAAGAAGGCCTTAATGATGGTAAAAACAAAGAGAGTGAAAGCTCGGTGATCATGGTCAAGTTTGACGAAACTCAAGTAGCTGATTAGCCTAATAAAACTACCGCTGTTTTCTTCAAAGGTAAATCACTGTTGAATTGAAAGTTTGACAAGAAGTTGATCACGTATCTTCGATATGATAGAAATTACAAGTGACGACATCTCTTTTACTCTTTTTCTTCCCGTTTCTTTGTTATGTTTTTGCATTCGAAACAAAAATGCTTCTTGCAAGCACGGCTTACTTATATGGATAAATTACACTCATGATCCTTGAATTTCAATGGGTTTTGCAATCGAAAAGCCAAACTTTGATTTCAATGCCCTTGTCCAATGAATTTCCAATTTCCTGTACTCAATACACATTGATCCTAAAAGGGCCAATTATTTTTCACTGAAATGGTAAAACCGTTCACCACGTCAGCTAGTTGACTCTATAAAGAGAGAAAAAAAATCGGTGCGCATGCTCGTAAATATATGAACTTGTTCGACCACAAAAAATACATGAACTCGAGGTTTTTCCTGCTTATTTATTTATTTATTTAGAGAGAGAGAGAGAGAGAGAGAGAGAGAGAGAGAGAGTTACATCCTGAAGACATGGCAAACCGTCGTCTTGTTGGCGTCGGTAGTGCAGCTGCAGTTGACGTCGTTAAGAGTTTTATCAGGCTTTAATTGGTCACTCCATCCACCCTTATTACTGCATGGATCTACACTGAAATTCCAGTCCGTTTTCCCTAACGCGGTTGCTATTTCTCTCAACGCATCCATTGCAAAGGATAAAGAGCCGACAAGTCAAAGGAACGGCGATATCTCATGCAAAGCAAGCACAAACGATGTCAGATTCGCGTGTGCTCATGGTTGAATATATGTATAGCATCTTTCTTTACCATATGAAAGAAAGCACAAACAAGTACAACTCGGTGTACGTGCGAGCCCAAAACAGGAGGAAAATGAACCGTATGATGAAAGCAGTACAAGATTGGTGGGTTTCTTTATTTTCTTCTCACCTTCGTCGTTGGGCAGAAAAGTGGAGGCAGCAGCAAAGCGAACAGCGCAGAGAAGGAGGAGCACAGAGAAGAGAAATCGAGCCGAGAAGAGAATCGTCATCATTTCAATCTCAAGATCAACCCAGAGAGAGAGAGAGAGAGACAGAGACAGAGACAGAGAGATGATTGTCAAGCGAGTGGTCTTAGCTTGCAAGCATTTATGTACGAAAAGAGGGAGAGCGGACAAAGAGAGAGAGAGTGATGTCTGAAAGTCTTCCTCGAATGGGGACACTCCGTCTAGAATGGAGTAAAGCTTTTGTCCAACTCTTCTTGCCTAATAACCTTTTTATACCGCCGGTTTACCTAATAAAAGTCTTTTTATTTTTTTCACCTCCGTCATAGGGCAGAAGAGTGGAGGCAGCAGCTAAGCGCAGAGAAGGACGAGCATAGAGATGAGAGATCAAACCAAGAAGAGATTCGTCATCATCCCCGTGTCCAGTTCAATTCAGATATATATATATATATATATATATATATATATATATATATATATATGAGATAGAGAGGGAGAGGGGACGTAGACTTTTGCTCTTGAACGTCTGTATGTGAGCGCGGGAGCGAGAGGGAGAGCGAGAGTGATGTCTCAAAGTGAGAGAGACGACCCCAAGTCTTCCCTGTATTGATATTCATCTGGAATGGAGTAAGCTTTGTGCCAACTCTTCTTGCGTAATAACTCTTTTGATATTCATCTGGAATGAAGTTTACTCTTTCTTTACCTTTCAATTTCCCCCCTATTTCATTGTGTTCTTCCAATGACGGTAGTCTGCTCTGATTTTGCTATGGCCACGTCTCAGATTCCACGATTCTTAGAAACTTCATTAGCTTATTAAGTCGCACGGAAAATAATTAGATTCACTTTTTTTGGACAAATCTTTTTTCTCCTCTTTCTTTTTACTTCAGTTGCAACAAATTATTATTATTTTTAATAACTCAGGGGTATAGCCGTAGAGACCTGATTATGTGGCGGCTAATGAAACAACCTGCAAGCCCTACAAACTGGTTAAGTCCAATTCTTTGGTCCTTAACCCAATATAGTTTGCACGCAGTTCGTGTTATCATATATCTTGAATATAAACAATGGAAAAAGTTGTCCTATCAAAGTGGTTCAAAAAAAATATATCATATATGTCGAGTTTGAAATCTAATGTCGAAGAATAGAATAATAATGTCTTAGGATTTTTTAGGACAATAATTGAATTGTACGGTCGTGGAAGCTAAAATATTTGGCACCGTAGTCTATACCATTCATTAATGGGTGCTTGTACATTAGCATATCTAAGTCTCTATCAATGTTGACAAGTGTATCACCATTCAAAATGGAATTATTCGAAATAGATTAATCTAAGTCAACTATGCAACGGTCTTTCTTGAGTTGCTTATAAAAGCTCTTTAACTTGGACCAGAGATAGCAACAATTAATATATGTAGATTAGACACGTGTGGAGATTCATGTGTCCATGCACGACTTTCTATTTTTGTTCCTGGATGAGTTTCTGAATAAAAAACAACATTTGATAATGACACAAAATTTTTGTTTATGAAATAAAAATTTATTTGATAACGGCACAAAATTTCTCTCTTTTGAGTGGCCGGCGAGTGGACAACATGCGGATGGCAGCTGGAGGCGGCCAGCAACAAGAGAAGGGTAACGACAGGAGGAGGGCGGCTTGCGGCGGGAGACGGTGGATGGCGGGCGGCAGCCCACGAAGATCGGCGGGGGGAGGCGAGCGGCGGCCCACAGCGGGACAGGGTGGCTAGTGGACGGCGGGCGGTGGCCCACGGCAGCCGGCGAGGGGGAGGCGACCAGCAACAGGAGGAGGGCGGCCAGTGGTGGGAGACTGTGGCTAATGGATGGCGGGCGGCCGGCAGCCGGCGGAGGGAGGTGAGCGGCAACCGGAATGGTGGCCGGTGGATGGCGGCCGGCGGGGGGAGGTGGGCGATGGCGATAGGAGGGTGGTTAGAGCCGGGAAACGATGGTCGGTGGACGGCGAGCGACAGTCGATGGGGAGATGTGGGCAACAGTGGGAGGAGGGCGGCTAGTGGCGGGAGATGGTGGATGGCAGGTAGCGGCCCACTGCAGTTGGCGGTGGGAGGCAGCTAGCGATGGGAGGCCTGCAGCAACGAGAGGAGGACAACCAGCGGCAGGAGACGGTGGCCGATGGATGGCGACCAATGGCCAGCAGTGGGAGATGACAAATGGCGAGAGGTAGCGGCCGGCAAGTGGGCGGCAGGTGAGCAACCGGCTAGTAGCGAGGGCGAACGATAAAAAGAATTTTAATTTATCATTTCTGTTTTAGAAATAAAAAAGCAAAAAATTTTAACTTTCGATTTCTGTTTCAAACTTATTTCTAGAATAAAACTTTGTTCCAAAAATAGAAAATGAAATTATGTTACTAAACATATTTCTGTTCCAAACTTATTTCTAGAACAAAAAATAGAAAAACAGAATGGTTATCATTCGCAACTTAAAAAATCCAATAATTTTTAAACTCAAATATTTGAAAAATTATAAAAATATTGTATGAGAACTATTATGGCAAATGAAAGTTTCAATTGCTTATAAATTAAAAAAAAAGTCCAAATTATGTGTGTAGCTAGAGATTTGAAGAAACTTTTAACTGTTTACGTGGTCATCGTCGAAAAAAGCTGAAATTTCCAATCACAGTACGAGCCATGGAGTCGACGATGGAGCATGTTCTAGATTGGCCTAATTCCAAAAAAAGTATTGGCTTTAGGTCAAGGGACAATTTTGGTCCAAACTTTTTTTTGTTCCATAAAAAAGCACCAACTTTAAGGTAAGGGACAATTCTGGCCCGAACTTTTTCTTATCCCATAAAAATTCACCAACTTCATCATGATCCCAAATCTGGCCACCTGTTGACTTTCACCATTGTTTGAAAAAGAAGGTTATAGTGATGAATTTGGCGAATCTCGTCCATGACGTTTGTCAGCAGGCAGTGGTCAGTTTCAGATTATGTTTGGCTAGAAAGATTCAATCTAGAAATATTTTTGACTTGTTAGTGACGTGAAGGAATGAACACTTTTACCGTTATTCTTTAAATTGTGGCTTAAAGAATAAGACAATAAAGATTGCTTTAAATTCAGTTAGCAAGCCACGTGGATTTATTGCTAATATGAAATAGCCAAGTTAAATAATCAATGGTTTTAAATCAATGGGGGTCAGATTTGGGATTTAAGTCAAAGTTAGTGCTTTTTATAAGACAAAAATAAGTTGGGACCAGAATTGTCCCTCAACCTAAAGTTTGTACTTTTTTACAGGACAAAAAAATGTTCCGGCCAAAATTGTCTCTTAATCTAAAATTGGTGCTTTTTTATGATACAAAAAAAAAAGTTCGGGCCAAAATTGTCTCTAGACATAAAATTCGTGCTTTTTTTGGAATTAATCCGTTCTAGATTTGGTCGAATTTGGAACCGGAGCAAGGGGGGGGGGGGGGGGGGGAGGGTGTGTTGGGGCTTTGGCACTTTGACTTGCTTTTGGCCTAACATGGCTTCTGTTATCTCTGTTACATGTTATAAATGTAGATACCAACCGCAGAAAAACCACGGCACGCGAACCTAAGTTTAGACTTAGACCACATAATAATGGTTCCACGGACGAAGTCATGCACAAGACTTAATCAAAACGTCATCTTCTATGCATGTCTAATCAGATTAATGTCGAGTCGTTGAGGGTTCTTTATAATATTGTCAACAAACGCAATTATATTTGACACGCAATTATAAGCACGTAATCTCGTCACTTACCCTGAAGTTCTTCTTGACTACGAGAAAACATGTAGATTGGGACAATTATTTAGCATGTTTGGGATATCTAACAATCTTTCCTGAGTTTTATTTTATTTTTTTTTGGAGCAATCTTTCCTGAGTAAATAGGCACAATTTGTTAAATGTGCCAAGCATGTCGGGGCTTACATTGCCCCAGTTTCCTCTAGGATGCTCCTCAACAAACGTGCCAAAGATAGGACGTGTGCATGCAAATTTAAAAAACTTATGAATTTATCGTGTCATTCCTATGGGTTGATCGACGAATGTATCTTTGTGATCATTATGTCTTGAGCAAAAGGTGAAACACTCTCACAATGTAACCCTCGTCCCTCCGCATGATATTTGTTGCGAGCATTGGACTTGAACCCCATTAACAACCCATAACATATAGCTTCAATTAGTATCCATGTATAAAAGATATGAAGAGACTATTAAATTGAGAAAAGGATTACCTTTCAATAGGGTACATGTATATTATTAGCACCGGTCCACCAAGTTTGCTTCATCTACGAAGTGAACGATTGGGTGAATCATAATGGTGAAGAATCCGGAAGGACTTTTTTTAGATATGACTAAGAACCAAGCTTACTTCTCAAATCAAAAAGGATGATTCGGATTCAACCATTGCCTGTGTCTCATATGTTATAAATTTCAGAATAAAAAAAATTATCCGAATTTACAGTTTATTTTATTGAAATAGTGTCTGTTTAGAATGCAACGTTTTCAAAGAAAGGTTGCATCTGTTTTAGAAAACATTGATATATGTTCATCATTTCCGTCTCAATATTTTTAACTTCTTGACGTTCCTTTCTTAAAAATATGGTCATTGTTTTCAATTGTTTCCCTTTTGAGACATCTTGAAGAAATACCATAATTGCTATCTAGTATTCTCATTCAAACCTTTGTTGTATCCTTGAGGATTTTTGTCAGTAACCATTAGCAACACTATGGAGCAAATAATTCCTTAAAAACAGTGTATTTATGCCTTAAAGTCTTATTCCATTCTTCCCGATTAATTTTTCCCAATAGAAATAAGAGCACAATGAAAGACAATTTCGTGAAGCACGCACAATTTCGATAAAGAGGTTCATCACAAGCTCTCAACAAGTTACCATGAAGATTCATATCTTCAATAGTCGTGTGGCTCCTCATCACATTCACCACTATTGTCAACAAATTGGTAGTTTTTCTGCTTCATAAGATATCGATAGTTTTTTTTTTTTTTTGGTAACCCAGGGAACCCCCGCACGGCCGACAACCGGGGAATAAACCCTGGGGGCAACACGTGCTAGCCACCACACACGTGCCACCGGTTATGTGACATTCCGGATTTTGACCCAATTTGGGGATTATAAAACGCGCGATTTGTCAGTGTGCTTATAGTAAAATCTCGCCCGGGAACTGATCACTCCCGGTTATCATTTTAAATTAGAGATTTCGCTAGAATCGCACTCGATCAAATTTGGTCGTTATTTAGACCTGAACTTGGCAGTCGATTTTCGGGAGTTTTAGGACGAAATAAATTGGACGGTGTCAATATTAATGTAGCCAGTATTGAAATTGTCAGGAATGAAGGAAAAATGGGAGTTTTTGAGTAAGTTAAATTTGGACTAGTAGACCTCCCTCGTTAAAATTTGGTTTCATTAATTTAGCCTTTGTCCCTTTTTGTGTGCGAGGCTATTTTAGGATCGAGGGGCAATTTTTAGTTTTGAATTTGGACTCTCGGTTTGCGTTTAAAAAAGAAATGAAATTTAATTTCTTTTCGGAAAATCCTCTCTCTCTCTTTCTCTTTCTTTCTCTCTCTCTCTCTCTCCCTCTCTCTCTCTTCCTTTTCTCTTTCTCTCTCTCCGGTCACCCCCCTTTGCGCACGTCTGTCCCCCCCTCTGTCAGACCTATCCACACCTCTCTCTCTCCTCTCTCCTCTTTCTTCTCTTCCTCTTCTTCCGTTCTTCTCTTCTTCTTTCTCTTCCTGGTTCGTCTCTCCCCCGCGTCCACCCCTGCTCATCCGTTCTGCTCCGCCCGACCAGCCCACACCGTCGAGCTCGCCTGGCCGTCGCACGCCGCCGTCGCCAGCCCGACCGCCGCGCCGCGTTGCCGACTAGCTCCGCCGTGTCGCCCGCCAGCTGCCCCAGCCGTTCCCTTCCTCCTCTCTCGCGCGCGCGACAGCGAGCTGGTCGCCGCTGTTCGTGTCGCTCGGAGCCCGCCCAGCCCACCGGCGTATCGTCCGGTCGCCGGCCGCCGTCCCCTGCAGCTCCGACCAGCCTCCCCCTTCGCCTCTCTCCTCTCGGCCTTCCCCCCTGTCTAGGTGCACCCGAGCCCGAGCCGGTGAGCTCGTGGCCCGCTCGTCTGCTCGTCCGGCCGCGCGCCGCCGCGCCGTGCCACCCCGCCGGCTCGCTCGCCGTCGCCGGCCCTCCGCCGGTCCCCCACAGCCCCTCAGCCCCGCCCTCTCTCCCTCTCTCTCCCCCTCACCCGCCCGGCCAACCTCTCCCCGAAACACTATTCATCCGAGGCCGTTACTGTTCACCCGAAACACTGTTCATCCGGGCCCGTACTGTTCACCCGAAACACTATTCATCCGAGGCCCGTACTGTTCACCCGAAACACTGTTCATCGAGGCCCGTTACTGTTCACCGAGCACTGTTCACGCCCGCACTATTCATCCCGAAAACACTGTTCATCTCGGCCCATTACTGTTCATCCGGCCCGTTGTGAGCCCGTGTGGGTTTTTTTCTCCGGACCAAAGCCTTGTAAGTGACTCCCTAAACCTTACCTAGTACTTTGGGTATTATTAGACTTGTCTAGATGATAATTAGTACCGGTTTATGGGCTAAATGTGGATTGTGGGCAATTTTGTGTCCGTGCATAATTAATAGATTAAATTGTGAGAATTGAGGGGCCTAATTAATAACTAATTATGATGGGCTAATTGATAGTATTGTCGTGACGTGTGTGGGAGAAATTGACGTGTGATTGTGACCGGCTTGAATGTCGGAATTGTGAATCTGTGATTTGGAATTGGGATAGTTTCGGGTGCATATTACTGGCTAATTGTAGTGTGCTGATTGACCGTATTATGGTGGTGCGTGCGGATGAAAACTAGAGCTCGTATGTGACTGATTTAAGTGTCGAGAACGTGGACTGGTGTATCGGATTTGTGATGTGACTAGGATTGGCTTTGACTGGGATTGGTATGATGCTTTGATTTGGCAAATTGAGATGTGAGTGTGTTTTGAATTTGGTTGGTGCGATCTGTGAGAATGGCGAAAGTGTGTTGTGGTGCATGTGCATGTGCATGTGAAAAAGCCCGGATCGATCGGAGGGCTGCCAACCTGAGGCGTAGGTTACGCGGGTGTGGCGAATGAGGCATGACTAGACCTGAGGCGTAGGTTACGCGGGTCATTGGAAAAGGAAAAGTGTCCTGAGGCGTGGTTACGCGGGACCGAGCCCGGCTTGATCTAAGGGCTGAGCCTGAGGCGCAGTGGCGCGGGCTGTGAGATTGGGCCTGAGGCGCAGTGGCGCGGGCAGTGAGAATGGACCTGAGGCGCAGTGGCGCGGGTCGTGAGAAAGATGTTCGACCACGTATGCGGATTGTGTGATTGAATTGGCTGGTTGAGCGTGTGATTGGATTGGCTGGTTGAGCGTGTGATTGGATTGGCTGGTTGAGCGTGTGATTGAATTGGCTGGTTGAGTGTGTGATTGAAATGGCTGGTTGAGCATGACTGAATTGTCTGGTTGAGCGTGCGATTGAATTGGCTGGTGGAATGTGTAATCGAATTAGTAAGTTGAATGGCGTGCAAGTGTGGTTGGCAATTGAGCAGTTGCAATGTGCTATTTAGTTACTATTACTATATTGCCATGTTATGACTAACGTGCAGAGTCGGCATGGGTTTGATGGCAAGGTGAGTATAATGATGCGAATTTTGTATGTTATGGGGTAGATTGCATGTACGACTTGTCTGGGTACGCATTGGCTTATGTGGGGTTTAGGGTGTTGCTTACTGAGACTCGTTCTCACGGTTATTATATAACCATTTCAGATCCGCGACCATGAGTGATTGGAGACGCCGCAAGGGTATTTCAGAGATCGAGGACGGGTTAAGTATACTGTATTTTGGAGTCCCCCTTGTAGAGGAGTTAAGTTGCGAACCATTGTCTTTTGTAGACGTCGTATGTATTTGTCAAGTGTAGAAATTCTAGTTATTGTTTTGTGTTATTGCTACCCATCGTCATTGTTAATTGTCTGGGTTGTTTTTATTTATTTCCGCGCGTGTTAAATCTCTGATGTTTGGGTTGGGTCGGCGACGTGTCTGGGACGTCGCATTCAATGATCGACCATCGAGGGATGTCGCGGGCTCGGCGGGGTCCGGGGCGTGACAGGTTAAGTCACCCTGCGGCAAGATATTGATAGTTTATCAACAATTTGATCAAGAAAAAATAATGCATTCACTGAACTAATGTCGTTTCGAAGATCTTTATAGATGTTGAAAAGATGGAGTAAACTGATTGAAAAAAGCATATAAAAGGATAGATTTCAAAGACACGCCACACAAGTTTTCAAAATTCCCATTCTTATTGAAATTTTTTGGTTTTCAAATTAAACATGTATTCAGGAAAAGAAAAAATCGACAATGAAAATTGAAAGCTATCCAATACATTTGATAATAGCAGTAGATATATACTTTCATATTGTATTAGGCCATAACAAATTAAATTGATTTAATTAATATTGGCTTAATAAAGGTATGAAATGAAAGATAATTCATTATAAATAAAGTTAAATTTAAAAATATATACTTACACAGAAGGAATTTCTTATGAATCCATTAAAAATGAACTAATTTTGTAAAAGGAAAATGATAGTTTTCCTGCTTCATAACGAAATTGATAGTTTATCAACATCTGATCAAGAAAAAATAATGTCTTTAACGGTTTAATCTCATTTTACAACACAATCGAAAATTGATTATATTTTGAATTTCACTTAAATGAAGGGTGTGTTTGTTTGAGTATAAGAAATTCCCGCGAACTAGTTTTCCGAACTTTTCGTGTGTTTTGTTTGCCGAAAATGAAAACCATTCACGGTTAAATAGAAATGTCCATACTTAAAATAAAACGAAAATGAATTCCCTAATGTGAAAAAGGGGAAAAGCTTTTTTCTCGAAAATGATTTTTATGAAAAGCACATTTTTTTATCACGAAATTTTTCCTGAAACAAACATGTCCATAAATTGAAAACATTTTCACGAATCAAACGGGCTCGAAGGTTGAGTCCCCAAGAATATCTCACGTGACAATCGCCCAGAACCTCGTGCCCCCGTTAACATGATGCAGGAAGCACAACGTGAGAATAACGTCGTCGTACGACAAGATCCACGGACATTCTAAACGAAGAAAAATCATAACTCGTTAAAAGTAGGACCTAGTCAGTTTACTTGTCATGCCGCCCGACTAAGAAAAAGGCTAGCTAACGTTATTAGCAGACTGCACTACAATGGTCAAACGCCTTTTCTCTTTTTTTTTCTTTATTATCTTTGTTTGATTTCGAAGAAAATAAGGAGCCCTAGCTAGCTCCATGATTTGGAAATTTGCTTTCGCTTTCACACTTTAGGAGAAATTTATGCTGATAGGCTTCTTTTGAACTTTCCACGTCCCCTTTTTTCTTGTGATCGGAAATTTCCCCATGGATGAAAATGTTTCATTGTGTTCAAAAAAGATGTCGGATTTTCACACCTAAACGGTACTTTCATGAATGTCCTTTCACATTCCAACCGCGAATATATTACTGCATGCATTAATGCGGTTGAGAGTTTGATTCGAACGCCAATGAAAATGCATGTGGACTAGATAGAGGATCTTCGTTCAATTGCCGAATGATTAAGATGTGGGGAAAATTATCATATTAGGTAGGAAAGATATGATTTTTAGCATATGAATATGAGACAAAGAGTCTAATGCCCTATCTTAAACTTTGAAACCCATATTTTAACTTCGGGCCAACAATAACCACACTTATGTGAATTCTTTATTCCTTTATAATATCCCAATTCGATTTAAATGTTTCTGATCTCGATAATTTCTAACTTTATTTTGGTCTTAAATGCAAATGTCATCTTCCAACGAGAGGAGCGCAGATTAAAAGACAATGTGAATAGATGAGGTCAAGAAAAACCATTGCTATGCTTTGCAAATTTCTTGACATTTAACTCCTTTCCAATTTCTTCACCTTCGTATGTCCTAATAAAAACAGTTTAAACCATTCAATTTCTAAACTTTCATATGAAACACTCTACAAACCCTATAAACCAGTTAAGTCCAATTCTTTGGCTCTCGACCTAAAATAGTTTGCACACAATTGGTCGTACCATATATGTTGAATATAAACAATGGAAAAAGTTGTCTTGTCAAAGTGGTTCCAAAAGAAAATATAAATCATATATATGGAGTAATAATACTTCAGGATTTTTAGGATAATAATTGAGTTGTAAGGTCGTCGAGTCCAAAAATATTTTGCGCCGTAGTTTATATCTCCTTCATTAAGGGTTGCTTGTACGTAAGCATATCTAAGTCTATCGATGTTGACAAGGGTTTCCACCCACTCAAAATGGAATCATTCGAAATATAGACAAATCCAAGTCAACTATGCAACGCTCTTTCTTGGGCTGCTCACAAAAGCTCTTTTAACTTGGTCCAGAGATAACAACAATTGATTAATACCAGAAAAAATTAAATATCTGTGGATCAGACAAGTGGGGAGACGCATGTGTCCATGCACGACTTTCTATGTTTTGGCATTTAAAAAGGTCAAATGATTTTTTTTTTACCTGTCCCACCAAATTTAAAATAAACCCTCGAATATTTTGAAAAATTTATAAAAAAGATCATGTGAGAACTATTGTGGCAAATGAAAGTTTCAAGTGCTTATAAATTTTATTAAAAAAAAATCAAATAGCTGTCAGTAGAGATTTGAAGAATAGTCATCGTTGTAAAATTTTCCAATCACTACGAGTCAGGGAGTCATCGATGGAGCCAATGCTCTAGATTTGATCGAATTTGGAACCGGAGCGAGGGGGGGTTTTGTACTTTGACTTGCATTTGGCCTAACATGGCCTCTTTTATCTCCGTTCCATGCTATAGATGTAGACACCAACCGCAGAAAAAACCACAGCACGCGAACCTAAGTTTAGACTTAGACCAAGAATAATGGTTCCACGGACGACGTCATGCTCAAAACTTAAGAAAAACGTCATCTTCTATGCATGTCTGATCAGATTAATGTCGAGTCGTTGGAGTTATTTTAGAATTGTCAACAGATGCAATTATTTTCAACACGCAAGTTTAGGGGAGCTTTGAAGATTCCAAGTTTAACTTTAAACGATGAATTCTAAGCACGTAATCCCATCGCTTACCTTGAAGTCTTTCTTGATTCCGAGAAACCATGTAGATTGGGACAATTTTCGAATGTGTTTGAGATGTCTTACAATTGTCCTTGAGTAACTAGGGACAAATCGTTAAATGTGCCAAACACATCGGGGTTTATACCATCCTATTCCTAGTAATCCTTTGGGATTCTCCTCATCAAGCGTGTAACAGATGGGACGTGCGCATACAATGTTAAAAAACATGTGAATTTATCATGTCATTCCTATAGGGTCGGTCGACCAATGTATCTTCGTGATCAATATGTCTTGAGCAAAGAGGTCAAACACTCTCACAATGTAACCATTGTCCCTCCGCATGATATTTGTTGCGAATATCGAACTTGAACCCAATTAATAACCTATAACATATAGCTTTGATTAGTATCCATGTATAAAAGATATGAAGAGACTATTAAATTGAAAGAAGGATTATTTTCCAATAGGGTACATGTGCATTAGTTGCACAGGTCCACCAAGTTTGCTTAATCTATGAAGTGAATGATCAGGTGAACTATAATGGTGAAGAATCCGGGAGGAGTTTTAAAATGATGTTAAAAAGATGGAGTATACTGATTGAAAAAAAGCATATAAACGGATGGACTTCAAAGACACGCCAAACATGTTTTCAAAATTCCCATTCTCATTGAAATTTTTTGGTTTTTCAAAATAAACAGTACTCAGGAATAGAAAAAATCTAAAATGAAAACTGAAATCTATTCAATACATTTGATAATAGCAGTAAATATTTACTTTCATATTGATAATAGCAGTAAATATTTACTTTCATATTGATAATAGCAGTAAATATTTACTTTCATATTGTATTAAGTAATAACAGAGTAAAATGATTTAAGTACACGTTGGTTAAATAAAAACATAAAACGAAAGATGAATCATTACAAATACAGTTAAATTTAAAGATATATACTTACATAGAAGGAATTTCTTATGAATTCATTACAAAATGAACTAATTTTGGAAAAAAAATGGTAGTTTTCGCACTTCATAACGAAATTAATATTTTATCACCAATCCGATCAAGAAAAAATAATGTCTTTAATGTGTTAATCTCATTTTACAATAAAAATCGAAATCTAATTTAATTTTGAATTTCACCAAAATGAAGGACGTGTTTGTTTGAGTAAAATAAATTCTCATCCGGACTTTCATGTATTTGGTGTGCCGAGAATGATTAGTCAGCGGAGAATTATTCACGGTCAAAGAAAAAATATTCATGCTTAAAATGAAACGAAAATGAATTTCCTTTTCAGATTAGGAATTTTTTTTTCTCAAAAGTAATTTTTATGCTTTTCTATCATGAGATTTTTTCCGAAATAAGAATATCCGAACCAAATGACCTCGAAGGTTGAGTATGTGAGAGTATCTCACGTGAGAATCGCACGGAACCGTGCGCCCCCCGTTAACATCACGTAGAAAGGCAGAACATTTTGAACGAAGAAAAATCAAACTCGTTGAAAGTGGGACCTAACTTGAACATCCGTGCGTTCGTTTCGTCCACGTAAAGCCCCCAAGACTTTTTCATTTTTCAAAACGGTTGTCCTTTTCCTACCCCCCCCAAAAAAAAAACAAAGGGGGTCGTCATTTTCTTCTTTTTCCTTTTCTTTTTGTCTTTGCTTTTTTTATTTTTTCCTTTCATTTTTTCCAATTTCCACTTGCACGATTGGCTCTTATCCTGGCTTTATCTTCCCCCAGGCTTTACCGTCGAATCCTTTACCGCGTGTCTCTAGAAGGTTTCTCGGAGGGGGCTAAAAGAGTAACTTCCCACTTCGAGAAGTCGGCAGGCGGCTCGACGAGACTGGTCCAGACTGAATATTTTTGTCGCGGATCGAAAGCGGAAAAGTCGCTGTTCAGGTCTTATTAAAAGCTGTCACAAAATGTTCGTTTTTTTTTTTGGTAAAGTCACAAAATGTTCGTTAAGCACTTGATTAAAGAAATTTCGTAATTTTCAACGCGTTATCTATTTCGTGCATTTGAAAATGAAAATATTTCTCTAACGGGCATGATTAACGAGTACATCGAAACGATGGTGAACAAAATCCAATAATCTATCTATCCAATAATCTTTCGCTTCCTCTTTCGTTTTATATGATTTAGCAGGAAATTGCGCATATTCATGAAACTTGTCTAGCCGCCTGACAAAGAAAAAGGCTAGCTAACGTTATTAGCAGGACTACACCACGATAGTCAAACGCCTTTTTCTTCCTTTTTCTTTATAATTTATGTTTGCTTTTGCTCTCACACTTTAGGAGGAGAAATTTCCCCATGGATGGAAATGTCTCATCGTGTTAAAAAAATTGTCGGTTTTACACGTCTAAATAGTACTTTCATGAATATTCTTTCACATTCCAATTGCAAATATATTATTGCACGCATTAACGTGGTCAAGAGTTGATCTGAATGCCAATGAAAATACGTGTGGACTAGATAGAGAATCTTCATCTAACTACCAAATGATTAAGATGCGAGAAAAATTATCATATCAGGCAAGAAAGATATGATTTTCAGCATATGAATATGAGACGAAGAGTCTAATGCCATGTCTTAAACTTTGAAACCCATATTTTTCCTTTGGGCTAACAATAAACACACATATGTAAATTCTCTATTCCTTTATAATATCCTAATTCGATTTACATGTTTCCGATCTCTATAATTTCCAACTTTATTTTGGTCTAATATGCACATGTCATCATCCAATGAGAGGAATGCGAATTAAAAGACAATGTGAATAGATGAGGTCGAAAACCATATCCATGCTTTGGGAATTTCTCGACATCAACTCCTTTACAATTTTCAAACCTTCGTATGTCCTAATAAGAATAGTCTAAACCATTTAATGCTTTTCCATTACCAAGATGGTCGTTGGTCTTCATTTGAAAACCTGTCCCTTCCATGAGCCACGGGAAAAGTATCAGGCCTATCGAATATATAGCGTGCCACCCAATTTTAACTTAAACTAAAATTTGAGTCCATTTCTTTTCGTAGTGATATGCCATCATCAAATTGAGGATAATTATTAGACTGACAAAAAAAGAGCCCACCTGAATATCACTGTTTAAATAAAATTTCACTAATGATCGCATTCATTGTCAGAAATTGAACCTAAACCTAAGTGATCGACGAACTATAGATAGATGGGAAAATAAGTCATTTTACCTCTATAGTGAAAGTACTATTAATGCTTTGCATTGCATGGAATCGAACCTATTTTTGCTAAATTTTTTAATGCAAAGTTAAAAAAAAAAGAGAAGTAAGGAATTGTTTGACATTGAATTGTAGATTCTATATATTAATTCGATAAGAAAGTAAAAAAATATCTCCTAGAAGTCATAATTCACTGAGATGTAAGCGGATTCTTATTTATTACCTTCCTTTTTGTTCTTTTTTGGTTAGTTACTGGACTACGGGATTTGGTTTCCACTTACAGTAGAGGACAGGGCTAGGAATTAGGAACTACGAAGGTGCAGTAGACTTGCTTTCTGCTTTACTGAGTTGTAGCTGTAGGAATAGCAGTGAAGCACCGCCTTTGATTATGGACACTTCAATTGGTGGAATGACTAGTTATGATCCCATTGATATTTCAACTTGTTTGATTCTTTTGACATTAACCTAAAATCGTTTTTGGCAGCGACTCATAATACAGAACCATTGATGGAATGAAGTAGTCTGCTGATGAGGTAGTAATCCATCTGAAAGGAACGGTCACTAGAAATGCAAGTTTCTACAGAAATTATTTGTGGGTATAGTATTCTCTTTCATCACTTCTCAAAGATGGGACATATAAAGTTAGGCGGAGCATCATCCCCACCAAAGAGAGAAAAACTCGCATTTTCTTAGAATAGTGCTTGATTAGCAATATATAACAGGTCGAGCTTGGGAACAAAACACATCTAGGGCAAGAATGCGCCACTTCGCACATCTCACCATTCAAAGAACGAAAAACTTTTGTAATAGATTCCCACCCCTGCAGTGGCAACCATCCACATCGCTATTGATTGAAGAGGAAAAGTAGCAACATCACCTCTGTTCAAATAACAATATCGAAAGAAATAGCATGAATACAACCACCAAAACACAAGCAATTGTCTTCTGGCTTTCCCCAATAATTAGTTTGCAATACACAACAACTGCACTGCATAACATCTAGCTAATATTAGAGGTACATAGATGCAACAGTATTAAGAGCACCATATACACATGAATTTCACAATAGATGAACCCACCAAAACCTGATGTAGGAAGTACGTCGACCTCCGATCGTTAGCTTAATGAAAATCGGATAGCACCATTTTTCCCAAATTTTCAGCTCTCACTTTCTCTCTTGCTATTACCTCACGTTAATTATTCTTTGTGGCTACCATATAAAATAGAGAGAAACCCTATTTATGTAGGTCAAATATAACCTCCCATTTTTTTTTTTCGGGATTATCATACAGGCTCAAGTCTTTTGACTTGTGTTTTATTGGGCTTTCTCCGTATGAGAGTGAAACCAGCCTAATAGATTGGTGGATCTTTTTTGTTTTTCTCACCTTCGTCATCGGGCGGAAGAGTGGATGCATTTGCTAAGTTAGTAGCGTAGAAAAGAACGAGCACAGAAATGAGAGATCGAGCCAAGCAGAGATTCATCATCATCCCTATCTCCAGTTCAACCCAGAGAGAGAGAGAGAGAGAGAGAGAGAGAGAGAGAGAGAGAGAGAGAGAGAGATCCCTTTCTTTAGCCTGAGTCTGCAAAAGCAAAACTTGGCTAAGTGAGAGAGAGATGAGTGTTAAGTGAGTGGTCCAACTTCATGCATTAATGTACGAAAAAAGGGCGAGGGGACAGAGACCTTTCGCTCCTGTACATCTACATGTGAGAGTGAGAACGACGGGGAGAGCAAGAGTGATGTCTGAAAGCGAGAGACGACCCTAAGTCTTCCTTGTATTGATATTCATCTGGAATGGAGTAAGCTTTGTTCCAATTCTTCTTGCGTAATAACTTTTTTGTACTGCCAATTCACCTAATAATACTTCGTTTGTTTCGTTAAAAATAAATAATTTATAAAATATTTTATCGAAAACAATTGCTTGTATCATTTGAAATAATTAGCCAATAAAAAATATTTTCGGTCTACATAATAATAATTTATGTAAATATTTTTATGGACAATGAAAATATTTTCTTTTCATTGATTTTTGTAAGCGATACAAATGATCGTTTTTAGGAAAATATTTTCTACATCATTTATTTTTTAATGAAATAAATGGAGCAAAAAAATCTCAATCTTTTCCTTTACATTTTCCCCCTCTTTCATTTTGTTCTTCCAAAGACGGTAGTCTTTCAGTTGCTTTGATTTTGGTACGATCACGACTCAACTTTGAGTTATTAGACCGTCCATCAACGGTAGAGTCCAAATTCCACGATTCTTACAAATTTCAGCAGTTGATTAAGTTGTGCCAAAAACAATTATATTCACTTTTTTGTATAAATATTTTTTTTTCTCTTTCTTTTCAGTTTGGTTGAAACCAATTAGTCTTTTTAATAATCCAGATGCACAGACGCGAAGACCTGACTATTTTGAAGCTAATGAAATCCCTTAAAAGTTTTATGAACCATTAATTCTAGGTTTTTGATCTGTCGGTCAAAGTGATTACTAATACTGTAATAATACCTCAGGACTTTCAAACAATAATCGAGTTGTACGGTCGTGGAATCCGAAACAGTTTGTCCCTCAGTCTATATCCCATTCATTAATGGTTTGCTTGTTCATTAGCACAGATTCGAAATGGAATATATTTGAAACGGTTTGTCTCTATCGATGTTGACAGGTGTAGCACCCACTGAAAATTGAATATATATTCGAAATAGACTCTTACTTGAGCTGCTCTTAAACGCTCTTTAACCTGTCCAGAGATAACAACAATTAACTGAAAAGTAATACAAGAAGAATTATATACGTAGATCAGACACGTGTGGAGATGCATGTGTCCCTGCACGAATTTCTTTGTTTTGGCTTCTAAAACTTCAAATAACTTTTTTGTTGGAGTGTGATTCGTTATCCTATTGACTCGAAAGGATGAGAGATTTGCTCCCCAATGAGCAACTAGGGGTTTCGGAGGCTACCCCGGTGGGGGTTCGTGGGGGTAGTGCTTCCATGAAGCCAGATGATATTTATAGTTTGGACTCGTATTTTATTAATAGTTTAGATTTGGACTCTTGAATATCTCCTGTTGCCTGTATAAATTATCTTTCTCTTGCATAAGGGATGTAATAGAAAGGTGCGGGTGCGAATTATAATAAAATCCTCTATTGGACGTAATCCAAGTAAAAAGGTAAACGGGGATAAAAATTTTGTGTCTCGATTTCTTTTTTTCGCTTTTACTTTCTAGTTCCTTGTGATCGTGTGCTGAATCCTAACATTTTTTACCTTCCCACCAAATTTAAAATAAAACTCAAGTTTTGAAAAATTGTAAGAAGAATATATGAGAACTTATGTGGCAAATGAAAGTTTCAAGTGTCTATAAATTTTAAAAAAATTCAAATTATGTGCATCACTAGAGATTTGAAAAAAAGTTGAACTGTTCACATAGTCATCGTTGAAAAAAGGCTGAAGTTTCCCAATTACAGTATGAGTCAATGTGGTCGTTCGATGGAGCATGTTCTAGATTTGGTCGAACTTGAACCCGAGCGAGGGGGGTTTTCTACTTGGCCGTGGCAGATACTAATCTTTGCTTTAGCCTAACACAGCCTCCTTTGTCTCCGTTCCATGTTAGAAAAGCAGACACCAACAACAGAAAAACCACGGCAAGTGAACCCGAACCAAATAATGATTGGTTCGACGGACGATGTCATGCACAAGACTTGAGCAAAAAGGTCATCTTCTAGGCATGTCTAATCGGATTAATGTCCAGTCATTGAGGATTATTTTAATCTTGTCAAGGCACGCAGTTAAATTCACCACGCGAGCTTAGGCGAGCTTTGAAACTTCCACGTTTAACTTTAACGATGAATCCTAAGCATGTACTTCCGTCATTAACCAATTGAGTGAAATCACGTGTCTTTGTGGTTATAAATCAACTCGAAGAATAAGGTAATCATACAATTAGAAGTCTCTTTCCTCTGAGCATGGAGATAAGTTTGCCCACAATGCTAGATTATAGAATAAATCACACGAAGAGATAAGGAGACCAATACTATGACAAACTTAATAATATGCTTTCAATTTTGAAATGAAATAAATGAAAGTAAGCATTTGAAGTTGAAATGGTTAAAATTGAAGTCTTTTTATGTTAGAAGAGCCAATGCATATTGGGACAAATTTCCAGCCTATTTGGGACGTTTAATAATCGACCCTGAGTAACTAGGGATGATTTCGAAAATGTCCCGAGCGTGTAGGGATTTACACCGTCCTGGTGGAATACACAGATGCTCCTCAAACATCCCAAAGGTGGAACGTGTGCGTGGGACATCAGGGAACCTGTGAATTCACTTTATCATTCTTATGAAGTCCAATGACCAATGTATCTTCGCTATCAAAATATCTTGAACAAAAGGTCAAGCAGTCTCTCTCACAACGTATCCCTCAACAATCGATCACTCCGCGTGATATTTGTTGCGAACATCAGACTTGAAATTCACTGTCGGTGGACGGTATAATAGCCCCACACGCTTATTCAGATAATAATGGAGTTGTACGGTTGTGGAAATTTTTGCACCTTAGCCTGTCCCATTCATTAATGGTTACATGTATATTAGCGTATCTAAGTCTCTATCGATGTAGACAAGTGTGTCACCCATTCAAAATGAAATATATGCGAAATAGATTACTCCAAGTCAAACTTACATCGCTCTTACTTGAGTTGCTGTTTGACTAGTCCAGGAAAAACAACAATGACCTGAAAAGTAATACCACAAAAATAATATATGTAGATCAGACGGGTGTGGAGATGCATGTGTCCATGCGCGACTTTGTTTTGGCTTTTAAAAAGCCTAAATAATTCTTTTAATTTCCCGTCAAATGCAAAGTAAAACTCCAATTTTCTAAGATTATGAGAAGGTTGTATGATAATTGAAGTGTCAGAACATTTTTTATTGGGAAATTTTCAATTCGATACTCAAAGGGGACATTTTCTCAAAAAGGGGTCCAAAGTGGACAAAGTGTTAAATAAGGACTTGAAATATCCAATCAGTCTTAAATAAGGGCCCGAAGTGCCCAATTAGTCTCAAATAAGGGGCTGAGTTTACCGGCCGATCAAATACTCACCGGCCGGCGAGCACGTCACTGTTCTAGATGGGCAATTTTGTCTTTCACTTTTTTTTTTTCTCTTTTCCTTTTCCTTTTCCTTTTCTTCTTCTTCTTCTTTTTTTCTCTTTTTCCTCTGCCGGCCTCGTGGTCGGCAAAGGCCGCCCTCACTGGCGTAGGGCAAGGATAGCCTGATGCTGGTGAGGGTCGCCTGACACCCGTGAGGGTCGCCCTTGCTTGAGCTGGGCGGGCAAGGGCAACCATCGCTAGATCCAATGAGGGCGAGGGTCGCCCTTGCTCGCCTAGCCCAAACAAGGGCAACGGCGGCCCTCGCTTGACGCCGACAAGGGCTGACCTTGGGTTTCCCTTGCTGGCATCGGGCGGTCCTCACTTGACGCCGACGAGGATGGCCTCCGCCTAAGGCCGACCACCTCCGTCAACCATGGGGCCTGCAGAGGGAAAAGAGAAAAAAGAAGAAGAAGAAGAAGAAAGGGAAAAGGAAAAGAGAAAAAAAAGAGAGTAAAAGATCAAATTTCTCCTCCGGAATAGCGACGTGCTCATCGGCCAGTGAGCATTTGACCGGCCGGCGAACTCAAGCTCTTACTTGAGACTAATTTGGTACTTCAGGCCCTTATTTGAGACTGAATGAGCACTTTATGCCTTTATTTGATACTTTGTTCACTTTGGACCCCTTTTTGAGAAAATGATCCCACTTTAGATACCAAATTATAATTTTCCCTTTTTTATCGCAAAAATTATAGGTGTTTAAAATTAAACAAAAAGTCAAACCCTACACGTCGTTAGGGATTTGAAAAAAGTTAAAGCAAAAGTCACTCCAAACAGGTCTTAATAAACTTATTTTATAGATGATAAGGCAAGAAGAGTCTATTATAATAAACAAAAAAAATTTGCCACAGGTTGCTTTAGCATATCATTCTTATTAAAAATCAGTCTTACTATTATTCAGAAGAAAAATGAGGGGAAAATGACATAAACAGTCCATGAACTTTAACTTAATGTGTAATGTGGTCCATAAACTTTTAATTTGTCCAATGAAGTCATTGAATTTTAGCCTAATGTGTAATGTGGCCCATGAACTTTTAATTTACATTGAACATTTTCATATAGTTCAGGAATTATATTAAATATACACCAAAAGTCCAAGGATCATATTGAATATATTAAAATATTTTCATATAGTTCAGGAATTATATTAAACATATACTAAAAATCCATGAATTACATTGAACATATTAAAAGTTCATGGACCACATTACATATTGAGCCAAAGTTTAAGGACTTTTTGTGTTATTATCCCAAAAATGACAAAAGACCCAAGTCCTTGTGTCCTTAATTTCCTAAGTACTCTTAGGTGGGGAATCATTCTTACCTTGATTTACAAAATGAAAATGAATTTCTTAATCTGAAAAGGAAAATTTTTTTTCTCAAAAGCACTTTTTATGCTTTTCTATCATTGAATTTTTCTCAAAATAAACACATCTGAAATTTGAAAACATTTTCATGAACCAAATGGGCTCGAAGATTGAGTATGTGAGAGTATCTCACGTGAGAATCGCACAGAACCTTGCGCCCCCCGTTAACATCACGTAGAAAGGCAGAACATTTTAAACGAAGAAAAATCAAACTTGTTGAAAGTAGGACCTGAGTTGACATCCGCGTGTTTGTTTAATCCACGTAAAGCCCCCAAAACTTTTTGATTTTTCAAAAAGGTTGTCCTTTCCGGACCCCAAAAAAAAATTAAAAACTAAAAATTTAAAATTTAAAAAAAAGGGATTGTCATTTTCTTCTTTTTAGTTTTTTTCTTTTTTTTTTAAATTTCCCCATGGATGGAAATGTCTCATCATATTAAAAAATTTGTTGGTTTTACATGCCTAAATGGTACTTTCATGAATATTCTTTCACATTCCAATCGGAAATATATTACTACATGCATTAACGTAGTCGAAAGTTGATCTGAACACCAATGAAAATATGTGGACTAAATAGAGGATCTTCATCCAATTGCCGAATGATTAAGATGCGGGAAAAATTATTATATTAGGCAAGAATGATATGATTCTCAGCATGTGAATATGAGATGAAGAGTCTAATGCCCTATCTTAAACTTTGAAATCCATATTTTTTCTTCGGGCCAATAATAACCACACTTATATAAATTCTCTATTCCTTTATAATATCCCAATTCGATTGACATGTTTTTGATTTCGATATTTTCTAACTTTATTTTGATCTTTAAATGTACATGTCACCATCCAATGAGATGAAAGCGGAGTAAAAGACAATGTGAATAGATGAGCTCAAGAAAAACCATTTCCATGCTTTGCGAATTTCTTGACATCAACTCCTTTCCAAATTTTAAACCTTTGTATGTCCTAATGAGAAAAGTCTAAACCATTCAATGCTTTTCCATTGCCAAGATGGTCGTTGGTATTCATTTGAAAACCTGCCCCATCCATGAGCCATGGGAAATGTATCTCGCCTATCAAATATATAGCATGTCACCCAATTTTAATTTAAACTAAAATTTGAGTCCATTTCTTTTCATAGTGATATACAATCATCAAATCGAGGATAATTATTAGCCTAATGAAAAAGAGCCTACCAGAATATCACTGTTTAAATAAAATTTCACAAATGATTGCATTCATCGTCAAGTTGAACCTAAACCTAAGTGATTGACGAACTATAGATAGATGGAGAAAATAAGTCATCTTACCTTATAGTAATTGGCCTTTGCACTATGCCAACGAACAAAATACATGCGATGGCCCGCTCATTGAACGCAGTCCAACTTGCATTCTCTGAGCATCTCAAGTTGTACAGGTAAACCAAGAACCAACAGTTTGCATTGCATGGAATCGAACCTACTTTTACTAAAGTTTTTAATGTGTTGGGACCTGAAATTTCTTCAGGCTAATGGATTATTAAGACTAAGCTTAACTTGGGCCCTCCCAAGCCCTACCAATTCGCAACTTAGGATTTAAGTTCTTAACGTGCAAATGTTTTTATGCTTGGAGTTGTCACTAATCTATTTGTGGTAGGTCAATTAGAAATCTAAATAAAATATAGGGAGATATGTTTTATTCTTACAAACAAGAGATTCTATGCTCGGGGACTTGGTTACGCTAGATCTAGTCTAACGCCCTTTCGGTACCTTTTCTTTTCAAAAAAATATTTTGGCAGACAGTTTGGATTCATTTTAACTTGGTCACTAGCATGTGAGGTGATTACACGGGTGCGCAAACCATCAAAGTAACACCCAATAATCAAAATATTAAATAAATTGCAAGATTAGGAGAATTACTTACCTCGAAGCAATGTAAGCATCTGCATTGTTAGTTAGAAAATCACATCAACAATCATAATATGATTTCTAATTAACAAGCAGTTCACTCAATATTTTTTTTTATTTTCACTTATTTAAATGAAGCTAACCTATATGTAATAACGTGCAAAAATTAACATGCAATTAATGCAGCTTAACATGCAAACTATAGTCATGCGACGACGTGACCTAATTCTAATGACGGACAAATGATTTGTTTTTGGTAATTTCTAATGAAATTTGGAACTAAAAATTACTCAAATTAACATGCAATCTATCTTAGAAAAATGATTTGATCTATCCTAAAGTGATTCTTTTTTTGGGATTTTTATTAAAATTCGAAATTATTAAATATCCTAAATAATCCACTAATATTAAAACAATCTCTAATATAAACTAGGAAATATGCTACCCTAAATCCCAATTTAAATCAAATAATTATCTTATTCTTTTGGATATATTTAAGATTCCCTAAGCATGCAAAATTTCTAATTTAAATCTAACTAACAAATTTTTTTATTTTCTTTATTTAAAAGGAAAATAATTAAACAAAGATAGCAACTACGTTCAAACAATTTACGCAATCCGCAAGTTCTTATCAAATTCAGATAAGGCAAAGAAATCAAACTAACGGTCATATCTATAGGGTTATAGATATTGACAGAAAATTGATTGTTTAAATTTGGAAAGTAAATGAAATCTATTATTGTATTCAAGTGATTATGGATAAGATAACGATTTTCCGTATCGACACGTATCGTACCTTAAGGATAAGGTCGAATAGTCGTCCAGATACGTTGTCAAATTATGAATGATTCCCAATTTTAGGTATTTTCGAATATTGCGGATATAGCACACATTATCCAAAAATATCAACTAATCCACCAAAGATATCTAAACCAATCAAATTAGGCAATCAAATATTTGAAACAATATTGGATAATGTTCTTACCTAATTTGCGGATAACTTCCATCGATCGGGGTTGCGGGTCACGGGATCGGTGGTCAGTGGTGCTTGATGGCGAGGATGGTAGCTCGATGACGGGTTCTCGGTGGGCTCACGGTGTGCTCGATGATCACTGACCAGCTTCACAAATCCTGCAAAGATAGAAGACCAAGGCTCTGCCCCTATTGCTGGTATGGCTTGGGTTGAGAGCAGATCACCGGTGGGGTCTTGGATTGGGGTCAGAGGGGAACACCATCATTAGGTCAGAGAAAACAGCAACGGGGTAGATCGGTGCAGGGCTCACTTCGATCAAGAAGTAGCTCGAATTGGTGCAGGTGGCTCGGGACAGCAGGGAGGGCACATATCGGCGTTGACAAGGCTGGCGGCACAAGGCGACGCTGTCTGAGGAAACCGGGAGTCGACGAGAGAGAACTCCAAGGATTGTCTCTCGATATTGCTACGTTCGAAGTGTGGGGGTCTCACATTGGTGTTTTGCGTGACGTGGAGAACATACGTTGAGCCAATGGAGTGTCACTGGAGAAGGGACTTTCTCCTTCCTCTCCCTTTTGCCTTTTCTCTGGCTTTTTTCTCTTCTTCCTTTCTTGTGGCTGCGTATGAAATTTTGTGGCCCCCCTTCTCTTGTGAATTCTTAATGAATATATTTATAGGTGAAGTGTAGGGTTTTTCTTTTGCTTGCAATTATTTCCTACTTCGATTCAAAGAAGATATTGCGATATCTTTTGTAATCTATGATATTATCAAATCAATTTGTTCAATTTAAATCACGATAATATCCAAACTAATATTTTTCAACTTGACATTTTCCAATGAAAATTTCAGCTCTTATAATGTTCATGGGCTTCACCAAGAATTTTTTTTGAATGCGAGTTTAGTCCAATTTCATTAAGTTTAGAGCCGTTCACTCGAGTCCATCCACAGCCAGTCCAATGCAAATGCAACTATATAAGCCTATGCAAATGCTTGTAATATCTACATGCATTTTAATATTTTTTTTCTAGAGACCAAGATCGATCCCTAATTTTTTATGCGAAAATTAACTAACTGGATCGCCAAAATTTAGGTGTCAACAGCTGCCCCTATTTGAAGGGGAGCTTGAAAAGGTTTCATTCAAAGACAAAATGATACCTAAATTTTGACTATGCAAATACCATGAGAAAAATTAATCTTTTTGTTGAGTAAACGGGATCTCAATGAGCCCACACCCATTTTCTAATGTGATATGAAAATGCAAATGCAAATGCAAAAATATAAAACATACCTGCATTTACTTACTTAAAGATTTGGGAAAGCAAAATTGGGGTATGGATTAGCTTTGGAAACCCGCTTAGTATCTGAAATTCCCAATAGTATTTGAAAGCTCGAAAATTCCCATCGGATTTTCGAAATAAGACTTGAAATAATCTTGAAAATTCCCTTTGGATTTTCAGAGAAGATGCTTGAGATGAGATGGGCTCAAAAATTCCCTTCGGATTTTCGATAAAAAGTATCGAATAATTCCCTTCGGACTTTCAAGAAAAATTCCTAAAACTCCAATTGGGTATTTGAATGTCCTCAAATATTCCTTTCGGATCTTCGAGAAAGATATCTGAAACTATAATCAGATATTTGAATGGGCTCGAAAATTCCCTTCGAATCTTCGAAAAGATATCTGAAACTACAATAAGATATTTGAATGGGCCCGATGATTCTCTTCGAATCTTCGAGAAAGATATTTGAAACTGCAATCAGATATGATTAATTGGATAAGAAATTCCCTTCGGATTTTCGGAAATGATACCTGAAACTACAATCAGGTAATTGAATATTCAAAAATATTTAGACGAACACGAAGCTTCAAAAAACAACTGTAACGTCGAGAACTCTTTAGTCTTTGAGGAAACATTACCTGTCAGACATGACTAGAGCAAAACACATATGCATTCATCAAGGAGATTAGCAATCTCAGCTATTCTAGAACTCACATTTCAGAATTCATCAATTCAACTGAGGTTTATGCATGATGGTTTTACCATATTTGCATCACCAAATTTTCACTGGGGAGAATTATCATTAAGACAATTTTCATTCATAACGTGGATTTCTTAGGAATGCTAAATGAGAGACTTTCAATTAGAAAGGGCTTTCGCTCACTCTCATTCATGAGGGACTATTTTATGAGAATTACTCCATCTTATCATCATCATGTCGATAAGGGTCCGAGTATTTTCGCAAGCGGTACAACCTTACCAATCTGAGAGGTCTTTGTCAAGACTGTAGTATCGGTTTGGTCAATGGCTTAACAAAGAGGACTCTTCGAGTCAAGGCTATTGAAAGAAAATACTTCGCAATTGTCTCCGGGTTTACAAGTCAAGAACCCTGCAAAATAAGATAGAAATAGACTTGCCCGCACTTCTTCGAGCTAAGCTTATAAACATATGAAACTCTACGTTAATTCAATTGCCATAATCAGAAGAGACTTTGCAAGAGACGTAACGTAGGCTAGGTTCACTAGTTGAGAAACGAAAGGGTATATCAGGCTCGAAAATGTGTATAAGAGTGATAGTTGCTGATCATCTAGGCATAATCACCGATCTTCTTCTTTGCCAGGGATTGTTTTCTTGGTAGATGCTCTATTGGCCTCAAGAGTTCGTCACTTGATTCCTTCAAGACTTGTAGGACTACTGCTCCACTGGAATTCATGACTTTGACATGTCATATCTTGAAATTTTTTCTTTAAAGTTCTCTTTTTTTTTTCTCGACTTTTTTTCAGGGGAATGGCCTTTTTTTTACCAGGCACACTGCTTTTTTATGCCCCTAGCTTCCATTTTTTTTTACACACACTGTCTACAATGCATACATTGGCCAATTACACTTCAACTTGACATTTAGACTCTCAAGGGTTTTCGTCTTCAGCTGGTGCTCCAAATATGCTACTTGGACAATGATGGCTTTTGCTTTGCCCCAGTATGGGGGATAATCACCAACTAGGTTCATATGAAATGAAAATATAGGCTCAAGTGGGCTAAGCAATGGATAAAGTGTGTAGGATAGAGAAAGAGCAGCTCTTCATCATTTTAAGGTACTTGAATTAATGTTTGAGTTCATTTGCAATAGCAATACTTGAAGATTGATGCAAGTGTGAGCAAGAAAATTTCTATCCATTTTTATCACCTCGCGATGTCGACTTACCTCCAGTTTACCCCGATGTAGGGCGATTCTTGACAAGTATAATTTAAAAAAACTTCTCCAAGTGTTTAGGCTCAAAGTGGCGAAACAATGGATAACCTGTATTGTTTAGGATAGAGAAGTGAATTGCCTCCCATCATTTCGATAGTCATACCTTCCGCGAGATAACCCTTTACCTTGTGGACATGGAATATTTCACTCATCTCACAAGTGTATGAATAGGGGATGGTGTATAGGATATGGCTTGCCTTTCATCATTCCTACACATCTCATTTAGCATACTGAAATAATGCCACATCATTCATTAAATTGTCCATTTGGATCATCCTCAATGAACTTGGTGAGTTAAACAGGTAAATTATCATGCAAAACCCTCTTTCGAAAGATATCAGTATTTTAAATACCTATTGGCTTTAGGCATGCAAAGGTTCATAATTACAAAATTTCATTAAATGCATGAGAAGCATAACACATCGCTTAACAATATCAAACAAGATGAGTGTCCTTAGGAATGAGAGCCCTTTGATTGCCTTTATTTGGAAAGGATGGACACATGAACACTCCATCTTTGCTTTTGTCCCTGCGCAAGAAAACGTGCATGAATTGGTGTTGCGACCGACCTCCCCGCTCTTTGTTCGAACTAACATGCGAAAAAAGGGGAGATCGCCTGGTATGTGCTAAGTCTAAGTTCGGGAAAAGAAAAGAAAAACCTCTTTTTTTTAGTTTTTTAAATTTTTTTAATAAAATAAAATAAAAATATAATATAATATAATAAAACCGGTCGGGTCGGGTTAGATCCGGGTCGGTCGGAACCGACCCGAGTCAACGGACCCGACCCATTGCGTTGATCGGGTCGGATTTCCGGATCCGACCCGAGTCAAAGGGTCAACCTAGGTCATTGACCTGGGTATGGACCGAATCGGGCCCAATTGGGTCCCGGTCCGGTGGAAAAGGACGAAATAGGGCCGGTTTGATTGGGTCGAATCGGCCCTATTTGATTGCAGACTGGTCCGGTCCAGGGACGGCTCCCATGTGTCTAAGCACGCGGGAGCTTCGTCGGCGAAATCCAGCGGCTTCGCCAGACGACCCAGGCCACCCATGGCCTGGGTCTTCAACCCACAAGCCCCCACTCACCTTTTCCGACGACTTCGCCATTCGACTGCCGACTCGCTGGTCGGCGACCGAATTAAAACCGGCTTCATTGAGACGTTTTGTCGAACAGGTGGGGGACGTAGCGAAACTCGAGGGATTTTGATCTCCTCCAGCGAACTGGTGGACTTAGGCAATCCAACCTGCCTTCGGTGATGACACACGGACGGCGGGGGATGGCGGTATGGGCCGAGACTCGCACAAAATGGCTGGCGCGGGCCCCAACCAAACCGAGTGCCAAAACAGGGGAAAACAGGGACAGTAAGAGCCAAGAAGGCTCATCGGCATAGCTGGAGCATCTCCGTCGGATCGAGGTGACGGCAAGGTTGCTGGCTCCCCTTCCTGCTTCGATGTCACGTCGGCAACTCTCTCTCTCTCTCTCTCTCTATTCTCTCTCTGTTCTCTCTCGCTTTCCTTGCTCTGTTTCTCTCTCAAAATCGCCGACCGACCCCCCCTCTCTCTCTCTAGCTATATATAGCCGACGATGACGATGGCTCCCCCCCTCCGTGGCATCCGTGTGACGATGGCCAGCACCGGCCTAGGCTCCGCGAATTCCGCGGCCTTAGGCCAGTGCAAAGGGGGTGTCAGTTCTGGGGTGCAGAGGAGAGAACAGAGAACCGGGAGAGAAGAGGGGATAAGGGGGCTCCGGGAAACGAAGGAGACGGGACTGGCCTTAATGGCTAGTCCCTGTGGTGTGCTTGCTTGGGCCTCCTCTGACCGGATGACGACGATGAGGAACGGCGCCGCCGTGCGTCACGCTTCGGTCGTGCATAGGGGAGAACAGGGGAGGCGACAGCGATGCACGACGGGGGGGGGTGGGGGAAGAAAGAAGGAGAAGATGGGCCGGGCCAGGCCCAACTCTAGCGGGGAAAGAAGAAGAGAAAGAAGAAAAGGCAGGCTGGGCCCGTGTGAGGGAAAAGAAAGAAAAAGAATATGGGCTGGGCCCGTGCGCGGGGGGGGGGGGGCAGAAAAGGAAGAAGAAGAGGAGCAGGCCGGGCCCGTGCGGGGAGAAGAAAAGAAGAAAAGAGGGTCGGGCTGGGCCGGCCTTGGCCCGGCCCGATCCGATTTTTTTCTTTTTTCTTTTCTTTTTTTTTAAATTTTTTAAATTTTAATAATTTTTAATAATTTAATTTTTTTTGAAAATTAATTAAGAAAATATGCTCTAATAGGCCATAGTAATGCAAATATGCCTAATGTCTATATTCAATGCATTTAGATTAAAATATTTTTTGTTTTAGGAATTAAAGAAATTTAGCTCCTAAATTTTGTGTAATTAATTTTGGGCAAATTAAAAATAGGTGTCAACAATTGGATACTAAGAAAATGTGAATTGAGACTCAGAAGATTCCAATTAGAACCATGACATTATCTCTATCGGATTTGTCAGTCTATTATCATCATCAAAGTTCAACATGCCCCTCAGTTCGTCATCCCCTACTGTTGAGCACTCATTTTCGCTCTTTGGAGATAGAATTATGCTCAAGTAGGTGGTGATCCTTAGCCCCATAGGTTCATCGTCAATAGAACTTGATGTGTCAATTCCTCATAAGCTGGAGAATTATGCTTTGAGACATGAAGTAAATGAGTCAAACAAACAAACAGGGTTTATTTGATGCACGCTTTGGAAATTTTTTTTAAGCAATGAAATGCTTTTTATTTTCAAAAAGTCTTTTTTTTTAGGGAGCATAAGAAAGCTCAGCCCTCAGAATTTCTCCTTGGATGATATTTTCTTTCCATAGTTAGATATCATCACTGGGCTGGTTTGATATACTTCAACATATCCTCAAAATGCAAATAAACTTGTAATTTTATTGAATAGAGTCGAATGAATTACATTATCGGAAGGGAAATGCAAATAATCAAAGCCCTACGAATAAAAACATAAACATGAATTGAAATCCTAGAAAGCAGGAAATCCTAGAAAACACTTGAAATCCTAGAAAGCATGAAAGACTCCTTCGTAGAGGAATATAAAGACAAAAATTTCTCTACTCAATAACAGCGTCCATGCTTCCAGCATGGTTGGGTAGAGGGTTCCGTTGGACATTTGGTTGATCATTGTGGAAAGAGAATGCCTTTGTGTCCAAGAGGTCTTGAATTCTATGCTTCAGTACGCAACAATCATCAGTAGAATGACCAACCTCCCCCATATGATATTCATACTTCTTAGAGGAGTCATAACCAGAGAACCACTCGGAGTTCGGGCGTTTCGGCTCACTTGAAAGCAAATTTTTCTTTTGAAGAACAGGCAGAGCTTTGGATAACGGCCCAAGTAAAGGCGTGCAGTTCCTTTTAGTACCTTATTGCCGACTAGTGAATTGGCGTCCACCTTGTTGTTTGCCAGCAGACTGCATTGTCGGGTAGTGTCACGGCTTTGTTGAGAGTAAGCTACATTTACTTCAGGTGCCGATTCCTTATCTTTCTTGAGGGTGAACTTCTTAACAGAGGTAGCCTGCTCAGTGGCCCAACCATCGCACAGAGCGATCTCAATGCATTCTCCTGCTGGTATCAACTCAGCTAAAGAATTGAAATTAGATCCCAACATTCGATTACGAAACTCGAACGGTAAAGTCTTCATGAAGGTATCAAGCATCTCCTTCTCAGTCAACTCGGGGGTAATTTGCATAGCTAAAACTCTCCACCTAGTGGCATAGGCCTTGAAGGTCTCAGTCTTTTTCTTCTCAATGCGAATCAAATCCTCACGTGACGGGGCCATGTCAATATTGAATTTGTATTGATGGATGAAAGCATTAGACAAATCCTCCCATGTCTTGAGCGAGTGAATCTTCTTCAAAACGAACCATTGTAAAGGGGGTCCGGTTAAGCTATCTTGAAAAGTGTAGATCATGAGTGGCACATTATCAGCATACGGCGCCATCCTTATCGTGTAGTACTGTAAATGGATCTTAGGACAAGAAAGGCCATTGAACTTGTTAAACTCAGGCGCCTTGGACTTCTTAGGGACTTGAACCTTGACAATGTGAGCAAGATCTCGTGAGAATTAATCATCAAAGCCTTGCATTTGGTGGAATTTTTCTTCAAGCTTATCAATACGCTCGGCCTCATCACTCTTTGGTGGCTTAGAAGATGCATCGCCCCCATTTATAATGATCAGACGAGCTTTGTTAGATAAAGTTGCACCATTCTCGATCGAGGAAGTGCCAATGGCAACAATTTTTCCCTTATCGTTTGACTCAACAGGAGGAGAGTCATCGGGCAGTACAATCTCTACACTCGGTTGAGTGGGTGCAGACAATGTGGAAATGCTTGTATGTAGAGAAGCAGCTTGTTTGGTGAGATTCTCGAGCACATTCAGGACTTGCTTCATCTCAGTTTCAAGGACAGCAACACAAGCTTGCTCATTTTGATCAGTCATTCTTACTCTTGAGCCAGTACGAATTGGGGAACGTTGATGGTCCGTAATAACCTAATTTGAAAATGGAGCATGGTAAATACATGAGCTTAAAACAATCGGTCCATGACTCAGTCTAACTGTTCCCTTTTATTCCCATTTTTATGACATTTTTATTCCTTGTACTTGCGAAAATAATGGCAAACTTCTCAAGAAATAATGACCTATGACATATATGGGAAAATAAAGATATAGATTGAAAATAAATTCTCGAAAAGAGTTTTCTTTCTTCTTTTTTTTTAAAAAAAGGACTCAATGATTATTACTTTCAAATTTAAAACCAACTTAGACCTATCATGGACTGACCTGCAAATTATAATAACTAAGTTAATTGCAAAAAGGAGAGTTCAGAAGACTTACTTCATCCAATAGGACCATGGCAACCATATAGATATGCGCATGAAATGTAAGGTTCAATTTCTATCTAGACTCTGGCTTGCAAAGTGGAGACGCGAAGATTGCCGAGCTAAACCAGTCATGGTGGTGGTTAGGCTGGGATTCCCTTGACTCCGGCTTAGTCAAGGAGCCGACCCGGGTTGCAAAGGGTGCAGCCGTGGTAGGAACTCAATGACACAATAAAAGAACTTTTGGGACCAAGGAGGGCGACTTGTACCACGCGGGTGTGGTCAGGGTGTCCGCTATCTCAGTACCATTCTAAACCTGTACCGCCTAGGTCCGGCAGCGAGTAGTGTGTGCGGTGTAGTGTAAAAGCAAGGCATACACAGCAGGTTATATCATACAATGCTTTGTGCATAAAATAAACCATACATCTAAACACCTCCCTGCAAAACAAGGGCTAACAATCACACCTCCCCTCATACCTCTCATTTTGCAAAAACATTTAACACCTAAAATGTTAGGGATGTACCTAGGATCCTCGCTGCCAACAAAAATATTTTTTTGAAAGGAAAAACTGGCTTAAGTCCACTAAGAGTTTTAACTCAATCTCAAGCGGAGTCGCCAAGTTGTCGCGACCTGAAATTTCCTCAGGCTAATGGATTATTAAGACTAAGTTTAACTCGGGTCCTCCCAAGCCCTACCAATTCGCAACTTAGGATTTAAGTTCTTAACGTGTAAATGTTTTCATGCTTGGAGTTGTCACTAATCTATTTGTGATAGGTCGATTAAAAACCTAAATAAAACATCGGGAGATATATTTTATTCCTACGAACCAGAGATTCTATGCTCGGGGATTTGGTTACGCTAGATCTAGTCTAACGCCATTTCGGTATCTTTTCTTTTCAAAAAAATGTTTTGGCAGACAGTTTGGATTTATTTTAACTTAGTCACTAGCATGTGAGGTGATCACACGGGTGCGCAAACCATCAAAGTAACACCCAATAATCAAAACATTAAATAAATTGCAAGATTGGGAGAATTACTTATCTCGAAGTAACGTAAGCATCTGCATTATTAGCTAGAAAATCACATCAACAATCATAATATGATTTTTAATTAGCAAGCAGTTCACTCAATGTTTTTTTTTTCACTTATTTAAATGAAAGCTAACCTATATGTAATGACATGTAAAAATTAACATACGATTAATGCAGCCTAACATGCAAACTATAGTCATGCGACGACGTGACCTAATTCTAATGACGGATAAATGATTTATTTTTGGTAATTTCTAATGAAATTTGGAATTAAAAATTACTCATATTAACATGCAATCTATCTTAGAAAGATGATTTGATTTATCCTAAAGTGATTCTTTTTTTGGAATTTTTATTAAAATTCGAAATTATTAAATATCCTAAATAATCCACTAAGATTAAAATAATTTCTAATTTAAACTAAGAAATATGCTACCCTAAATCCCAATTTAAATCAAATAATTATCTTATTCTTTTGGATATATTTAATATTCCTTAAGCATGCAAAATTTCTAATTTAAATCTAACTAATAAATTTTTTTTATTTTCTTTATTTAAAGGGAAAACAATTAAACAAAGATAGCAACTACGTTCAAACAATTCACGCAATCCGCATGTTCTTATCAAATTCAGATAAGGCAAAGAAATCAAACTAACGATAATATCTATAGGGTTATAGATATCGATTGAAAATTGATTGTTTAAATTTGGAAAATAAATGAAATCTATTATCGTATCCAAGTGATTATGGATAAGATAACGATTTTCTATATCACCACGTATCGTACCTTAGGGATAAGGTCGGATAGTCGTCCGGATATGTTGCCAAATTATGAATGATTCCCAATTTTAGGTATTTTTGAATATTGCGGATATAGCACATATCATCCAAAAATATCAACTAATCCACCGAAGATATCTAAATCAATCAAATTAGGCAATCAAATATTTGAAACAATATTGGATAATGTTCTTAACTAATTTGTGGATAACTTCCACCGATCGGGGTTGCGGGTCACGGGATCGACGGTCAGTGGTGCTTGACGGCGAGGACGGCAGCTCAATGACAGGTTCTCGGTGGGCTCACGGTGTGCTCGATGATCACTGACCAGCTTCACATATCCTGCAAAGATAGAAGACCAAGGCTCTACCCCTACTGCCGGTATGGCTTGGGTTGAGAGCAGATCACCGGTGGGGTCTTGGATTGGGGTCAGAGGGGAACACCATCATTAGGTCAGAGAAAACAGCAACGGGGTAGATCGGTGCAGGGCTCACTTCGACCAGGAAGTAGCTCGGATTGGTGCAGGTGGCTCGGGACAGCAGGGACGGCACAGATCGGCATTGACAGGGCTGGCGGGACAACGGCACGGCAACGGCACGGCAGCGACGATGGTGTCGTGAAAGAACAAAGAAGAGAAACCAAGCACGGTGGTGATGCTATCCGCGAAAGGCACAAGGCAACGCTGTCCGAGGAAACCAGGAGTCGACGAGAGAGAACTCCAAGGATTCTCTCGATATTGCTACGTTCAAAGTGTGGGGGTCTCACATTGGCATTTTGCGTGATGAGGAGAACATACGTTGAGCCAGTGAAGTGTCACTTGAGAAGGGACTTTCTCCTCCCTCTCCCTTTTGTCTTTTCTCTGGCTTTTTTCTCTTCTTCTTTTCTCGTGGCTGCGTATGAAATTTTGTGGCCCCCTTTCTCTTGTGAACCCTTAATGAATGTATTTATAGGTAAAGTGTAGGGTTTTTTTTTTGCTTGCAATTATTTTCTACTTCGATTCAAAGAAGATATTGCGATATCTTTTGTAATCTATGATATTATCAAATCAATTTGTTCAATTTAAATCACGATAATATCCAAACTAATATTTTTCAACTTGACATTTTCCAATGAAAATTTCAGCTCTTATAATGTTCATGGGCTTCACCAAGAATTTTTTTAAACGCGGGCTTAGTCCAATTTCATTAAGTTCATAGCCGTTTACTCGAGTCCATCCATAGCCAGTTCAATTCAAATGCAACTATATGAGCATATGCAAATGCTTCTAATATCTACATGCATTTTAATATTTTTTTTAGAGACCAGGATCGGTCCCTAATTTTTTATGCAAAAATTAACTAACTGGATCTCCAAAATTTAGGTGTTAACATAATGCACAGTTAAAAGAAAGAGAGCAAGGAATTGTTTGACATTGAATTGTCAGATTCTATTGAGAGTTAATATCACGAGAAACCCTAAACTGGTATACCTGTGACAATTTTACCTCAAACTATTTTTTTGATCACAAAAAACTCCAAACTGGTACACCCGTGACAAATTTACCTCGAACTATTTTTTTGACCACAAAAAACTCCAAACTGGTATACTTATGACAATTTTACCTTGAACCATTTCTTTGACCACAAAAAACCCTACATTGGTACACTTGTGATAATTTTTTTTGCCCATGAACTAATTTTTTGACTACTAAAAACTCCAAATTGATACATTTGTGATAAATTTACCCTTTATTAGTGTCCGTTAAATTATATTAATATCACAAAAATCATAAATTGGTAAATTTGTGACAAACAGAGGGGTAAAACCCAAAATCGGTACACATGTCAATTACCATGTGTCATTAAACTTCGCAATTTGATAGTAAAATTTAACAGAAACTAACGGAGGGTAAATTTGTCACAGGTGTACCAGTTTGGGATTTTTGATGGTAAAAAAAAATAGTTAGCGGTAAAATTATCACAAGTGTACCAGTTTAAGGTTTTTTGTGATCAAAAAAATAGTTTGGGATAAATTTGTCACATGTGTTCAAGTTTGGGGTTTTTCATGGTATTAACCCTTCTATTTATTGATTCGATAAGAAAGTGAAAAAATACCTCCTAGAGGTCATGATCCATTCAGGGGAAAATTGTCAAAAAAGTCCTAAACTTATTGCACTTTTGCCAATTCAGTCTTAAACCTTTTCACTTCTTGCCAATTGAGTCCATTTAGCCGGCCGGCACTAACGTGGCCACCAGCAGTCCGGCCAACGGTATCATGGCAATTTTTAAATATTTTTTTTCGAATTTTTTAATATTTTTTTTGCCTTTTCCCTCTAGCCGGTCGTCGGTCGTCGGACTAGCCAAAGTGAAAAGGCAAAAAAAAAAAGAAAAAATATTAAAAAATTCGAAAAAATATATTTAAAAATTGCCACATCAGGGTTGACTAGACGGCCGGTGGCTACGTTAGCGCCAGCTAACCAAATGGATTCAATTGGCAAGAAGTGAAAGGGTTTAGGATTGAATTGGCAAACTTAAAAGGTTTAGGACTGAATTGGCAAAAGTGTAATAGGTTTAAGAATTTTTTGGCAATTTTCCCATCCATTGAGATATAGGTGTTTCTCGGATTCTACTCTATGTACCTTCCTTTTTGTTCTTTTTTGGTTAGTTACTCGAATACGGAATTTGGTTTCCACTTTCGGTAGAGGGCGGGGCTAGGAAATTAGGAATTACGAAGGTGCAGCAGACTTGCTTTCTACTTTGCTGAGCTGTAGTTGTAGGAATAACAGCGAAGCACTGCCTTTGATTGTGAACACTTCAATTGGTGGAATGACTAGTTATGATCCCATTGATATTTCAACTTGTTTGATTCTTTTGACATTAACATAATATTGTTTTTGGCAGTGACTCGTAATATGGAACCACTGATGGAATGAAGGAGTCTACTGATGAGGTAGTAATCCATCTTCAAGGAACGGTTACTAGAAATGCAAGTTTCTACAGATAAATCTGTTGTGGGTACAGTATTCGCTTTCATCACTTCTCAAAGATGGGATAGATGAAGTTGGCGGAGCATCATCCCCACCAAAGAGGGAAAGACTTACATTTTCTTAGAATAGTTCTTGGGTGGCAATATATAACAGGTCGAACTCGGGAACAAAACACATCCAGAGCAAGGATGCGCCACTTTGCATGTCTCGCCATTCAAACAATGAAAAACTTTCATAATAGATTCCCACCCTTGCAGTCGAAAGCATCCGCATCATTATTGTGTGTGAAGAGGACAAGTAGCAACATCATCTCTGTTCGACTAACAATATCAAAAGAAACATCATGAATACAACCACCAAAACACAAGCAATTGTCTTCTGGCTTTCTCCAATAATTAGTCCACATTACATAATTACTGCACTGCGTAACAGTCGCTGTTTCCTTTATATTATTTATGCCTTCAGTTTCAAATATGAGCGAAAGAAAAACTTCGGAGCGAAATTTGAGAGTTCCGTTGAAAGGATTTCCAAATGACGCCTAGTTCCTTGAAGGACTAATTTACTTAGAACACAGCAAACTATTTCTTATTCTCTGTTTTTCCAGTAATCAGTATCCAAAAGTATTGGATAGAGATCATTACCAGATGCAGACGATACGGTTCCAGTCCATGGCCCTTCAGTGGACGTACTCTTGGTGATATTGTCACCAACTGCCTGATGTTCGTAACCTTTGAAATGCTTCCTCATGGCCTCAATTTTCTCCTCAGTCATGATAGCGCCCTCCGAGTCCAGCACTGGAACAGCAACCTTGCCTTCAAGCATGCTAACCACAGATGACATCGGCGGCCTGAGTGCTGGAGTGGTATTAGTACACATCAGAGCTACCTTTATCAATGCCAGCACCTCCTCTTTGTCAAAGTGAGGACCAAGTCTCCGATCAACTAGATCTATCAAATTTCCTCTCTCCTTCAAAAAGCGTGCCTAGAAACAGAAATCAAAAGTTAAGATATTTCCCTTTCGAGCTTCAGGTACTGATCTGTTGCAAAATATGCTCAAAATACTAAAAACAGGAAGAAGAAAATATATTATGTCCCTCGATAATTACGAGACAAATGCCATTGATAATCACCTGCTACTTTTTCATCTTTGTTAGGGTATAAATGAAAGAAAAGAATGGAACAAGTCAATACATATGAAACAAGTTCAAATAAAAGTTAGTAAACTCCATGATTGACCAATGGTTAACGGGTTGCCAAAAATTACCAACACTGCTTTAAAATCACCAGCTCTTATCGAGTTTTACAGGCACAAATTATTTTGTCACTGTCATTACATGAAACGGTAGACTCGTCCTTCAAGTGTTTACACCATTCATTGCCTTTTACTCTCAATTCTAGTTTAACAAGAGATACCTGATTGTGCAACTCAGGTGACAATCGGCTTTAACGGGGACAAATAATAATTGCTTACTCAAAGCAAAGCAAAATCTAACTTAAGGACTCAATTACATGAATGTGAAAAAAGTTATACCTCAATCGAAAGTATATGGAAGGACTTGTTTGGCGCAAATGAAACTACAGGGAGTATGAATGCCAAGCACGAAAACGTAAAAACTAAAACTAAATTACCCCAAATTTCAAGGAATAGAATTTTCTTCAGATCCAAAAAAAGAATCTACATGATTCCTTAGGTCAGAAGACAGCCCATGGTTTCGAGTTTCAATGTGTCACTGGGTTGGTTCCAGTTTCAATTTCTCAGAACCAGACTAATCCGTGATAGTCCCCACCACAAGTCGCATGTCTTGAGCACGAACACCATAGACTGGCTATTGCAAGAATTACTTTCTCCATTCAAATTCAGTGTAGACCAACATAATAAGAAGAATTGGATTAATTTGAAATGACTAATTGTACTTTACGGCATGACAATTCGTTAAACATATTTCGATAGCTAATAACTGTAACGCAATTATTAAAAGTGCATATGAGGAGTTATATACTATGCTCGTGCTTCCTTAATCCATCTTTCCGCCTGCACAAGAGAGATTTAAATATGGATATGATCATAATCAAAAACTTGTGAATGCTAGAGTTGATTACCCAATCAACTAGATAAAAGCACTCCTTTTTTTGGGAAGTGGTGTTGCTCTGGCCACTAACAACTTCTAAGGCAACGACACCAAAACTATAGATGTCAGCTTTGTCAGTGAGGTAACCATGCATTGCATACTCTGGTGCCATATATCCACTGCACAACAAGAAAAGAGCTCGTGTTTGCAACAATGTAACTGTCTTAAATACCACATACTTAATATTCCTAAAATTCGAAAGAAAGAGATATTCCTAAATGTGACACTATGGTCTCAAGAGTAGAGCAAAAAACAAGGGCATTCTAAAAGAATTTTGATGAAATTTACCTAGAACATTTCAAAAAAAGAAAAAAGACCATTGTTGTTCCATATAATTATCACTGTATATATGAGTTTATAACTTGGAAAAGAGGCACTCCAAACGAAAAAATTGTGTTTTTCATGCAAAGGAGAATATAACGAGAGTTTATATTGAAATTTTTAACATACAGTAGTTGTTGTTCATTAAATTGTTTTGCATTAAGTTGATTGTCATCGGGGGAAACACAATGAAAAACAATTAAATTACGTATCAATAGAGGTTGTTAAAATGTGTTGCATCATAATTATAGCATAATAATTTCACAAGCTTTTTGTCTGAGTGAACACATTAGATAGGGCACACTGAATAACCATACGAAATGTTTATCTTGAATTGTTCTTTTTGTAGTACATGGAGCATGTAGGATATTATCAATCTTTTTGAGTAAAATCTCGCGTAGGATAATATGAACTATCGAGAAATTTTATTAGATTATCTAAGTATGTTGAGATAACGGTAATTAGTTAATGTCATAGTTCTTCTTTGTTGAATTAATGTTAGAGTTAGTAGAACGAACTTACAGTTTTATCTTTTTCCTAATTAATCACATTCTTTTCATAAACAAGTTGACTTTTAACACAAGTCAACGCAAACGTCTCAAACATGTGACCATGCTTATTTATGTTTTTCCGTGTGTATACAATAGAACGTGGGCGAATTAGCTCTATTGCCTATAATACTAAGTTATATTCAAATTAACAATTACATACGTCAGTATCAGAGTATCATTACTTAATGGTAGGTCATGTGACATAATTAACTTTTTTTCCTAATTAACGCGAAGAGTGGTGGGACAGGCATAAAGCTTTGTGGTTAAGCTACATTTGTTGAGCACCATGCTTTGGAATGATATGAATCAATCACAAAGCTCCATTCAACTCACTCTTCTTAAATCAGACTAAATGTTTCTATGCCATGCTTTTATGTTGTCACTGGCTCCAAATTAGGTTAACAGGAACATAAAGCAAGAAACTTACTAAGTTCCAGCGATCTTGGTGCTGATATGTGTTTTCTCCTCCTCATCAAGTTTTGCTAAACCAAAATCTGATATTTTAGGGTTGAGATCCTTGTCCAGTAAAACATTAGTAGCTTTGATGTCTCTATGCACAATCTTCAGCCTTGATTCTTCATGAAGATATGCCAAGCCCCTGGCAATACCCACGCATATCTTGTGTCTTGTCCGCCAATCCAACTTTAACTGAAATTCTTCAGGACCTTCAATTGTATTAAAAGACATCAAAACTACTTTACTCCCGTGTCATTTGCTGAAGTTAGTGAAGAATAGTGTGATATCAAATTACCAAATAATGCGCGAGCAAGACTGTTATTTTCCATGTACTCGTAAACCAGCACAAGTTGATTTCCTTCAATGCAGCATCCATAGAGTTTCACAAGATGCGGATGTTGAAGAGCAGAAATCATCCCAATCTCATTCACAAACTCACGATTTCCTTGCTTTGATTTGGAAGAAAGCTGCTTCACTGCTATAGCGGTGCCATCTGATAGAAGACCCTGCAATTGAACCTTGGCATCAGATGTATGCTATGCATAGTAGTTACATTGAATGCTGCTTTCTACATATCTTTTCTGTTGGGAACTGGGGGAAATTGGTTCACCAATTTTCTAGCATACCTTGTATACAGAACCAAAACCACCTTCTCCAATCTTATTGGCAGCGTTAAAATTGTTTGTGGCAGCTTTAATCTGTCGTAAGGTGAATGAACCAATTTGCAACGCTAGACCCTTCAAGTCTGCACCATGTATTGGAACTTCTAAGAATTTGGAGTAGTCAACAGCTATAGTATGCAATCCGCTATCTAACAAAGAAGTAGCAATTCCTTCTCGATGTATCAGAAAATCATGTTTTGACGTTTTGGTCTGAGCAAGTTCTGTGTGGAATATCTTAGCATCTTGAAATTTATTTTCTAGGAAAGTCTAGCAACAGTTGGCGGTATGTATTCAAAAAGTAAAATGAGAATGTCTCCAGGGCATTTAGTAGTGGAGGAAATAAGAAAAATCATAGAAAAAAACCCACTCTGGAAACATAAGGCATGGTTCCTATGTTTCAATTTCTCGTACTCGTGAAATTCTGGCAGTTATTTTAGGTGTCTTGAGACATAGGCTTAGCGTGTGGTGTGTATGCATATATATAGATGTGTGTGTGTAGTCAATTGTGGCCCCAAGGAGACCCAATACACACACACACACTTATCTGGGAAACAATCTACCATATTCTCCCTATAGCTATCTATCCCTTCGTTGGGTGAACCAAATGGATGTATGACAGTTTAGCTCTGTTATGGCTTAATTAATCATTTTTTTTCTTTTTTAGTCAAATTAAATACCCAATGGAATGCAAAAATGTAATGCATCAACTGTTTTACAAGGGAACTGGGTAATCTAGTCGTAGTATCAATCATGCATTGTGATTACCCCTTCCCCACCAGAAAAGGTAAGACGAAGAAGAAGAGTCATGAACCAACAGTTGACAGGACAAATTTGTGAGCTAGCTGAAATATAAATGATGCAATGTGATTACCCAATAGAACACAGAAGGGGGAATGTATTCAGAGTGCATAACACTCTCATATTTCTTGACAGATATACGCGAATGAAATAACAGAGACTCCAGGTAAGCAACTACCTTGTGTCATTTCATCTTCACGTCCAAGACATCCTCTCCACCAAAGGATAACCAGGATAAGGAAAAGTACAAAAACTATGGCGGCCACAATACCGACCACATTGCCTGCAGATATGCTAGCTGACTCTCTTGGGCTGGCCGACTCTGGTGGGGTTTCAAAGCCTGCAGTGTAGAAAGAACACATAGATATTTACCCTAAACTGTTTAGTTGGGTAGACATAAATGCAGAAAATTATCTGTAGCTTCTTGGCGAACACAGAAAGCAATAGATGGGACGACACCCTTACCAAAAAAAAAAGATGGGACGACACACTATTGGAGAATCAAGAGGACATAAAAACAACTCAGAAGTACTCTACAGAAACTATCAGATAAATGAGCACAGGAAGATATCATCTTTGGAACATGTAATACTAAATACAAAGGGAAAAAGAAAAGAAACCAAAATATGCTCTTCATTCTCAAGGCTGTACTGTATAAAACATTCTCGGATAGAAAGAAAACAAAGCAAACTATAACCAATTTTCACCTCTTAAGAGAAAAATAACAGATCATAGTCAGCTACTATGGAAATTGATCCAATCAACTGTAACATACGCCAATGGCTTGAATCCAACAGTGGACAGTTGCAACCAAACCAAGTAACTGAATAGCCTATTGATGACTTCTGGTGCAAGACAAGACATGGGTATTTTTTTTTCAAGATGAATATGAGTAACTTTCTAATACATCCTCTCCACCAAAGGATAACAGGATAAGAAAAACTACAAAAACTGCAGCAGCCGCAATCCCGACCACTGTACCAGCAGATATTATGGCCAACTCTCGTGGGATTTCAAAGCCTATAGTGAAGAAAGAACAACATATTTTTACCCAAAACTGTTCAAGCAAATGGGGTTGACATACATGCAGAAAAATATCTATAGCGTCTTGGTGAACACAGAAAACAATAGATGGGACAGCACACAAATTGAGAATCAATAGGACATGAGAACCGCTCAGAGTACTCCACAGAAACTATCATATTAATGAGCACATGTAGATATCATCTTTGGAACATGTAATACTATATACAAAGGAAAAAAGAAAAAGAAAAATACTTTTCATTCTCAAATGTTGACACTTAAATTTCAACTGACCATTTAATAATAATTTGCATAGAAAATTAGGGATTAAATTTTAACCCCTAAACAAAAATACTAAAATTGCATAGCATATAGTTTAAGTTCATATAGGTTAGTTGCATTCCGCATCAGACCAGTGGTAGCCAGAAAGCTGAAAATTCATCGCGTAACTAAGTCCTCAAGCTTAGAATCTCTGGTTCGTAAGAATAAAACATATCTTCCTATGTTTTATTTAGGTTTTTAATCGATCTACCACAAATAGATTAGTGACACTTCAAGCATGAAAACTTTTACATGTTAAAAACTTAAACTCTAAGTTGCGAATTGGTAGGGCTTGGGAGGGCCCAAGTTAAACTTAGACTTAATAATCCATTAACCTGAAAAATTTTAGGTCGCGACAGCTTGGTAACTCTACTGGAGACTTGAGTTAAAACTTTTAGTGGACTTAGGCCAGTTTTTCCTTTCAAAAAAAAATATTTTTGTTTAGCAACAAGGATCCCAAGTACGTTCCTAACATTTTAAGTGTTAAATGTTTTTGTAGAATGGGAGGTATAAGGGGAGGCGTGATTGTTAACTCTTGTTTTGCAGGGAGATGTTTGAATGCATGATTTATTTTATGCACGAAGCGTTGTATGATATATCTTGCTGTGCATGCCTTGCATTTACACTACACCGCACACACTACCTGCTACCGGACCTGGGTGGCATAGGTTTAGGATGGTATTGAAACAGCGTACACCCCGACCACACCCACGTGGTACGGGTCGCCCTCCTTGGTCCCGAAAGTTTTTCACAGTGTTATTGAGTTCCCACCACGGTTGCACCCTTTGCAACCCAGGTCGGCTCCTTAACTAAGCCTGAGTCAGGGGAACCCCATCCTAACCACCACCATGATTGGTTTAGCCCAGTAATCCTCGTGCCTCCACTTTGCAAGCTAGAGTCTAGATAGAAATCGAACCTCACGTTTCATGCGCATATCTATGTAGTTGTCATGGTCCTACTGGGTGAAGTAAGTCTTCTAAACTCTCTTTTTTGCAATTAACTTAGTTATTATAATTTTCGGGTCGGTCCATGATAGGTTTAGGTTGGTTTTAAATTTGAAAGTAATAATCACTGAGTCCTTTTTTTTCTAAAAAAAGAGAAAGAAAGCTCTTTTAGAGAATTTATTTTCAATCTATGTCTTTTTTTTCCTAGATGTGTCATAGGTAATTATTTTCCTAAGAAGTTTGCCATCATCTTTCTTTTACAAAAAAAAAAAAGGCTTTAGAGAATTTGTTTTTAGTTCATAGTTTCTAGGGAGTCTCAATTTTTGTTTTTCATAGTTTTATGATTAGGGATTTTGGTGTTTATATTTCCTAGGTTGTGTCTTGGGCGTTATTTACATTTCTTTGCCTAGATCACTTTTCATAAAGTCTCGTCCATATACAAATATTTTCATAAATAAAAAAAAACTAGAAGCGTGTCATGGACCAACCTTGTCTTGACCATGTGCTTATTTGGTTCATTTCCTTTACATCAGGTAATTACGGATTGATCACGATCGCCTATTCGTACGCGGTCAAGAGCTAGAATGGCCGATCAAACTAACTTACGAAATCGTGTCGTTGGCATTGAGGACCAAATGAAGCAAGTCCTCGTTGCAATGCAATAGATGTCCGTTGAGATCAAAGCCCTTCAGCTAACTCTCATTCCTGCATCCCTTGAGGCATCAGCCCCAAAGCATAAAGGTGGAAAGAATGCCGATAGTGAGGAAGATGACAATCTTCCCAATTTAGTAGATGACCCCGTTCATATTATTGTCAATAAGGACAAACCTGATGAACGGGTCAACAAACTTGAAGAGAAGCAGCTGGAAGGTTCACAGGATTCACTTTCAATCGACCTGTTTTTGTACACACAGATCAAAATCTCGAAAAAGTTCAATATGCCAGACTTTGACAAGTACAATGGCACCTCTTGCCCAAAAGCCCACCTACAGCTATATCACGTACAAATGACCCCATACGTTGATAATGCACTCTTGATGATTCATGCATTTCAAGCAAGTTTGACAGGTACTGCCTTGAACTGGTATCTCATGAAGAAGATAAATAGCCTCAAAATCTGGAAGGAAGTTAGTGAAACATTTCTAAAGCAGTACAAGTTCATAACGAACATCATTCCCACCCGTGAAAACCTCTAGCGTGCTCACATGAAAAAGACTAAGTCATTCAAGGATTATGCTATCATATGAAGAAACATAGCTGCTTAGATTATCTCAGAACCCATAGACAGTGAATTGAAGAGGATGTTTATTAAAACTCTCCCATTCGAGTACTGTAATCGGACGGTAGTCATTCCGGCTGACAACTTCAATAAACTTATCCCCATAGGTGAACAGATTGAGATAGGACTGAAAGATGGGTGGTTCGTAGAGTCGTTTTCTTTGATCAAAAGATTTAGCACAAGAAAGGAGAAAGAACCGGCAACTGAAGTGAATATGACTTATACCCAACTGGGCCGGCAGAATGCTAACTCTGTCCCAGCAATCTAAGTAGCAGAAGCTCAACAACAAAGCACGAGTTGTCAACCCTTTCAGAAGAAAAACAACAAGAGGCAATTCACCCCCTTCTCCGGGTCGCTGTCTTAAGTATTGGCAATTCTCCAGAAGAAAAGCTTGCTTACCACTAAGGCAAAGCAGCCTAATCCTGACTAGTTCTATAACTACGATCCGTCTAAGAAATACGATTATCATATGGGTGAGGTGGGGCATTCAACCGACAATTGTTTTACCCTCAAGCACCGAATCCAGAACCGCTTAGACACAAAGGCTTTCTCATTCCAACTTGCCAAGCTGAATGTTCAAAATAACCTACTCCCTAATCATGTGAGTAAAGTAAATGCCATATTCAGTTTCAATACTGGCCGAATTAAGAATGTCAAGGTGTACACTGCTGATGTTTACGATGGGTTAGTGAAAGCTGGTTATTACCCGAGAGACAAAGTGCCTCCTCTGACTGTCATGAGAGAAAGAATCTCCGGAATCACTAGCATCATCTCTACAATCTCCGAAGTGGTCATTGATTAGGAGGAGGAGTTTGCTGCATTAAACCCCAGGAAGGACAAGGGTGACCCTATGCCTGAAGATATGCCTCCGCTTGGAGACGCGTTTGATGATGAAGAGATCGTAGTAAGCACGCCTATAGCTGATGAAGGGATAGTGATCGAGATACCTCAACCGTATGAGTACAGTGGTAATAAGGCAGTCCCGTGGTCCTACGGTTTCGATGTCGACTTGGTTAATAGATCTGGGCGTACCTATGGCCAAGCTAATGCCCAATCTGCAAAACCTGTTATTGATGAAGAAGTCAAAGAGTTTCTAGCTGTGATTAAGGCTAGCGAATACAACATAGTTGAATAATTGTGCAAGATGCCCACGCAAATCTCTCTGCTTGAACTACTCTAGACATCTGTTAAGCATCCGAAAGCTCTAATGAAGGTGTTAAGTGAAGTCCATGTGCCCGAGACGATCGATCATGATAAATTGGAGGAATTTGTGGGTTCTATACTCCGTAAAGACCTTATAACCTTTTCGGATGAAAAGTTCCCTTTAGAAGGAAGAGGACATATCAAAGCACTTTACATTTCTATCAAGTACAAGGCCTCGCATGCAGCCCGGGTACTCATTGACAACGGATCAGCCTTGAATATCTGTCCTCTGGCGACTTTACACTGCCTCAAGATAGATCCTTCTAGGATAAATTCTGCAAAGACCGTCGTGCGAGCCTTTGACGGAACGAAGAAAGAAGTTATGGGAGAAATCCACCTTGACATACAGATAGGACCAACAATGTTCAACATCCTATTTCAAGTTATGGACATTCCCACTGCATTCAATTTTCCGTTGGGTCGTCCATGGATTCATACTGCCGGAGCTGTGCCATCCAGTCTACATCAGAAGGTGAAGTTCGTTGTGAAGAGAAAGTTAGTCACAGTCTATGGTGAAGAAGAGCACCCAATTTACTACGCAACGGCTATCCCCTATGTTGAGCCAAATTGCAAAATAGAATTAAGCTATTAGATGCTCAAGCTCGTATCAACCATACATGCGTCTAGAGGATCATCGCCACCCGTTTTTGAGGTGTCAAATGCTGTAGTCATGGTTGAAAGAATAATGGTGTCCCATGGCTTTACTCCGGGTGAAGGCCTTGGCAGGAATGGTCAAGGTATCCGCTAACCGGTGGAGGTCTCTCGGAAGCCCCACATTACTGGGTTGGGGTATCAGGGGCCAAGTGAGCCAAATAATAGGGGACATGGACATGGACAACGTGGCAGAGGACGTGGATATGGATGCGGTCAAGGAGATGGGCAGAATAGGCAAAGATCAGAGGAATAGTTGAATGGTGAAGAACGTGGGCGTGGAATTACCCATAATAACGGAGAGCTTGGGCGTGGTAGGTTGCTTCCATACATCCTCACCACATTCCCAGGCTCTGCAAGAATGATACATGAAGAGAAATAGGTGATCGATGCTGTAGGGAAATCGAGCGGCAAGTTCAATTATTATGTGAAATACTTGGTACCCCCGAGCTTTTATGTTAACCCTTGTGACATTGCCCTGGATGGATGGAGAGGTATGGATGATCCAACACCTCTAATGAAAGAAGATCTTGTTGATGCAATGAAAGGAATCACTGCACTGTTTGATGATTTTTTCATTGGAGTTATTGAGGAAGGATCGTTGGAGGGAATGGACATTGGCCCGCAAGAGTAACACCTTTACTCTTTTCGCACACTCCCTTGTGTGGGAAGTTTTACTGCTTTTTAGGACTTGTCCCGTCTCGGGAGCTTCTTTTCAGGACCTTTCATTTCTAGGATTTGATTGTTGTAATTTCCATTTCAATAAATATAATTCATTTGGTAATAATCAATGAAATTACAAGTTATTTTCATTTTTGAGGGCATGTTGAGGTACATCAAACCAGCCCGGTGATGATATCCAACCAATAAAAAAAATATAAAGTCCAAGGAGAATTCTGAGACTTGGGCTTCTTCATGTTCCCTTATGTTAAAACCTTTTGAAAAGAATTTCAAAAAAAATTCCAAAAATTTTAAAAATAAACAAAGAGAAAAATTTAGAAAAAAAATGCAATGTTTAGCCCTGTTTGTCCTTCTTAACCCCTTACCTTATATTTTAAGGGCAATCTTATGACACGTGAGGGTATAGGAACAGTCCAATATGATGAAGACGAACTCGAAGATTCCTCGGAAATGCTGTGTGGCCTAGAATGACATGAAATGTCCAAAGTTCTCACGTCAGACCAAACTGTCATTATTAACTTGGGTGATGCAGAGGAAACCAAAGAAGTGAAAAGAGGGGCAAATCCCTCTAAGGGTGAGACGAAATGCCAGATCCAATTGCCGCATGACTAGGTAAATCTTTTAACCAAAAAGTGCGTCAAAGACACTTCAAGTTAAATGATCTAGTCCTGAGGAAGGTACTACTAGTCTTTCCTGTTTCTTGGGGTAAATATGCCCCAAATTACATCGGCCCATATGTGGTCAAAAAGGTGCTTCTAGGAGGTGCCCTAGTTCTCGTAGAAATGGACGGTCGTGAGTTTTTCACTCCTGTTAATTCTGATGATGTGAAGGTGTATTATTCCTGATAAGATCTAACAGTTTTGCGGCAAAAGTTTTCAAGTGTTTAGTTTTATACTCCGAGTTATAAACATTTTACTGATGAATAAATGGTTTCAATCAATTTCAAGTTAAGATGTGTGCTTTGGCTTTAAATTCTACATGGTTATTTTGTCGGTCTACATCATCGACTTCAAAAGGGAAATCTATTTGGACAATCTGATAACTTATGTAGAATGAATTAAATGTGTTGAATGATGTATATTGGGATGATGAAAGGCAAGCCCTATCCTATACATAGTCCCATGCATTAATCCCCAGTGAGTTGAGTGGAAAAATTACACGTCTGCAAGGTAAAGGGTTATCTCGCAAAAAGTACGGTAACCGAAATGATGAGAGGCATTTTATTTTTTTATCGTAAACACTACAAGTTGTTTATTATTTCGCCACTTTGAGCCTAAACACTTGGAGAAATTTTTTGAAATTACTCCTATCAAGAATCACTCCACATTGGGGCAAACTGAAGGTAAGTCAACATCATGAGGTGAGAAAAAAAAAATTTCTTGCTCACACTTGTATCAATCTTCAAGTATTGCTACTTCAGATGAACTCATACGAAATTTAAGTGCTTTAGCATGACGAAGAGCATGTCTTTCTCTATCCTACACACTTATATCCATTGCGTAGCCCACTTGAGCTTACAATTTTATTTCATATGAACCCAGTTGGTGATCATCCCTCACACTGGGGCAAGGCAAAAGTCATCATTGTTCAAACAGCATATTCGGAGTGCCGATAAAAGATGAAGACCCCTGAGAGTCCAAATGTTGAGTAATTTGGTAAAAACAAGCCAAAGTGTGGTTGGCCAATATATGCATTGTAGACAGTGTGTGTCAAAAGTCAAAAATGAAAAAAAAAAAAAGAAAAAACTAGAGGGCATGAAAAAGCAGTGTGCCTGGCAAAAGCAAGGCCAATGCCCATGAAAAAAGAAAAAGAAAAGAAGAAGAAGAGAATGAAAAAAAAAATGAAGAAAAAAGAGAGAACTTTAGAGTAGAAAATATCGAGATGTGTCAAAGTCACAAAAATATCCACAGTCTTAAGGAGTCAAGTGATAAGCTCTCGAGGCCAATGGAGCATCTACTGAGAAGATAATCCCTGGCGAAAAAAAGAGGACCGGTGATAACGCCTAGATGACCACCAATTGTCATCCTATTTATGCATATTTTTTAGCCTTATGATCCATTCATTTCTTAACCCATGAGCCTAACCTACGTTACGTCCCTTACAAAGTCTCTTCGGATTATGGCACTTGAACTAACGCAGAGTTTCAGATGTTTATAAGCTTAACTCGAAGAAGTACAAGCAAGTCCATTTCTATCTCATTTTACATGATTCTTGACTTATAAACCCGGAGATGATTGCAGAGTATTTTCTTTCAATAGCTTCGACTCGAAGAGTCCGTTTTTGCTAAGCCATTGACCAAGCCCACGTTAGTGTCCCAGCAAATACCTCTTAGATTGGTAAGGTTGTACCGCTTGCGAGAATACTCAGACTCTTGTCCACATGATGGTGAGAAAGAGCGATTCTCATAAATCAGCCTTTTTCGATGAGAGTGAGTGAAAGCCCTTTTGGACTGAAAGTCCCTCATTTGACATTTTCAAGACACCTACTTATGAATTCGGATTGTCTTATCATGATTCTCCCCAGTGAAGTTTTGTAATGCCAATTTGACAAAATCGTCATGCATGAAAACCAGTTAAATTTATAAATGCGTGAGTATATGCGCCCTTGATTGCTCATGAATGCATATTACATGTTCACTAAAATCGTGTCCAGCAGAAGACACACCCTTAAGAGTTGGAGATATCACAAGTTAAGTATATCTCTATCCCTTAGATGCTTGTGACTATCCAGGTATCCCTAACCTGTTCAAGCAATTGTCAGGCCCCATTTTTGATCATTTTGTTGCGATCTCTAAATGTCTCTAGCGATATCCAAGCATCTATTGATCAAGCCTTTTCAGGTACCTCTGATGATATCTAGGTACTTTGTCAAGAAATCTCCGAACATTCAAGCTAGCCCCTGGTTCACCCAATTGTTAAGTGTCCACGATGATATCTAGGTATTTATCAATCAAGTCCTTTTAAATATCCTAGATGATAACTATATATTTTGTTAGGCACACTTTTCACATAGTCTCAGGAATATTCCTCCGTTTCATACCTATGACAATAACTAGGTGCAGCGACTAAATCTTTACAAGTGTTTATGGCAATATATAGGTATCTCGTAAAGGTCGAAATATTCTCTTAATCTCAAAAGATTTCCTCGTGACACGCCTATAAGGAAGGTATAGGCACAGTGGCCAAATCTTTATGAGTACGTATGAGGAAGGTATATTCTTTCAATCTCAGAAGATATTCCCCCGTGACCCGCCTATGAGGAAAGGTATAGGCGCAACGGCCAAATCTTTATAAGTGCCTATGGTGATGTATAGATATCTCGTAAAGGTTAAAATATTCTCTCAATCTCAGAAGATTCCCTCGTGACAAGCCTATAAGGAAGGTACAGGCACAACGGCCAAATCTTATGAGTGCGTATGAGAAAGGTATATGTATTTTTATAAAAGTCGGAATATTCTTCCAATCTCAAAAGGTATTCTCCCGTGACGCGCCTATGAGGAAAGGTATAGGCACAGCGGCTAAATCTTTACAAGTTCCTATGATGATGTATAGGTATTTCATAAAGGTCGGAATGTTCCCCCAATCCTATATGTTCCCCCGCGGCTCACCTATGAGGAAAGTATAGGTAAAGCAGCCAAATCTTTACGAATACCTATGGCGATGTATAGGTATCTCGTAAATGTCGAAATATCTTCCTAATCTCGGAAAGTTCACCCATGTCACACCTACGATAATAATTAGGTGCAACAGCCAAATCTTTACAAATACCTATGGCGATGTATAGGTATCTTGTAAAGGTTGGAATATCCTCCTGATCTCGGAAAGTTCCTCTGTGTTGCACCTATAATGATAATTAGGTGCAGCAGCCAAATCTTTACGAATACCTATGGCGATGTATAGGTAGTTTGTAAAGGTCGGAATATTTTCCGTTTTGCTAAATCTTTCTCTCGAGAACCCCAGATGATAATTGGATACATCGAGCTTTCTTCGCATGTCTTGATTGAATTGTAGGTCACCGGAATTCATCAGTATTCATCAGGCAATACCTTTGGAATAGAGTCTAAATATTTGCCCACCAATCTCAAGAATCATGGCAATGCCTCAAATTACTTCACCACTCAAGTTAGGTGAGTAACTCTAAGTATGTTTTCTATTTTACGCCAGCATTCATCATGACATATTGCACTCCAAAACGGATTGATACTCCCACCAAAAATAACATTCAATGCATTTTCATGGTCAAAATTTAGGCATTATTTAGTCTTTAAATGCAACTTCTTCGAGTTCACCTTCAAAGAGAGGTAGCTGTTGATACCTAAATTTCGATCGACCATTTAATAATAATTTGCATAGAAAATTAGGAATTAAATTTTAACCCTAAACAAAAATATTAAAATTGCATAGCATATAGTTTAAGTTCATATAGGTTAGTTGTATTTCGCATCGGACCGATGGCGGCGAGAAAGCTAAAAATTTATCGCATAACCAAGTCCCTGAGCTTAGAATCTCTAGTTCGTAGGAATAAAATATATCTCCCTATGTTTTATTTAGGTTTCTAATCGACCTACTACAAATAGATTAGTGGCGACTCCAAGTATGAAAATTTTTGCATGTTAAAAACTTAAATCTTAAGTTACGAATTGGTAGGACTTGGGAAGGCTCAAGTTAAGCTTAGACTTAATAATCCATTAGCCTGAGAATTTTAGGTCGCGACATCAAAGCTATTCTATATAATACAGGCGCAATGGTCATTGATCCATAGTAGAAAAGTGAACGAGGCTATCGTTTCATAATCTGAATAGAAGGATTAAAGATACATAGAGAAAACATGCTTAGATAGAAAGAAAACAAAACAAACCATAGCCAATTTTTTTTTTTGGTAAGAACCATAGCCAATTTTCGCCTCTTCAGAGGCAAATAATAGATCCTAGTCAGCTACTATCGGATCAACTGCAACAGATGCCAATGGACTGAATCCAACAGTGGACATTTGCAACCAAACCAAGTAACTGAATAACCTATTAATGACTTCTGGTGCAAGACTAAAATGGGTATTTTTTTGTCCAATAAGAATACGAGTAACTTTCTCAATAGAGAAGCAACAATTGAAACATGGAAGTGTCTGTCTGCATACCTGGATAGACGGAGATAGCAGATATAAGAGGACCATAGACTCCTTCGGTAGGTATAGCATTGGTTCCTTTCCCAGCCCAATAGAAGCGTATCTCCAGAGTGCCCTCGGTCACATTGGCAGTAAAATGTCTTATGACCTCTTTTCCAACTCCACCTGCTTCAATCTTAATGTTGAAATCTTCCCACACCAATTTTCCCTAAAATAATATTTAATCTGATTCAAATTGAGTGTCTCCACATCAAACAAGGTGAAACTTTCAGTCTCAATAAAATGTAAAATTTGTGATCAGATCATGATTTGCAAATACGAGATATTTAGATAAAACAAACCAACCATAACATATTGAGTGCTTTATATGCTTTACATATTAAAAGTAGCACTCCATGATGCCCAAAATTTACCTGTATATAAATATTAAAAGCTCGCCTTCCAAGGCTTGTATAACTTTCGTTGCCAGTGAACATTATCTCCGCAAAATGAAGGCTGACATGGTAGGTCCCATTCATCAGACAAAAACCATAATAAGTTAGAGAGATAGGAGAAAGCCGTGCTTTCGTGTAAAGTTGGGCATCATCCATGGACAGTACGGAATTATTGTGAACTATATATTGATCTGAATCTTTATGGTCATCAAGGAAGTGACCAGTGCTACTGTAGGCCCAGTTATCTCCACTCATGCCCATGTAGCTTGAAGCTGTAGGCGACATTGAGTCATCGGCGTATGTGATGTCCCCTACTGTTACTTCATTCCCACCACAATTTATGAGGAGTTTATTCCGACCTGGACGGAGTAAAGAAACAGCCACGAAGAGAAAAATCAAGTTTTTTTTTCTTTTTCTTAATACGGAGTGGACTTTCCAGACACACTAGATTAACTTGCATTCCCTTATTGGAAAATCACATAGAGACTCCCAAGTTTACGAGCAAATTATTATTTCATAGAGGCTCCTTTTGAAATTTCTAGAGTAATTATGCACTAACCATCAAAGATTGACACAATAGCCAATAGGAGAGTTGACAAGGAGATACATTTGATGAGAAAATACACAGAGAGTACGATAATATCAGGATATGATGACAATGATAGGATATACAGCAGATCAACATACCTTCCTGACAATGCTGACTTTTCAAACATGAGACAAGTCCACTTGCGGCAGGATATGAGGTTCTGAGCAAGTCAGTAAAATTTCTAATGTTACAATCATCATCATTCTGAATGAAGTTCCATGCTAAGTACATAAACAATTAAAATTTAAGTCTCAAACATACGCATTGTCAACCGCCGAGCTTGCGAACAAGTTGCTGTAGAGAAAAGACAAGATCAACATTCAGTAGAGAAATGGAAATCTTGTACACATGCAGGGTTATAAGTTACTCATAACCGCACATTTGAGGGAAGCCCTGGACTTAGACGGAAGGACGTAGTACATACACATTTCGTACTTGACATTCTGGGTCTCCGGCAGTGAAGTTGTTGTATGATAGATCACTACACAGAGAAATAGTCAACCGTTTCCAAATTATCATCAATTTAAAGAATACACTGAAAGTCATTCCATCAAATGATTATTATGTACAAAAAGGGAGACGAGTTGCAAAATATGGACAGGTAAGGCAAAGTTGAACAGCAAAAAGGTCATGAAAGTAATATTTAATCTTTATTCAAGATATCTTATATTAATTAATTGAAAGGAGAAATACTAATTGGAGTCAACGGAGACTCTAGAACTAGTTGGAGTGCATAAATACAGTTTTACCCAGTAACAGTATAACAGACATGATGTATAAGGCAAAAAAGCAAAAATAGAACCGTGATTCCAACACCTACCAAGTCAGATCATCTAATTAGAAAATATCCAGACCATTCAAATGTCTAAACTACCTCAGAAGAGCTTCAATCTTACGCCCATAAGATAATATCAACTTACTCTTAGGAACAGTCATTTTGGTTGTAGAATTTCTCAAATAGACAAAACTATAAACATGCCCGAGCTACTAATCATATTGTGCGGGTGATGCGTTAGACAAACTTTCAAACAGGATTTATAGGAAGCAAAAATTTTCCAAATGTTATTTTTGTCATTCCAAGAGGTTTGAAAAAGATCTAGAAATCCTTACCCAAAAAAAAAAAGATCTAGAGCTGGGAAGGGCTTTCTGTATAGGGGAAAGTGGGGGCTAACTTGGCACTTCCAAGAAAATCCACTTTATATTCTTTCATGCATACCATACAATTCAGCCTCGTCCTACATAAAATAACTTTCCAAAAAACAGATGCGAACAGGGAGAAAGGTACTTATGATGTTTCCATTTAACTCCGTAAGCTACAAACCATCAAGATGCAAGATGGGAATGCATAATTGCTTACTACAGTGCAAGATTAGTGAAATAGAGCTAGAAGCAAATTCGTGATTAAACAAGATGGGTAGCAAAGCTTACACATATTCTGCTTTCTCCAGGATCCAAGCAGGGACTACTCCAGTCAATTGGTTTCCAGTTAGATAGCTAAACAAGATTATTTGATTGAGTTAGTTCCTCGTGTACTTTACGCACTCAAACTGAAAAATTATAGAGTTCTACCTCTAAAACGCATCATTTAGCAGATTAAAAGCATTAATTATTAGAGGCTTACAAAAAAGTCAGTTAACTCATGATATCAATATAGAGCTTTCAACTGGAGATGAAAGATAAAGGAAATCAATGACAGAGGAAAAGCTTGATCTTTGCAAAACTTGGAGTGCACGGGTTGCCATAACACTAGTACACAAAGCTGGATGTAACGAAGGATACTATAATACTAGCTTATTAACTATTTCCTCGCGATAATGTTCTTGTCCTTCTAAGACATGAAATAAATAACGAGGGAAGATGACCCAATGTCAAACAGTCAATCGTTGAGCAGAAAGATGGAAAGATGAGCCATTGTTAAACAGTCCAAGAAGCTTAGGACCTCAGTTTCTCATCATTTTCAAGACCAGGGACAAGACATCAGGGTCCCTTCTGCAGTCCTAGATAGCACGTGAGAACTGCACTCACCAAACAATGTAGGGCCATTGTTGTGGATGGAAAGAACCAAGTAGAGAGCCTAAGGACTTTTGCCATGTTTAATCTCCTATACATCATTAAACAGGCGCACACAAGATCCATTAAGTACATACACATATAGCTGTCAAATACCTAAGTATCACTGATCCATTTAACTTTTACAGCGGAAACAAGCAACTCTATTGAACCTTGTAAATCATCCTCTTTAAGCAACAGAATGTCATCGATCTATGTCTGCTCCAAGAGTAGAGTACCCCAAAAAAAATTAGTTGGCAATAATCATAAACTCATAGCCCAAATCATTGAAAATTTGGATGGTGAAATAATAAGCATTCAAGACACGAGGACTTTAGGGGTTATAAACTGGACATGCTTTCGCGGTCCCAGTTCTATCAATAGCTCAACTACTTTACAGTAAGAGTTGCCTATAGCTTGGCCACCGGAACAACTTGAGATTTTAGATTCTTATACAAAATATGAAAAAGAAGCCTAAGTTCAGCATCAAAGTACTTACATATAAGCTACTTTGTCCAGGCTGCTGAAGGAGCTAGGGATCTCGCCACTCAGTTTGTTGAAGCTGAGGTCTCTGCAAAACAATTGAATGGAAAGGAGACGAATATAATTAGAAGATAGTTTTAACTGACTCCCACCGGACACTCTTTAAGTATACTTTGGAGGATTGTACAAACACAGACAACATCAAAGAACCTACGAGTCCAGTTTAGATGTTTAGACATACAGGTAGGGGTGTCAATGGGTCGGGTTGGGTCGGGTTTTCATTATACCCGACCCGATCCGAAATAATGAATATGTGTGCTTGGCCCGACCTGAAACAAGACCCAAACATGATATAACCACATGATCGGGTCGGTTTGGTTCGGGTTGGGTCGGTTCGGGTTCGTGTTTTAGATTTTTCACTACAAAAAAAATAAGGATTTTGCCACGAAATTTATCCACCGAAAATTTTTCATCGCTAATTTTTGACAAAATTTGCGTCAAAAAATAAATCCGTCGCAAATTAGCGACGGAAAATTTTCGTCACTAATTTGCGACAGCAGCACGAAATAAAAATTCGTCGCAAATTAGCAACGGAAAACAAATCAATCGCAAAAATAGTGATGGAATTTGTGATGGAAAATTAGTCGTTGCAAATTAGCGATGGAATTTGCGACGGAAAATAAATTCATTACAAATTCTGTCTCAAATTTGTGACGGATTTATTTTCCGTCGCTAAAATAAATCCGTTGCAAATTCGTTTAGCAACGAATTTTACCAAATTTTTTGTCACAAAATTCGTCGCTAAAACCTTGTTTTTTTGTAGTATTCTAAAACTAAACCTAAGTTCTTCTAAGTCTAATCACGATGATTACCATGTCTCAATCTCTCGTGATAAGGACAAGGACTACATAAGGAATATACTCCATCACAAGACAAACTAAATAAAAATAAAATAAAAATAAAAAATATGTGTTTCGGTTAGAACACGAACCGAACCGAAACCATTGATATACCCATTTGCTTAGCTAATACCCGAACATGAAGTTGACCCGACATGAAAATATCCAAAATTTCGGATCGGGTCGGTTCGGTTCGTGTTTCGGTTCGGGTATATTATTTGGTTTTGACACCCCTACATACAGATCAAATGCCCGGTGCCTATGGTTTACACCAGACATTCATATCCAGAGGCATTCATCGCATAAAATTCATATTCATTAAGTTGGTCACATGTTGTAAATATACAAGAATTTTGCGGTAAATTAAATTTACAACTTGGAAATATCAATTTATATAACCAGAAATGCTATGCGGGCACTAAATTGAATGCATCCCTTGGCATGCAACATAATATAGTTCAAATTGGAAGATTCCATTTATCTAATAGGACCAAAACTAAAGCTAACCATAATTTATTCAACAGATCTCCTTCATAACACTTTATTCATGAATAAAGGGATGGCGATGAAATACTAGGGTGCTTAGAAGTAGAATATTAGATTGAGTGAATAAAAAATCAAAATAAAGTGAGGATTTCAAAAAAACAGGAAAACATTGTTAAGGAAAACTCCTATTGATTTTGAAGTTGACAAAATCTTCTGTGTTATTGTAAATCTGATACTTATTCTGAACTATTTTATTCCATGTATCTATATATATTGTGGAAGCTCAAAAGGAAGTTTTTCAAACTTTACAAATTGGCAAAATAAGAAGTTCATATCTTATTGAAGACCCACATAATCTTAGTTTTGAGACGCAGACGCAGAATTTATTCAGACGCAAACGCAGAAGTTATTCAGATGCAGACACAGACGCAGAACTCAGAACGAAAAATTACAGTTAGTGATCTGGTATGGATTTCACAAAAAGAAAGTTTTAATTGTTTCAATCTCAATCTAATTGATTGACAATCAAACATTACGACAAGCATGCATTACAACGGATAAAGCTCTACTTATGGAAACCAAGATTCTGATTGTATGAGCGATCAGAATCAACAAGATTCAGAATCTATCATCCAACGGCTACTCAATCCTTTTTATATAAATCTGTCTAAGGTGGAGATTGGAAGATGATCCCCTGAAAGCTATCCAACGGCTAGTTTGGAAGTTGAAGAGTATTTAAAGAGATCAAGGAGCAGCAAAAAGAAGTACAGAATCAAGAATCAACAAGTCCAAAATCTGAGCATACTCAGATCCTTTTTTTTTTTTTCTTTCTTGTTCTGAACACTAAGATTTTGAGGGACAATTTGTAAGAGTGAATGTGTGATATAGAGAGTCCTATCAAACACAAGAGTTGTGTCACTCAGAAGTTGTAATTCCTCTTGATTATATAGTGAAATCCAGCCTGTAGGCTGTCAGCGTGGGAGAGTGGACGTAGGCTTGCTATAAGCCGAATCACTATAAACTTATGTGCAGTTTTTCTATCCCTTATCTCTTACTTTACAAACTGCATATCAAAAGCATTGTCTAGATAAACTGTTTTGAATCTAAATTTTATTCAAACTTAACTGTATTCTTTCATTTCCGCTTAAATTATTAAAAAATTATTTAAGATAACTTATTCACCCCTTCTGAGTGATCCTCGCTAGCTACATCAAGCATGATAGTGCAGTCCAATATATTGTTGTTGGAGATATTACAACCTAGTTGAACCTAAAGAAAAGGAAATGGAGTATATGATAAGCCGCAGCAAAACTACAGAAATTAGGTAATTCAACATGTCAGAAAATCAAAGAATAAGCGTTGATGGCGGATGATGACAAAATAGCAAAACATTGCTGCTAAATGTATGATGCAGGCCAGATTGCTAATGCCACCCGCATCAAAGACGAGCTCACTCGATCAAGGAGATCAGCCCACATCCGAGCTTGACAAGTCGCTCGACCAGTCTTGGAGATATCAAAGGGACGCAATTCGAAGACCAAGAGTCTTATCCGCGAGTCCATGCCACAATAAAGTCCTTATCTTTCCCTATACATTGGAAGCCTAAAAGATACTTTGGGATGATCAAGAAGATGTTGGGCATTTATCTAGTTTCTAGTTTCTTAAGTTCTTTAATGTTTTATGCCTTTTAGGGTCTTTAATGCTTTTTAGTCTCTTCATTTGCTTGAGTCTTTTCATTTGTTTTTCTTTAGCTATAAAAGGCCATTTACTTTATGTATTGAACAGACAACTTGATAAATGAAAACTTGCCTTGAGCAATTATTCTGAACCTTGAAGGGTTATTACCCATGAAAACGTAGAAGAGTTTTCACTTGGTCCTTGAAGAGTCGGAGGTTTTCAAATCTGCATCCTTGAAGAGTTGCAGTCATTGATCTAGAAGAATCGGTGCCTTATCCACTTCCTTGGAGGCCTGGAAGAGCAACCAACGAAGTTCTATCTTTTCCTCTTTTCTGTCCATTTACATCTGTCCAATTCCACCTTGATTTTGTTCTTCCTACAATGCTTATTTGACAAAACTCAAAACAGATAAATAGTCAATCTGGAAGTCTTTGTTCATTTGGTTTTGGAATCAGGTCATTCCGATTTGTATCGACGAAATTACATCCATTTTCCCAAGCTTACGCAGGAGTGTAATTATTGTTCATCCTGTTCCGCGTGTGCAAGTCACTCTCCCGATCCTAACGTTCGAGTAGCCTACACTAGGCTGTATTATTTGGTATCAGAGCGTCATCTTGTTGGAAGCTATAACAAGCTTAGTGATCGAAAGCTTGGTCCTCTTGAAGTTCTTGAGCGCATCAATCCCAATAAATATCGCTTAAGACTTCCTTCTCATATGAAAACACATGATGTTTTCAACGTTCGGCATTTAACACCTTATGTTGGTGATTCCTCTGACAATGACATGAATTCGGGGATGAATTCTTTTAAAGAAGGGGAGGATGATGCAGGCTAGATTGCTAATGTCGCTCGCATTGAAGACGAGCTCACTCGATCAAGGAGATCAGCCCACATCCGAGCTCGACAAGTCGCTCAACCAGTCTCGGAGATATCGAAGGGATGCAATTCGAAGACCAAGAGTCTCATCCGCGAGTCCATGCCACAATAAAGTCCTTGTCTTTCCCTATACATTGGAAGCCTAAAAGATACTTTGGAATGATCAAGAAGACGTTGGGCATTTATCTAGTTTCTAGTTTCTAAGTTCTTTAATGTTTTATGCCTTCTACGGTCTTTAATGCTCTTTAGTCTCTTCATTTGCTTGAGTCTTTTCATTTGTTTTTCTTTGGCTATAAAAGGCCATCTACTTTATGTATTGAACAGACAACTTGATAAATGAAAACTTGCCTTGAGCAATTATCCTGAACATTGAAGGGTTATTACCCCTGAAAACCTAGAAGAGTTGTCACGCCCCGCACCCTACAAGCGCGCAATCATCCCTCGATGGTCGAACATTGAATGCGACGTCCCAGATACGTCGCCGACCCAACCCAAACATCAGAGATTTAACACGCGCGGAAATAAATAAAAACAACCCAGACAATTAAAAACATGACTAAGGAATAGACATCGAAATTTAATAAACACCCAATCATTAAAAAGCCTTTAATATTACAAAAAGGGTAACCTGGCTTCCAAAATCAAACCACAATTTTAAAAAGGGGTGGTGGTTGATAAGCCTATCTTCTCTACAAAAAGGGTATTCAAAATACAGGGTAATTACTCTATCCTTCAAGCCCTGTGGTGCTCCGGCGGTCTCTCCGAATCCATTACGGTCGCGGATCTGAAAGTGGTTATATAATAACCGTGAGACAGAGTCTCAATAAGCAACAACCTAAACCTAACCTAGGCTAATGCGTACCCAGACCGGTCTAACATGCGAACTACCAATAATACAATCAATTTCGTATGAGAGGCTTACCTCACCTCGATCCACGTGCCAATCCTGCATGTTAGTTCAAGCATGATAATGCGAGAATAAATCACCGCCACATCACGATCACCAGCACACACATTTCCACTCGAAATCAATCAATCCAACCTAGTACCCACACGCACATTGAACCAAACCAATCAGTCACATCACGCACACGCGTCCACACACTCAACCAGCCAATCCATTCACACGCTCAACCAGCCAAATCAGTCACACGTTCAACCAGTCAATTCAAATCACACTCAACCAGCCAATCCAATCACACAATCAACCAGCCAATCCACTCACACAATCCGCACACGTGGTCGAACATCTTTCCCACGACCCGCGCCACTGCGCCTCAGGCCCAATCTCACAGCCCGCGTAAACACGCCTCAGGCTCATTCTCACAGCCCGCGTAAACACGCCTCAGGCTCAGCCCTCAGATCAAGCCGGGCTCCGTCCCGCGTAACCACGCCTCAGGACATTTTCCCATTCCAATGACCCGCGTAAACACGCCTCAGGTCCAATCACACCTCAAACGGGCCACCGTCAACACGTCTCAAGCCCGCATCCATTTGGCACATCGGCCAGTCAAGCCTTCACACGGACCGCCGTCAACACGTCCCAAGTCCGTAGCCCTCCGATCGATCCGGGCTTCGAGTCGACAGGCAATCACACGCCATTCAATTCAATCAATTTTCACGTCAACTCACATTCACAACTCAGTCCAATTCACACTTCGCCACTCCAATTCACAGACCCGACTTTCAAGTCGGTCACACACAATTTCACTAATCCAGCATACTATTTAATCCAATTAAATTGCATAAATAAAACACGATATCACTAAATTAATGCTCGCCCTAGCCGTTTTAGCCCGAGACTAGTCAATGAAATACCCAAAAGACTAAGTAGGGTCTAGGAAGTCGCTTACCAAATTTTGGCCCGGGAAAAGTCGACTCGGGCTCAAAATGGCCCGGGTGAGAAGTACTGACTGGGCACGGGCGCGGGCCACACGGGCGCGCTGACCGGTCACCATGGGCGCGGTGGCCGATCGGCGTGCCCGGTGCGCGGGCACGGCGAACGTGCGGCGTGCCCCGGAGCGCTTGGGCGCGCGGATGGGCAACGCGCCCGGGCGATGGGCACGGGCATGGGCACAGCCACGGGCAAGGGAGTGGGCGCGGCACGGCTTGGCGCGGGCACGGGCTGGCTGGCCGGTTGGCCGGCTGACCTGGCTGGCTGGCTTGGCCGGCGGCCACGGCGGCCGGCGGCAACGGCGGATATGGCGACCGGCGACGGCGGCGACGAGCTGGACGGAGGGGAGAGGGTCGGTCGGGCGTGAGGCGAGAGGGAGAGGGGAAGGGAGAGAGAAGGGCTGAGGGGGCGAGGGGTGACTGGACGGGCCTGCGAGGCTGGCCGGCGGGGCGGCACGGCGCAGCGGGCGGCGGCGGCGCGCGGCCGGACAAGCCGACCGGCGGGCGACGGGCTCACCGGCTCGGGCTCGAACAAGGCAGGACAGGGAGGAAGCCGGGGGAGAGAGAGAGAGGCAGGGTGGAAGTGGTCCCGCGGCGGCGACGGGGCGGTCGGCACGGCGGGGGCGACGGCGGTGACGGTCAGGCGCGGCTGGGGCGGCGCCGGGCGCGGCGAACAGCGGCGACAGCTCGCTGCCGCGCGCGCGAGAGAGAGGGGGAAGCGGCCGAGGCGGGCGACGCGACGGCGGCGGGGCTGCTGGCGAACGGTGGCTGGGGAAGGTACACGGGGGCCGGTTGTTGCACGGCACGGTGGTCAGGCGCGGCGAGCGACGGAGCGGAGGCTGGCCGCGCGGGAGCAGACGCGAGGCGGAACCGGTCGGGGAAGGGGAAGATCAGCGAAGAAGAAGGAGAGGAGAAGAAAGAGAGAAGAGAGAAGAAAGAGAAAGAGGAGAGACAGAGGGGGGCAGGGGCAGACATGCATGCAGGTGGGACGCGTGGATGGGGAAGAGGAAACGTGCACGGCAGCTTGGGGGGAAAAAGAGAGAGAGAGAGAAGAGAGAGAAGGAGAGACACGCGCGGGGGAGAGGGGACGGGAGAGAGAGAGAGAGAGAGAGAAAGAGAGAGAAAATAGGGAAAAAGGGCAAATTTGAATTTTCGAGCGCGAATCAAGAGACACCGTCCACACCAAAAATCGATTAATCGGTCCCGATTTAAATTCGGGAAAAAGGCCTAATAATCCATAATAAATCCCGACAATATTCTAGGGCACACGGTCAAAATAAAATAACCCGAGACACACTACGAGGGAGGTCTACCAGTCCAAATTTGCACCCGGTCCAAAAATCCACTTTTCCACTTTTCCTGACAATCTCGATACTGGCCACAATAATATCGACACCGTCCAATTTATTTCGCTTCGGAACTCCCGAAAATCGACTGCCAAGTTCAGGGTATAATTAACGGCCAAATTCGATCAAGTGCGATTCTAGCGGAATTTCTATTTTTAAAAACAAGAACCCGAGAGTGATCAGTCCTCGGGCGAAATTCCATTATAAGCGCACTGACGAATTACACGTTTTATAAACCCCAAAAATGGACCAAAATCCGGACTGTCACAAGAGTTTTCACTCGGTCCTTGAAGAGTCGGAGGTTTTCAAATCTGCATCCTTGAAGAGTTGCAGTCATTGATCTAGAAGAATGGGTGCCCTATCCACTTCCTTGGAGGCTTGGAAGAGCAACCAACGAAGTTCTATCTTTTCCTCTTTTCTGTCCATTTACATCTGTCCACTTCCACCTCGATTTCGTCCTTCTTACAGTGCTTATTTGAGAACACTCAAAACAGATAAATAGTCAATCCGGAAGTTTTTGTTCATTTGGTTTTGGAATCAGGTCATTCCGATATGTATCGACGAAGTTATATCCATTTTCCCAAGCTTGCGCAGGAGTGTAATTACCGCTCATCCTGTTCCGCTTGTGCAAGTCATTCTCCCGATCCTAACGTTCTAGCAGCCCACACTAGGCTGCATCAACGTAGCATTTATAAAATCTTACAGAGATGACCAGATGAATAAGAAGAATTGACTTGTATAGAGATGCACTTGAAGCCATGCTCTCGTTCGAACTAAGAGCGTCATGGCTGACAAATATACGAAAGTCAAGCATAAACTCCAGTTAGATCTTTTGGGGCTGAGATTCGAGAATGTAAACCGCTAGAAGGAAAGTTTTCAGACAATCAACCACTAGAAGTCTCCATTTTGCCTTAATGCTCTTAAGAAGTTAAGATAACAAATCAAAGTAAAAGTAAATTAGACGAAATGGGCACCACAACCAAGGTCAGAATTCTTCTGGTTTCTATTCCTGGAAAAGTGAACAAAGAGAGAGAAGGTCCATATACTGTATATTCTGCAGCAGAGGCTACAATCACCAGAAACTTATAATGCCACATCACAATCCACAATTCAGCAATATCAACAGAAAAGATTAAAACGCCAATGTAGTCAGTAAGGGACCTTCAAGCCATCTTAAGTGGGTTCTTTAACGGCAACAGATAGTCAATCATAAACTAGTAGAATTCACTCATTAAGGGCAAAATTATCTATTCTGCTTGGAACAGGAAAAGGCAAAAGCCGTTTTCCACTCACAATATTTGTAGGTTCGTCATTTTTGCTAGATAATCAGGTAGCTTTCCCATGAGATTGCAGCTCCTCAGTATCCTATAAGAAAAAAGCCCTGATATTGTCACATTGGTAAGGCGATTTGGCTCTTTTGCATAAACTAGACTATCAGTGAAGGAGCATCGGTCTTACAGTATCTTAATATTTGTATTGCTAAGTTGTGGAACTTGGGACTCGGGTCCATCGAGGTCAGTTATTCTCCTGCATATCAAAATCAAATAGGGAACTTTTTGAGATTGATACCATTTTAAGGAAAGGAGAGATAAGATCAAAATACCAAAATTCCATACTGACAAGTCAGACAATTTCTCCAAAAGTGAGATCCCGGGGGGAATTGGCCCTTTCAATCCACTTGCTTGAATAATCCTGATCAAACAATTCTTAGATTGAATTATCTTAGGGGTATATCTATATAGACCAACTTAAAAGGTGAAGAAGCATTAAGCCTTACAGTTGGTCAAGATTTTTCAAGTTCTGAATAAAATTAGGTATCTTTCCCTTGAACTGATTATCACTGAGTCGCCTACAGTGCATTAAACAACAAGATTCATATGAAGAAAAAAGAATAGAAGTGTCTAAGTATTAGCAGAGTTCATGGAAACTCGAAACTAACAGCTCCTTCAATGTCATCAATTTAGCAAATGTTTGAGGCAGCTCCTCAGTGAAATTATTTGACGTAAGGTGCCTAGAACAAGAAAATACCAATGATAACACATTAGTTAATTGAACATGAATGCTGATCTCTCAACAAGATCACTCCAATGGATAAAATTGCATCGCCAAATATAAAATCATCAGCAAATAATAACTCAATGCTGAACACAAAAATTTACATCAAGAGACTCACAGTATACGTAGCTGGAGCAAGTTCCCCAGCTCTGGAGGAAGAGGTCCAGAAAGCTGATTGATCTCGACAACTCTGAGCATAAGAGAGTTAATATCTTCAACATAAACCAAATTTAACAAAGTAAAGAGGCCAAATGCAAGCGGCGGGATGAGTGATCACTTACAATTTCTCCAGTGTGGATATGTTCCCCAGCTCCTTCGGGATGGGACCAATTAGTCGGTTTCCGAGTAGAGAACTGCATTAATATCATCGCGTTTCTCCAATCAATAGAAGATACACTCGTGAGAGAGAGAGAGAGAGAGAGAGAGAGAGAGAGAGAGAGAGAGAGAGAGAGAGAGAGAGAGAGAGAGAGAGAGAGCATACATGTTGACCAACTTCGTAAAGCCCCATTCTTTAGGAATAGTTCCGTTCAAATAGTTGCGGGTGACATCACTATTTACAGAGAGAGATGATGATGATGACAGCGATGACGACGATGCTTTTGAAGAAGAAGAAGAAGAAGAAGGATGGATGGATGGATGATAATGGAGGCTTACAAGTTTCGGAGGGAAGGCAATCGAAACAGTCGAGGCGGAAGAGACCCGGGAAGAGACTGATTCTTGAGAACTCTGTTTTCACATGATAATTCTTGAGATTAACTCCCACATAGATCACTAATATATGATTTATTATATCATATATTTATTTGTATTTTAAATACGCATTCATGATTATAATTAAATATTCAGTGATTAGTGTAATACCTCTCATATATTATGAAGATATTACGATGACATACAGTTAGGATTTGTATTTAATAAAAAATATGTTATTCTTTATTAAAAGTAATTGATGACATAAATAATAGTACGATTGAAATAATAATTATATAACAATTCGAACATTAATTCATATAATTAGCAATAAACATCATTATTGATGAACGATACAAAATTAAATTATGACAATTTAGATAACCGTACCTAATAGCAAGCAACTATTATTACTGTATTAATGAATTTAATACAATAAATGATTATATACTGTCAACATAATATTTTCCTATTATTTAATATCTTAATACGAAACTTGAGCGGCGATGGACTCCCTTGCAAATACCACTAATTTAAATTGGAACGTTATGGCTTTACCAAAAACTTTAAAGATCTCCTTCCTGATCAATTTTGAGAAAGCACCTTTAGCCAATTACCCTAGTAAAACTAACCCTATTTCTTTTAAAGGTATATCATTATCGAATTGAAAGTTTGACAAGAAGTGGATCGTATAACTACGACATGATAGAAATTACAAGAGACGACATCTCTTGTATTCTTTTTCTTCCTAGTTCATCTTTATGGTATCGAATTTTCAAAACGAAAATTCTATTTGCAAGTGTGGCTTATTTTCACAGGTAAGTTTCAATAGCAATCCTCGAATTCAGTGGATTTTGCAATCGAACAGTTGAACTTTGATTTCAGTGCCCTAGTCTGATGAAATTCCACATTCTTTTTTGTACTCAACACATTTTGACCCAAAAATATGTTAATCTTTTCGGTGAAGTGTTAACATGGTGTCCAAATCAATTCGATGTTCACCACATCAGCCAGCCGACTTTATAACAAGATAAAAAGATTGGTGCGCAATCACGTGATTGATATCAAAGTTTTAGCTATAGGAATCTATGATTGTAAAATTCACAAAACTGAAATTTTTCTAGATAATTTATTTGGAGAGAGAGAGAGAGAGAGAGAGAGAGAGAAAGAAAGAGAGAGAGAAAGAGAGACATGCTGACGACATGGGAAACGGTGTTATTGTCGGCGTCGATGGAATTTTGGCAGGTGACGGCGTTGGAAGTTTCATCACTCGCTTTGTTGCCCCCCCATCCACCCTCTTCCCCGCATGGATCTGCGGTGAAATCCCAGTCGTTTTTTCCCAACGTCGCTGCTATTTCTCTCAACGCGTCCACTGCGAAGGATAAAGAGCCGACAAGTCAAAAGAGAGCGATATCTCATGCAAAACAAGCACACACTTTGTCAGATTCGCGTGTGCTTGTGGTTGAATGTATGTATAACGCCTTTCTTTGCCTTATGAAAGAAGGCACAAACAAATACAGCTCGGTGTACGTGCGAGCCCATAACAGGAGGAGGAGGAAAAGGAACGGTACGGTGAAAGCGGTACAAGATTGGTGGGTTTCTTTATTTTCTTCTCACCTTCGTCGTCGGGCAGAAGAGTGGAGGCAGCAGCAGAGTGAATAGCGCAGAGAAGGACGAAAATAGAGACGAGAGATCGAGCCGAGAAGAGAATCGTCATCATTTCAGTCTCGAGCTCAAGCCAGAGAGAGAGAAAGATGATTGTTAAGTGAATGGTCTTAGCTTCATGCATTTATGTACGAAAAGAGGAGGGGGCACAACGCTCTTGTACGTCTGCATTTGAGGGCGAGAGCGATGTCCGACGGTGAGAGAGACGACGACCCCCCAAGTCTTCCTCGAATGGATGGATATTCCATCTAGAAGAATGCAGTAGTAAAGCTTTTTGTCCAACCTTCTTGCGTAAATTTGCCTTTTTTTTTTTATAGAAATGATTAGATAACAGTTTTTAATTTATTTTGAGAATAACAACCTGGACCACAAAAAAAATAATTAATTATAAGTTGTTGCGGGATTTACTTCTTTAAGAATTTGTGACTCACAATATGTTACTCTTACGGTGGATAAAAAATTATTATACTAGCAAAGCTCATTTTTTCAGACCGCTGGTTTACCTAATAAAAGTCTCTTCATTTCTTAAACCCTCTTTTCATTTTGTTCTTCTAATGACAAAAATCTTTCCATTGCTCTGATTTTGCAATTACCACGTCTCAAATTTATAGGTAATTATATAGTCTGCCGATGCCAGAGTCCAAATTCCACGATTCTTAGAAACTCCATTTGTTTATTAAGTTGTATGGAAAATAATTAGATTCACTCTTTTTTGGACAAATCCTTTTTCTCCTCTTTGTTTTTACTTCAGTTGTAACAATTAATATACTTTTTTTTTAAAATAATCTAGGGGTATGGTGGCGGAGACTCGGTCATGTGGAGGCCAATGAAACAGCCCGCAAACCCTATAAACAAGTTAAATCCAATTCTTCGGCTCCCGACCTAAAATAGTTTGCACACAATTTGTTGTATTTTATATGTTGAATATAATCAATGGAAAAAGTTGTCTTGTCAAAGTGGAGCAAAAAAATCATATATATGAAGTAATAATACTTCAGGATTTTTTAGGACAATAATCGAGTTGTACGGCTGTGGAGTCCAAATACCTTGTACCTTAGTCTATATCTCATTCATTAATGGTTGCTTCTACATTAGCATGTATGAGTCTCTATGGATGTTGACAAGCGTTTCAACCCATTCAAAATGGAATCATTCAAGATAGATTAATCCAATTGGGGAGATGCATGTGTCCGTGCACGACTTTCTTTGTTTTGGCATCCAAAATGGTCAAATGATTATTTTGACCTTTCCCACCAAATTAAAATAAAACTCAAATATCTGAAAAATTATCAAAAAAAGAGATTATGAGAGAACTATTGTGGCAAAAGAGAGTTTCAAGTGCTTATAAATTTATAAAAAAAATCAAATTATGTGGGTAGCTATCACTTAGAGATTTGAAGAATAGTCATCGTTGAAAAAGGCTGAAATTTTCCAATCACAGTACGAGTCATGGAGTCATCGACGGAGCCATTTGATCGAATTTGGAACCAGAGCAAGGGGGGGTTTTGTACTTCGACTTGCTTTGGTCTAGCATGGCCTCTTTTATCTCCGTTCCATGTTATAAATGTAAGACACCAACGGCAGAAAACTCACGGCACGCGAACCTAAGTTTAGACTTGGACGAAATAATAATGGTTCCACAGACGACGTCATGCACAAGACTTACGCAAAATTTCATCTTCTAAGCATGTCTAATCGGATTAATGTCGAGTTCTTGGAGTTATTTTAAAATTGTCAATAGATGCAATCATATTCAACACGCAAGTTTAGGGGAGCTTCGAAGATTCCAAGTTTAACTTTAAAGGATGAATTCTAAGCATGTAATCTCGTCGCTTGCCTTGAAGCCTTTCTTGACTCTGAGAGACCATGTAGATTGGGACAATTTTCGAATGCGTTTGAGACGTCTTACGATCGTCCATGAGTAACTAGGGACAATTTGCTAAATGTGCCAAGCACGTCGGGATTTACACCGTCCCAGTAATCCTCTGGGATGCTCCTCATCAAATGCTCCAAAGATGGGATGTGTGCATGCCACATTAAAAAATATGTGAATTTACTGTGCCATTCCTATAGGGTCGGTTGACCAATGTATCTTCGTGATCATTATGTCTTGAGATAAAAGGTCAAACACTCTCACAATGTAACCCTTGTCCCTCTGCGTGATATTTGTTGCCAATATCGTACTTGAACCCAATTAATAACCTATAACATATAGCTTTGATTATTGTCCATGTATAAAAGATATGAAGATACTATTAAATTGAGAGAAGGATTATGTTTCAATAGAGTACATGTATATAAATTGCACCGGTCCACCAAGTTTGGTTCATCTATGAAGTGTACAATCAGGTGAACCACAATGGTGAAGAATCCTGGAGGAATTTTAAAAAGATGGAGTATACTAATTGAAAAAAAGCATATAAAAGGATGGACTTCAAAGACACGCCAAAAATGTTTTCAAAATGCCTAATCTTATTGAAATTTTTTGGTTTTTCAAATTAAACATACAATCAGGAATAGAAAAAATCGAAAATGAAAACTGAAAACTTTTCAATACATTTGATAATAGCAGTAAATATTTACTTTCATATTGTATTAAGCAATAACAGAGTAAATTGATTTAAGTACACGTTGGTTAAATAAAAAGATAAAATGAAAGATGAATCATTACAAATACAGTTAAATTCAAAAATATATAATTGCATAGAAGGAATTTCTTATGAATCCATTACAAAATGAACTAATTTTGGAAAAAAAATGATAGTTTTCCAACTTCACAACGAAATTAAAAATTTCTCACCAATCCGATCAAGAAAAAATAATGTCTTTAACGTGTTAATCTCATTTTACAATAAAAATCGAAATCTAATTTAATTTTGAATTTCACCGAAATGAAGGATGCGTTTGTTTGAGTAAAATAAATTCTCGTCCAGACTTTCATGTATTTAGTTTGCCGAGAATGATTAGTCAACGGAAAATCATTTACGGTTAAAGAAAAATATCCATGCTTAAAATAAAATGAAAATGAATTTCCTAATCTGAAAGGGAAATTTTTTTTCTCAAAAGGAATTTTTATGCTTTTCTATCATGAAATTTTTCTCGAAACAAGCTCGTCTGAAATTTGAAAACATTTTCACGAACCAAATGGGCTTGAAGGTTGAGTAGAGTATCTCACGTGAGCATCGCACAGAACCTTGTGCCCCCCGTTAACATCATGTAGAAAGGCAGAACATTTTAAACGAAGAAAAATCAAACTCGTTGAAAGTAGGACCTGAGTTGACATCCGTGCGTTTGTTTCGTCCTCATAAAGCCCCCAAAAACTTTTGATTTTTCAAAAAGGTTGTCCTTTTCCTACCCAAAAAACATAGGATTAATACCACCAAAAATCCTAAAATGATACATATATGATAATTTTATCCCGAATTTTGTTTAACCACCAAAAATCCCAAACTAATACACTTGTGATAATTTTACCCCAAACTTTTTTTATCACCAAAAAATCCAAACTAGTATATTTGTGATAATTTTACTCCAAACTGGTAAATTCATGACAAATTTACTCTAAACTATTTTTTTGACCACGAAAAACCTCAAACTGGTACACATGTAACAATTTTAACCGAACTAATAAATTTTTAATATTATTTTTTAAAATTTTTCGAAATTTTTTATTTTTTATTTTGTTTTTTTTCTTCATCCTCAACCTCTAGCCGGTTGTCGGACTGACCAAAGGCAAAAGTCGACAAGGTTGACCCCGCTGACCGCTGGCACGGGCGAGGACCGCCCTCGCCCTCGTCGGATCTGGCAAGGGCGGCCCTTGCCGGCGTTGGGCGAGGGCTATTCTTACCCGCCCAGGCGAGGTCAGCCCTCACCAGCGTAGGGCGAGGGCTGTCCTTGCTTGCCCGGGTGAGGGCTGTCTTCACCTGCCCAGGCGAGATCGACCCTCGCCTGACTCAGGCAAGGGCTGCCCTCCCCGATGTCGGGCAAGAGTCGCCCTCGCCTGGGCGGGCAAGGACAGCTCTCGCCCGATGCCGTCAAGGGCCGCCCTTGCCTGGCTTAGGCAAGGCCCGCCTAATGTGCCGGACTCACAGCTTTGCTGCGACATACGATGGATTTTAGCATTTCGAAATCGTCTGGATAGAGTTTCAGGCAGTTTTTGTTTTTTACTTTAGGCAATTTTGAATTGTTAATATTTCGTTTGAATTTTATTAGATAAGATTAGATTCGATTTGCTTTGATGTTATCTTCATTAATTCGGATATCTTTAGGAGTCCTATCATTATTAAAGGATGTCCAGCTTGGTATTCTAGGGGATATTATTGAACTGAATTGAATTCCAGTCGAATCGTGGAAGAGTTTTCCAAGTTATTGCTTCTCTCTACGTCATTTGGTATCAAAGCAGGTTTCTCCTATGACGATAGTGAATAACGTAAATGTCAATCTCCCCACTGTTGAGGGTCATGAGAATGAGCTTATTACACGGGCTGAGTTTAATCAGTTCGTGGATCAAATCGATCAGAGGTTTCAAGAAATCCTTGATACCATCCAACATTTGTCCACAAACCATATGCCTAGTGTTCTTCTAGCAAAGCGAATTCCTGTTGCTCATGATCCTGAAGATGCTATGGGGCGTAGAGGAATCCCCCAACATAGACGTTAAGACTATGTCGAGGATACGGAAAATGAAGACAAAGATTTCTAGGAGATGCAGATTCGTGGTGGTCGCCGATACAGGGGATTTCAGGAGGAGCATGTTCGTGGGGATCGATAGCACGGGGGCTTTCGACGAGATCCTAAGCAGTATCAACTAAAGGTAGATCTCCCTACTTTCAATGGAAATTTGGATATTGAAGATTTCCTGGATTGGCTTTGGGAGGTCGAGAAATTCTTCGACGCTATGGATATTGACAAGGATCACCAAGTGAAACTTGTGGTGTACAAGTTGAAGGGTGGCGCTTCAGTTTGGTGGGAACAGACTCAATTGACGCGACGTCAACAAGGCAAGGCTCCTATTCGATCATAGGGTCAGATGAAATAGAAGTTGAAGAAGAGGTTCCTTCCAATAAATTATGAGCAACTGTTATTTCAGCAATTCCAGAATTGCCGACAATCGAATAAACCGGTCAAGCTTATATGGAAGAGTTCCTTCGACTCTCCGCTTGCAATAACCTGGATAAGTCCGAGGCATAACAAACTACTAGGTACATTAATGGTTTGCGACTTAATATCCAAGATCGAGTTTCTTTGCATCAACTATTCTCTATTGAAGACGCCTAAGATATAGCGTGAAAAATTGAGATGCAATTGGCGAGGACTAGCCCTTGTACTAATGGTAGCAATTATTCAGATCATGGGTCATTTGGGAAAGGAAGACAGCCTGATGTTACAAGTTCTTGTGGTCGACAAACCACTAATTTGAGCCGAGTTCTGAGGGGTATTACAGGATGCCTAAGGAAGCAGTCACAGCAAGCAATTGCACTCCCGATCAGAATACCCAGAATCTATATGCCAAGCCCCAACTAATCAAGTGCTACAAGTGTAATGAGTTGGGTCATCGTTCCAACAATTGTCCTCATCGTAGAATGGCCAACATCATGGAACATGACGAAGATGTGTATGAGGAAGATTGGAAAAAGGAAGAAGAAGTGGGAGTGGAAGATGAAGTGGGCGAGCAAGTTAATTGTGTTGTGCGTAGTCTATTACTTGATCCGCGGATAGAAGATACCTAGCGGAATCAGCTTTTCTGCGCTCGCTGTACCGTCAACGACAAAGTATGCGATATCATTATTGACAGCGGAAGTTGTGAGAATATAGTGTCAAAGGCCTTGGTGGATCATTTGCAACTAAAGATGAAGCCGCATTCCGCACCCTACACAATCTGGTGGATATGCAAAAGAGCAGAACTTAAGGTAAACAAATTATGCCGTTTACCTATTTCAATCGAAAAATCATATCAAGATACTATTATCTGTGATGTTGTGGAGATGGATGCGAGTCATATTTTACTGGGTCGGCCATGGCAATATGATGTTGATGCTACACACTGAGCTAGGGAGAATACGTATTCTTTTGTGTGGAAAAGGACTAAAATTACTTTGAGACCAAAGAGTAATTCCTCTCAGATTGTGAAGAAGCATAATGCAGGGGTTATGATGAACATCCGAAAGCGTGAAAGGATGTATATGATTGTGGACAAGGGCGACCAACAAGTTGTGGTTTGTGTTCCTGACATTCTTAAACCCTTATTAAAGGTATTCAGTGATGTTATGCCTAAGGATTTACCTGACGGATTACCTCCTTTGAGGGATATCCAGCATGAGATTGATTTTCTTCTAGGTGCTAATCTTCCTAATTTGCCGCATTATTAGATGAATCCGAAGGAGAATCAGATTCTACAGGAGCATGTGGGAGAGCTCCTTCGAAAGGGCTTCTTACGTGAAAGTAAAAGTCCATGTGCAGTTCCTACGCTTCTCACACCAAAAAAAGACAGCACCATGTGTATATGTGTAGACAGTCGTGCCATTAATTGGATTATCGTCAAGTATAGGTTTCCGATTCCACGACTTGATGATATGCTAGACAGACTTGCTGAATCACAAATTTTTATGAAGATCGACCTTTGAAGCGGATACCACCAAGTTCGCATTCGTCCTGGTGATGAATGGAAAACGGCCTTCAAGACAAGTGCGGGTTTATACGAATGGCTTGTCATGCCGTTTGGACTTACTAACATGCCTAGTACTTTCATGCGTTTGATGACTCAGGTTCTCAATCTTTTTATTGGCAAGTTTGTGGTAGTTTTCTTTGATGATATACTCATATATAGTCCGGATGGGCGTCAACACATGGAGTACTTGAGGGATGTTCTACTAACCTTGCAACAAAATAAATTATTCATTAATCTGAAAAAGTACAACTTCATGACAGAACGCCTCTTGTTTTTGGGTTTTACTGTTGGCGCGGATGGACTTCACGTTGATGCAGATAAGGTGGCTATGATTCATAATTGGCTAGTTCCAAAGAATGTTGGTGAGGCTCGAAGTTTCCATGGCCTTGCAATGTTCTATAGGCGTTTCATTTGGAATTTCAGTACTATTATGGGCACGATTATTGACTGTTTAAAGAAGGGCAAATTCCATTGGAGAGATAAAGTTTCGGCCAGTTTTGCTCTTATAAAAGGAAAGCTTTCCACGGCGCCGGTGTTGATGCTCCCTGATTTTGAGAAAGTGTTCGAGCTGAACTGTGATGTTTCTGGCGTCGGGATTGGTGTTGGACGGACATTTGGGGCAAGATAAAAATGTAGCCTTGGTGGAGAAGCAGTACTATTGGCCTATACTGAAGCGAGACATGGGGCGATTTGTTAATAAATGCTACATTTGCCAAACCGTTAAGGGCCACTCTTAGAACACTGGTCTTTATACCCCCTTGCCTATTCCTTCGGGTCCTTGGGTAGACATATCGATGGACTTCGTGTTAGGATTTCCTCACACTCAACAGAGTTTAGATTCTATTTTCATAGTGGTTGGTCAGTTTTCGAAGATGGCGCACTTCATCCCTTGTAAGAAAACTTCGGATGCTTCGCATGTGATAAGTTTATTCTTTTGTGAAGTAGTCCATCTCCATGGTGTGCTGAAGACAATCACTTCCGATCGTGACACGAAATTTCTGAGCCATTTTTGGCGTACTTTATGGCGTTTATTTGGAACTGATTTACAGTATAGTAGTTATTTCCAACCCCAAATGGATGGTTAGGCAAAAGTTGTGAATCGTACTATGGCTGATATCATTCGCTACCTCTGCAGTGATATGCCTAAGCCGTGGGATCGGTATCTTGCTCCTGCTGAGTTCGCCTTCAACAACTCGGTTAACCGCTCTACCGGTACATCTCCTTTTCAGGTTGTTTATGGGCGTACACTACAGCATACTCTGGATTTGGTTCCCTTGCCCAAGATTCCTGGCTATAGTGTCGAGGCGGAGAATTTGGCGACCAGAATTAATGAAGTCCAAGCTACTGTTGTTAGTCAATTGGTTGCTTCTAATTCAAAGTATAAGGAGGATGCTGACAAACGGCGACGTTCGAAAATTTTTAAAGTAGGCGATGAGGTAATGGTTTTCCTGCGAAAGGAGCGTTAGGTACCTATAATAAACTAATGTACAAGAAAATTGGTCCTTATCGCATCCTAAAGAAGATCAACGATAATGCCTATGTAGTTGACCTTCATGGTGATCTCAACATTTCTCCTACATTTAATGTGGCAGACTTATTTGAGTATCATGCTCCTGATACACCCCTCTATCCTGATCATAAATTGAGGGCAAGTTTTTCCGAAGAGGGAGGGAATGACGTAGAATAGTTAGCCTGTGATTATCTTGAAGAATGTAAACACCGTAATCTCTGGAAATCTTGACAATTTTTCTAATTTTGGGGAAAACAAGTATTCGGACTCACAGCTTTGCTATGACATATGATGGATTTTAGCATTTCGAAGTCGTCTGGATAGAGTTTCAGGCAATTTTTTTTTTACTTTAGGCAATTTCGAATCATCAATATTTCGTTTGAATTTTATTAGATAAGATTAGATTCGATTTGCTTTGATGTTATCTTCATTAATTCAGATATCTTTAGGAGTCCTATCATTATTAAAGGATGTCCAGCTTTGTATTTTGGGGGATATTATTGAATTGAATTGAATTCCAGTCGAATCGTGGAAGAGTTTTCCAAGTTATTGCTTCTCTCTGCGTCAATCTTGAACAAAATGTCAAACGCTCTCTCTCACAATGTATTCCTCGGCAATTGATCCCTCCGCATGACATTTGTTGCGAACATCAGACCTGAAACCCCATTTAACAACACATTCAAATATAGCATTGATTAGGATCCATGCAGAAAGGATATGAAGAGACCACTAAATTGTGGGAAGTATTGCCTTTAATAGGATACATGTATCTGAATTGCACCAGTGCACCAAGCTTGCTTCGTCTACTAAGTGAATTATCAGGTGAACCATGACAATGAACAATCCGGGAGGAAAGATCTTTGTCATATCACTAAGGACCAAGCTTGCTTCTCAAATCGGAAAGGATGATTCAGATTCGACCATCGGCTGTGTCACATGCAAGAAAACTTTCTTTCATGACTTAACCATTTTGAGTCGGTCAAATCAGCACCGGAACGACATGCAGTGCGTCCCTTCGTACTCCAGCCAGATAAATTAGCATAAGCGGGAAAATCATTAATCGTCTAGAGAAGAGTCGCTTGCAATCTGAAATTTTCTTTCGTGGAGGCATCAAACGCATCAATCCCTCTCCCACAGTAACTTCATCTCCTCTATCAATGGTCGAAGATAAGTATCAATGTCTTTTCCCTGTCCCTTTTCACCAGGATTGACTATTTTTACAAAAAAATTCTTTGAATTTCTGATTTTTTTTTCAATCCTTTTCTTTCTTTTATTTCTTTTCCTTTTCTTTTCCTTTTTGCCTGTGACCGATTTTGGTGATGGCCAACAATTGACTTGGCCACAGGCAAGGGCCATGATCGCTGGTCACTGGCGAGGGTTGGTCTGGAAAGGCCCTAATGCCCTCGCCCAAATCTGGACAAGCACGGTCCTGGTTGGCGACTGATCACAGGTGAAAAGAAAAAAAATAAAGAAAAGAAAGGAAGAAAAAGGAAAAAGGAGAAAAAAATTTTAGAAAATTATTTAAAAAATGCAAAAAATCGTCCATGTTAGGTCAAAATTTGCCAGAAAAACTACATTGGAAGATCGTCAAAATGTTAAAATTAAATTGACCAAAATTTTGACAAAAAAAATTGAGCAAAGTGAAAAATTTAGAAATAAATTGGCTACTGTACGATAAGTTTAAGAATTTTTGATTAATTATCCATCGGAAAAGCTGTCTTGTCAAAGTGGTCACACAAAAAGAAAATTCATACATGTTCGCATTTGAAATTCACTGTGGATGGTCGGAATTATAGACCCACACGGCTTATACGAGATTAGTGGGGTTCTTTTCAATTGTTTCACCTTCGTCATCGGGCAGAAGAGTGGAGACAGCAGCAAAGTGAATGGCGCAGAGAAGGATGAGCGCAGAGAAGAGAGGTCGAGCCGAGAAGAGATTCAACATCATTTTAGTCACAAGTTCAACCTAGAGAGAGAGCGAGAGATCTCGCGCACTTCAACCGGAGTCTGCCAAGGCAAAACTTGGCTAAGAGAGAGAGAGAGAGATGATTGTTAAGTGAGTAGTCTAACTTCATGCATTTATGTTAAGTGAGTTGTCTAACTTCATGCATTTATGCACAAAAAAGGACGGGAGAGGGCATGTAGACTTTTTTGTGAGTGCTCTAACTTCATGCATTTATGCACAAAAAGGGCGGGGAGAGGGAACGTAGACTTTTTTGTGAATGCTCTAACTTCACGCATTTATGCACAAAAAAGGACGGGAGAGGGGACGTAGACTTTCGCTCTTGGACGTCCGTCTGTGAGAGCGAGCCAGAGTGATGTGTGAGAGCGAGAGAGACGGCCCCAAGTCTTCCCCGAATTGATATTCATCAAAAATTGAGTAAAGCCTTCTTTCCCTCTTTTCATTTTGTTCTTCCAATGAAAATATTCTTTTCATGATCACGGCCTCAGATTTTGGTTATTATACCTTCTATCAATGATGGAGTCCGAATTCCACGACCACACAGAAACTTCATTAGCTGATTAAATTGTCCAGAAAATATTTAGTTTTGCTTTTTTGGACAAATCTTTTTTTTTTTTTGCTCTTTCTGTTTACTTCAGTTGTAGCCAATTACTATTTTTTTCTCATAATCTAGGTGCTTGGACACTCGGTTTATTTAGAGCCTTGGAGGCCAATGAAAATATCAAACAAGTCCTGTGAATCGTTTAAATCTAGTTCTTTATCTCCTGATTCAAAATAGTTTGCATGTAATTGATGGTATCATATAAGTTTGAATATAGACAATGAATAATTTGTCTTGGTTGAAGTGATTACACGAAAAAAATAATATCATATATGTTGAATTTGGAATCCACTATCGGTGGACGGCATAATAATGCCTTAGGACTTTTTGGACAAGAATTGAATTGTTTTTTCGGACAATAATTGAATTGTCTCTAAGTCTCTATCAATGTTGACAAGTGTTTCCCCCATTAAAAAATGGAAATAGATTAGTCCAAGTCAAAATATGCAACGCACTTATGTGGCAAAGGAAAGTTTCGAGTGCTTGTAAATTTTAACAAAAAGGGTCAGATCGTTTGCGTGGCTAGAGATTTGAAAAAAGGTCGAACTGTTTACATAATCAGCGTTGAAAGAGGCTGAAATTTTCCAATCGCAGTACGAGTCATGAAGTCGCCGATGGGCCATGTTCTGGATTTGATCGAATCTTGAACAGGAGCGAGGCGGCTTTTGTACTTTGACCGCAGAATCAAACTCTTTGCTTTGGCCTAACATGGCCTCTTTTATCTCCCTTCCATGTTAGAAGTTGTTTCACCGAAAATGCGGATGAAATATCCTCAAAGAATATGGATGGATTGATATGCCAATCAACAAAGGCTACGAATGGTTCTTCGTTGATTTTGAATAAAAAAGTAAACAATAAGAAAATTACAAGTGCGAAAACTGGAGGCAATCACACCAGACCACTTAAATTGCGAAAAAATAAAAATAAAGATAAATTTACAAAGAATGTTGAGTTCTATGATTGATTGGGGTGCTTTACGAAGAATTCGATGTTGCTATTTATAACCCACAATCAACGATTACGAACACTTATTGAATTTAAAAATATAAATTACTGATCATATCTTCACAACAAATAAATTTATAATAAGAAATTACATTATCCACCATTTTCTATTATCTAGTAACACTTCAAAAAGAAGAAGTTACATATCCGAAAATATCGCTAGTCGGCAGTTATGTCGATGACTTCATCCCAGTGATGGTTTTCATTAATAACTTATGTTTGTTATCGATAACTTCATTAGCAAGTTGTCGATACTCTTCAAGTTGTCAACTATTTTAATTACCAAACTCTGCTATTATCGACTAATTCTGTCACTTGTCTATTATAACCAAAAGTTGATCATTTTTTTTTGTTGACATATGCCCATTTTAAAAGAATTAAATAATTTATAGATTATTTGGTTCTTTAAAATTAAATAATCAAGGGTCATCATATACCCCCTTCTCATCGGCAAATTTGATTTTTCCCTACCAAATTGACTCTTGGATTGTTTTCTTGGAAACAACACAATTTAAATACACAAGTGCTGCCACTTGCAATATTTTTTGTTCACTAAAACTTCTTTACTCAGGATAATTTTGCCTTCCGTTAATAACTCATGGAGGTCATGGTCAGATTCTATTTATCAATTTGATAAGGAAGTAAAAAAATAACTCAAAGAGGCCATGGTCCACTGAGATACAGGCGTTTGTTGGATTCTGCTTTATGTAGCTTCTTTTTTGGTTAGTTACTTGAATGCAGGATTTGGCTTCCAATGTCGGTAGAGGGCGGGGCTAGGAATTCGGATTTTCAGGAAGTTGCAGCAGATTTGCTTTCTGCTTTGCTGAGTTGTAGTTGTAGGAATAGCAGCGAATCACTGCCTTTGATGTGGACCCTTCAATTGGTGGAACGACTCGTTAGTGGTCTCCGATCGCAGGGGGAGCAAATGAGCCCATTAAGGTTTCAACTTGTTTAATTCTTCTGATATTAACCTAAGATCGTTTTCGGCATTGACTCATAATACAGAACCATTGATGGAATGAAGTACTATGCCGATGAGGCAGTAATCCATCTGAAAGAAACAGTGACTAAAATTACAAGTTTCTCCAGATAAATTTTTTGTAGGTATAGTATTCTCTTTTATCATTTCTCAAAGATGGGAAAGATGAAGTTGGCCGACCATCATCACACTAAAGACAGAAAAATTTGAATTTTCTGAGAAAAATTATTGAGTAGCAACAAATAACAAGTTGAGCTCGTGACCAAAACACGTCCAGAGCAAGGATGTGCCACTTCGCACATCTCGCCATTCAAACAATAAAAAGCTTCCGTAATAGATTCCCACCCTTGCAGTGGCAACCATCCACATCACTATTGATTGAAGAGGAAAAGTAGCAACATCATCTCTGTTCGAATAACAATATCGAAAGAAACAGCACCAATACAACCACCAATCCACAAGCAATTGTCTTCTCCCTTTCCCCAATAATTAGTTCACAATACACAATTACTCCACTACTGCATAACAGTCGTCGTTTTCTTTATGTTATCTATACCTTAAGTTTCAAATGTGAGCGACAGAGAAACTTCGCAGCGAAATTTAAGAGTTCCATTGCAAGGATTACCAAATAAAGCCTAGCTCTTTCAAGAACTAATTTACTTAGAACCCAACAAACCATTTCTTATTCTCTCTTCTGCCAGTTATCAGTATCTAGAAGTATTGGATAGAGATCATTAGCAGATGCAGACAAAGTGGTTCCAGTCCGTGGCCCATCAGTGGTGTCATGCCCCGGTCCCGGTCCCACAGGAACGCGAACATCACTCCATGGTCGTTAAGTTGCGACGTCCCAGGATGCATCGCCGATCCATTCTTTTTATCTTTCAATTAAACGCATGCGGAAGCGTACTCAAATCTCCCAATCAACAAACATAGCAAGGGATAGTAAGGAAAACACTTTGAGACACAAAACAACTAAGCCATTTTATAAACATATAGTTAACCCTAGGAAGATTTCATAATTACAAGCCTATCCCAACGCTACTCCCTAGAAGACCACTCAGACAAAAAGGGATCAAATGGTCGGGTTAATTTAAACTTCTTTACAAGAAGGTAGCCAAAATGATGTGCATCTAGTGCCCATCACCACCCTTAGTCTCTGAACCGCAAGTGACGATTATTTGTCACTACAAGCCTGAAAATATTTAAACAACAATGGGTGCAAGCAAGTTAGGAGAGTACATTGTCTCCAGATCGCCCTAAACGTGCAAGTCACTATCGATGGCAGATCAATGGCAAAGCCTTTGCTTTGCCTTAACTATTCACATGAGGCAATTCACTCACCCTTTTCTAACCATCATATAACTGCATTCGCTCCAACGAGCATATAAATAGATCACATTAAATCACCTGCTCAAGAGGCACAATCAAGGGTATCATATTGCATAATCATGCACCACAACAATTTAATAATCCAGACATAATCAATCATCACTCTCAGACACGTCGCACTCATCGATGCATATCACACTCATGATAGTCCAAATTATTAAACAACCCCTCGGGCCACGGCACATCCCAAAGAAGGTGGTCTTCTAGCATGACCGGGCATTGTCCCGCTTTGTCGAGCACGGCAACGTCTAGAATCCTTGCCACTGTGGCATCAGACGGCATTCCAAAAGGAGTATCGACTGAAACCCCCGCCACTGCAGCATCAGACATCATTCCAAAAGGAGCATCGGTTTAGCCTCCACTGTGACTCGACGTCGTTTGGAACCCCTGCCACTGCGGCATCATATGGCATCCAATTACCAAATTGAGCACAACCTCTCACGGCCATGGCCAAACCCTAGGTTGGCAGTCTTCCGATATAATCGAGCACCAATGAAACTTTTAGGTGATCATGCACACACAGCAATCACTCAAATCCCATTTCTTATATTTGGAATTTAGCCAATGTCAAGTGTTTATGATGTGCAATTCTTTATCCATAAAGCTACCATGAAAACGCACTCATTTATCAACACCAATACATTATCCATTCAATTTCCAATTAAACTTAAGCATAGCAAAGATTGCCATTTAATCAAGGCATTTTTCAACATAAACTCATCCTTTTTCTCATGGTAATTTAAATCTTATAACACATATCAATGATCATTAATTAAGACAAGTCATCATTTAACTCATGATAAGTAGTCTACTCAATGTGATAAGTTATCTACTTATTTCAAGATAAGCTATCACTATTTTCTTGATAAGTTATCACATAAGTCTAGATAAGTTATCAACTACACTAAATAGGCTATCACCTAAAGCATGAGATAAATTATCAATTACCAAGATAAGTTATCAATGGAATAAGATAAGCCATCAATTAATCTTAAGATAACTTATCCACTAAGCCACCTAGTTAGCTCTAAACTAAACCATTAGCAAACCTAGCGCCTTAATCAAGGTTTAAAGAGTAAATTTACTCAAAACCAAAGGAAATCTAAGCAGCGGTGAGCCATGAACGAGGAGCGGCAAACAGTCACGGCGACGAGGCTCACTTCGACGCAAGAGGACGGCGGTGAGAGCGTGCGGTGGTGGCCGGTGATGAGGTGACCAAAATTGGAGAGAGTGAGAGAGAATGAGGGCATATGAGGAATGGCGAATGGTCACGGTGATGTAAGAGGACAACGGCAACGGCGTGCGGTGGTGGTCGATGATGAGGTGATCAAAATTGGAGAGAGTGAGAGACAATGAGGGTGTGAGAGAGTGACCAAATGAGCAAAATGAGAGAAATGAGAGAGAGAGAACGTTGTCTTGCAAGCTACCCCAAAGATGGATGGCGAAGATCATCCCTTGCTCAACAAGCTTGAATCAATGGCTAGGATTTGTTCTTGTAAAACAAGTTTCACAAATATCCAAGGGGTAAGAATAGAATAAAGACAAAATGAGAGGGGTATTTTTGTCATTTTACGCTCTCATGTAGCCAGCCAACTTTTGAGGGGTAGAAAGACCATTTTTCCCTTCAACAAACTAAAGGAATCTAAAAAGACTTGGGGGTAAAAATGTCTTTTCACTCAAAGATACTATTCATGCCCTAAAAGTCAATTCTTTCTAAAAGGCTTAAATGGGCTCACAAATGGGCCAAGCCCATTTTCTCTCTCCTTATGGCCGAATTCCTTTTGGGCTTTGTCCTTGGGCTTAATTCCTTGTGGGATTCTCACCTTAGGCTCTTCTTGCACAATTTTTCCCAAAACTATTCAAATTGGGCGTAAAAGGGCAAAACCATAATTTCTATTATCTGGGCCCTTGGTGGCCGAATTTGATGTTCATGAGGTCCGTTGGGCCTTTCCAAATTCATGGGTCCCTTTGTGGCTCTTAATTTCCAGCCCAAATTTCACTTCTCCAAACTTTTACAGTTTATCGATAAATAGGCGATCCCCTAAGATTATCCAATGGTCGTCTCTTAGTCCTCTAGAGTCCGATACCCTCAACCGGATTATAATTCGTGGTTAAAATCTCTTAAATGAGTCTTTCACATAATTAGAACAATGGGCGACCTTTAGGGGTTTCGTGCGTTTAACCCGTGGTTGATTCCAAATCAATCCACGTTTAAGCTTTCTCAATTCATGGATATCTCTCGATTTTCATGTAATTGTGAGGGGTTCATTGTCTGTTTCGAAGTGTACGATAATTAGGAATTGGTTTAAGGTCGTTTGAAATCAATATAATAATCGTGCGGAATCACTCGTAATCCGATTCTATACTATTATCGAATTGATTTATAACCATTCCTGGATCGGCTTGAAATGGCTTATGATTGTCCCTCATCGATCCTTATGGTCGAATTGTCAATCCATGTTTGAGTTTTTTAGTCATGCTCATCGAAATCCTAAATTGTCTTTCCCAAAACTTGGAATACTCTTGAATGATTCTGGAAGCAATTCAGAGCCTAATTCTACTCATTGCTCATTGATAAAATAACCATTCATTACATTATGAATAGAGTCGAAATTTGAGGATGTCACAAGTAGACATACTCTTGGAGATATTCTCACTAACTGCCTGATCTTCTTCGCCTTTATAAAGCTTCCTCATGGCCTCAATTTTCTCCTTAGTCATGATAGCGCCCTCAGAGTCCTGCACCGGAACGTCGACCTTGCCTTCAAGCATGCTAACCATAGATGACAGCGGCGGCCTAAGTGCTGGAGTTCCATTGGTACGCAGCAGAGCTACCTTCATCAATGCCATCACCTCCTCTTTGTCAAAGTGAGAACCCAGCCTCCGATCAACTAGATCCATCAAATTTCCACTCTCCTTCAAAGCGCGTGCCTAAAAACAAAAATGGAAAGTGAAGATATTTCCCTTTTAGGCTTTAGGTACAGATCAGTTGCAGAATATGCTCATAATACTAAAACAGGAAGAAGGAAATATATTCCATCCCCGATAATTACTAATGGTTAAACTGGTTACCAAAAATTCACCAACATTACTTTAAAATCACCAGCTATTATTAAGTTTTACCAAAACAAATTATTTGTCAGTGTCATTACATCAAAAGGTAGACTCGTCCTTCAGACCATCGCCTTTTACTCTCGATCCAGTTTAACAAGAAATACTTGCTTATCCAACTCAGGTGACAATCAGATATAACGGGGACTAACAATGATTATTTTTGCTAATGATTGACTTACTCAAAGCAAAATAAAATCTAACTTAAGGACTCAATGATATGAATGTGAAAAAAGTATAACCTCAACGAAAGTATATGAATATTTGGGTTAGACATGGTCTTGAAAACTTTTTGATGCAATAGCAATTGCCAAATTCAAAAGTACTCAAAGGACTGGTTCAGTGCTAATGAGACTACAAAGAGCATGAATGTCAAGTGTAAAATCATAAAGACTAACGCTAAACTACCCCATATTTCATGTAATATAATTGTCTTCAAATTCAAGAAAAGAATCTACATGATTCCTTCAAATTAGGCGGTAGCCCACTGACGCCGGAGAAAGTATAGAGAAATATGAGGTATCATAAGTGAGAATTTGAATGGATAGATCGCTCGCTACTTGTAAGTAATTAACATAAGAGATAAAAGCAATACTCGCCACTCGTAGGAATCCACCTAATGGATAAGAGTAAAACAAGAAATCCTTCTTGTTCTCAAGCTAAAACCTCAATTAGTTTTGAATCAAAATATGTCTTCTTCTGTTATTCTTCATAGCACGTCTATATAGAGCATGGAACAACCCTCCAAGCTTGAGTAATTACTAAGACTCTTTGGAAAGACAAAATACTCATAAGAAAGACAAACAACATTTACAACCATAAATAAATAAGGACTCTAGAAACTCGAACGACATTAAATAGACCTTGAAAATATACGAGAAATAAATGTAACTGATTGAAGGTCTCCATGACTTTACCATTTCCAAAGTGGATAATTAATGGCCTTTCAAAGAACCGAACAGCCTTCGATTCGTTATGATCAAAGAGTTGACTTGGAATGACAATATCGACAAGAGCCGACTTATTACCGATAATATCGACAAGAACTTGACGTCTCAAAAATGCTCCGGCATCAGATGCTTCTACTGCGCGTAAACTTGTCCCTGAGTTTTCTTAGTCTTCATCATCATGGTAGGGAAAAAGATCCGCAACATTGAACGTTGCAGAAACAACATACTCACCAGGAAGTTCAATTTTGTAGGCGTTGTCGCCAATCCTTTGTAGCACTTTGAAAGGACCATCAGCCCTAGGCTTCAGCTTCTCGTGTCAACCCCAAGGAAATATTTCATTTCTAAGATGTAGCCAAACCAAATCTCCTTCCTTAAAAACTGCAGGCTTTTGATGTTTGTTTGCTCTCGCTTGATACTTCGTATTGTGCTTTATTATCCTTTCCCGAATTTGATCATGAAGTTTCTTTATATAGTTGGCATGTTCCTCAGCATCTCCACTAAAATGATGAGAGATTGGAAGTGGAGCTAAGTCCATAAGACTAATAGGATTTTTGCCATACACAATCTCGAAAGGACTCTTTCCGGTTGTTTGGCTTGAAGACCAGTTGTAAGCAAATTCAACTTGAGTCAAAGTAAGGTCTCATTGGCATAGGTTACTTCCAATTAAGCTCCTTAAAAGATTTCCCAAACTCCGATTGACAACTTCAATTTGCCCATTAGTTTGGGGATGATGAGAAGAGCTGAATTGAAGTGTGGTGCCTAGCTTCTTCCAAAGTGTTCACCAAAAATGACTAAAAAATTTTGAGTCCCGATCAAAAGTCATCGTCTTCGAAATACCATGTAGCTTCACGATCTCTTGAAGGTAAAGATTTGCCACATGAGTAGCATCCAAAGTCTTGTTACATGGTACAAAATGCGCCATTTTTGAGAACCAATCAACTACCACCATGATTGAATCTTTACCCCTTTGTGCCCGAGGTAAACCAACCACAAAATCTAGGTTCACATCTTCGCAAAGGGCTTTTGGTACTAATAATGGAGTATACAAGCCAGTGTTCTGAGAATGGCTTTTGGCAAGGTGACAAGTTTGGCGCCACTCCACATGTCTCATAATAACTTTCTCCATTCGAGGCCAATAAAATTTTTCTTTGACAAGAGAGAGTATCTTGTCTCTTCTAAAATGACCGGCTAAGCTTCCACCATGGGCTTCATTGATAATGGCTTCTCTTAGAGAACTTCTCTGTATGCACAAGCAATTATTTCTAAAAAGAAATCCATCTTGCAATAAAAATTGCATAATTGGACCTCTCGAACAATCTTTCCAAATTTTCCTAAAGTCAGGGTCTTCTTCATAAAGCTCCTTGATCATGTCAAGGCCTAAGAACTTCACTTGCATTGTGGATAGCAAGGAATGCCTACGGCTTAATGCATCTGCCATTCGATTGAGAGTTCCAGCTTTATGTTTAATAAGAAAAGTGAAAGCTTAGAGAAACTCTACCCATTTGGCACGCCGATTGTTGAGCTTATGTTGAGTATTTACATACTCCAAGGCTTCATGATCCGAATAGAGAACAAACTCTTTAAACACTAAATGATGTTGCCAATGATCCAAAGCCCGAACAATAGCATAAAATTCCTTATCTCAAGTCAAGTAATTCTTGCGGGAATTATTCAACTTTTCACTAAAGAATGCAATAGGCTTTCTTTCTTGGCTAAGAACCACACCAATCCCCACGTTGGAAGTATCACAATCAACTTCAAAAACTTTATTAAAATCTGGAAGTGCAAGAATAGGAGCCTTGGTTAACTTCTTTTTAAGGAGTTCGAAGCTTTGTTGCGCCTCTTTGGTCCACTTGAAACTCCCCCCTTTCATGCATTCGATGATAGGAGAAATAATAGTGCTGAAATGTTGATAAAGCGACAATAAAAGGAGGCCAAGCCATGGAAACTCCAAATGTCATGTATAGATGTTGGAACAGGCTAGCTTATAATTGCTTCCATCTTGCTAGGATCCATCTTGATACCATCTTCAGAGATAATATAGCCTAGAAAGACAAGGCTATCGATAAAGAAGTGACACTTCTTCAATTTGGCATATAACTTTTGCTCCTAAAGAACCTTGAAAACTTGGCGAAGATGCTTGAAGTGTTGTTCTTGAGTAGAACTATAAACAAGAATGTCATCAAAATAAACAACAACAAAGCTGCCGATAAATGGTTTGAAGACATGATTCATGAGGCGCATACATGTACTAGGAGGGTTAGAGAGACCGAAAGGCATAACCATCCATTCATAGAGACCATCTCTTGTTTTGAAGGCAATTTTTCACTCATCTCCAGTTCTCATTTGAATTTGATGATATCCACTTCAAATATCAATCTTGGAAAAGATAGTAGCGCCAGGGAGTTGATTGAGAAGATCATCGAGTTGAGGAATGGGAAAGCAGTATTTGATGGTAATCTTATTGACCACTCTACTATTGATACACATACGCCAAGACCCATCCTTCTTTGGCATGAGAAGAGCAAGGACAGCGCACAGACTCATGCTTTATCTCACCATTCCTTTAGCCAAGAGTTCATCTACTTGTCCTTGAAGCTCTTTATGCTCTTTAGGACTCATTCGGTAGGCAGCTTTGTTTGGAATGACGGCTCCCGAAACAAAATCAATGCAATGCTGAATGTCTCTTATAGGTGGAAGATCGGGTGGAATTTCTTCCGTAACAACATCCTTAAATTCTTGGAGAAGAGGTGCTACTTGATAAGGAACAACATAATGTTCTTCATTTTCTTCTAACACCACAAGAGCATATTCCTCCAAGGAATCTTCTAAAGCCTTATCGACTTCAGATTTTGAGAGTAAATTATTTCCTTCCCCATTGATGGTTTAGGAGTGCTCTCTGTTTTGGAACGACTCAAGGTGATTTTGACTCCATCCTATTTGAAGGTGTAAATATTCTTGAACTCATCATGCTTAGTTTTTCTATCGAATTGCCAAGGCATCCCAAGAAGCAAATGGCAAGCATCCATGGGAACAACATCGTAACATACTTCATCATTATATTTTTTTCCAATGGAGAATTGAATAAGGCATTGTTTATCAACCCTTACCTCATTCCCTTTGTGAAGCCAAGATAGCTTGTAAGGTTGTGGATGTTTCTCCGTCTTGAGGTGCAATTTATCTACCATTATTGTAGCCATAACATTCTCGCAACTTCCTCCATCGATAATAACATCACAAACTTTCCCATGAGAAGTACATCTAATGTGAAAAATGTTGTTGCAAAGCCACGTACCCTCTTCACTAGGAATAGCATTTAAAACCCAACGGAGAATTAGTGACTCTCCTTGGTCTCCATAGATAACTTCATTTCCCTCTTCCGATCCTTCATTGGAACTAGGGAAGTCTTCAAGATTGTCTTCTTCATGCTCTTCTTCTACTAGAGAGACAATCTTACAATTTGGACAATCAAAGGCAATATGTCCAAACCCTTGGCACTTGAAACACCAAACAAAGTTAGGGCGCTTTGAACTCGATGCTCCTTCATTCTTAGGAGTGGACTTTGAAGCGGCTATTTTATTTTTAGTAGGAATACTCCCACCTTTGGAATAGCTCTCCTTGTCTCGATATCGAGAGCTACTACCACAAGCTTTCTTAAGTTGTCGTTCCACCTTTAGAGCAAGTTGGCAAACATCATTATAAGTCCAATAAGGTTGAAGTTGGACAACATTACCAATTTTTGAGTTAAGTCCACCAAGGTAGTAGGCAACAGTTTGCTCCCCGGGCTCAGAAATATCACAAAACATCATGAGGTGACCAAACTCCGCTTTATATTCTTCCACGGACAGTTCCATTTGTTTGAGGTTGTGAAACTGAAGGAAGGTATCTTGCTGATAGTTCGTCGGTAAGAACTTCTTCTTCAATTCTTTCCTCATCTTTTCCTAAGTTACGATATGGCTTCTACCTTCACGAGCTCTTTGCTCCTTCAAGTGCTCCCACCAAATAGATGCATGTTTTTTTAGCTTGATGGCGACTAGCTTCACCTTCTGATCAGTTGCTATGTCTTTGTAATCAAAGATTCTTTCTACCACGTGTAGCCAATCCATGAATTCTTCCGATTGCATCTTCCCTTTGAATTTAGGAATTTCAACCTTCACATATGAATCTTGCTGACTTTCATGGAACCTTCGATACTGATGTCGAGGAAGCCCCTCCTCACTCGAAGCATGACTTCGAGCACCAGCGAAAGGTTTAACATCCTCTTCATCAAAGAGAGCATCTTCTGAATCGTGACGCAAATCATTACGTTCTAGAAGTTCGAAGCGTTGCAAATGCTCCTGCAGTTTCTGCACTTATCTCCTTAAATCATCCACCTCTGCATCTCGTGGGTCTCTTTCTCAAACTGTAGAAGACTCAATGTTTGGTCCACATCGATGACGATCAGCCATTGAACCGTGCTCTGATACCAATTTGACGCCGGAGAAAGTGTTGAGAAATAGGAGGTATCACAAGTGAGAACTTGAATGAATAGATCGCTCGCCACTTGTAGGTAATTAACCTAAGAGATAATAGCAATACTCGCCACCCGTAGGAATCCACCCAAGGGATAAGAGTAAAACAAGAAATCCTTCTTGTTCTTAAACTAAAACCTAAATTAGTTTTGAATCAAAATATGTCTTCTTCTGTTAATCTTCATAGCACGTCTATATAGAGCATGGAACAACCCTCCAAGCTTAAGTAATTACTAAGACTCTTTGGAAAGACAAAAGACTCATAGGAAAGACAAACAACATTTACAACCATAAATAAATAAGGACTCTAGAAACTTGAACGATATTAACTAGACCTTGAAAACATACGAGAATTAAATGTAACCGATTGAAGTCTCCATGACTTTACCATTTCCAAAGTGGATAATTAATGGCATTTGAAGGAACCGAATAGCCTTCGGTTCAATGTGATTGAAGAATTGACTTGGAATGACAATATCGACAAGAGCCGACTTGGTACCGATAATATCGACAAGAACTCAGTGTCTCAAAAATGCTTTGGCATCACCCATTGTTTCGAGCTTCAATGTGTCACTAGGTAGGTTCCAGTTTCAATTTCTTAGAGCTAGACTAATTTGGGACCGCCCCCACCCCAAGTCACACAACTTGAGCATGAACACCATAGACTGGCTATTGCAAGGATTACTTTATCCTTTCAAATGCAGTATAGACCAACATAACAAGAAAAATTGAATTAATTTGAAGTGACAAACTGCACTTAACGGCATGACAATTCGTTAAACAGGTTTCAGTAGCTAATAATTGTAACGCTCCTTCGCAACCATTAAAAGTGCTTATGAGGAGTTATATACTATGCTCACGCTTCCTTAATCCATCTTTCCACCAGCACAAGCCGAGATTTAAATATGGTACGATCATAATTGAAAACTTTTGAATGCTAGAGTTAATCACCCAATCGAGTAGATGAAAGCATTCCTCCTTTTTTGGGTAACTGGTGTTGCTCTGGCCACTAACAACTTCTAAAGCAACGATGCCAAAACTATAGATGTCGGCTTTGTCAATAAGGTAACCATGCATTGCGTACTCTAGTGCCGTATATCCACTGCACAAAAAAAAAAAAAAAGCTTGCATTTGCAACAAGGTAACTTTCTTAAATAGCAAATACCCAATATTCCTAAATGTGACACTATGGTCCCAAGAGTAGAGGGAAAAACAAGTGCATCCTAAAACTTTTTAAAAGAATCTGCCGAGAATATTTCCAAAAAAAAACCACAATTGTTGTTATCGTTGTTGCTGTAGAAATAGGAAAACAGCCTTGCGATACACGTGCTTGCATTGTACATATTGCGTTTATTTATTTTTTATTTTGTTTGTAGTTCACTTGAAAGTGCATCATCTATGTTAATGTCGTGTGACATACATTTACGAAAAAATTGTGTTTTTCAATGACCCATTTATTTTTAAATGGGTCATATATGGATTTAAGACCCATTTTGATACCTCTAGTTACTGCCAACAGTGAGAACCCGAACTCCATGATTTGGCAATTTGCTTTTGCGTTCATACTCTAGAAGGGGAAATTTATGCCAATTAGCTTTTTTGAACTTTCCACGTGGATGTTCCATCGTGTTCAAAAGAGATGTCGATCTTTCATGTCTACATGATACTTCTATGAATGTTGTCGAGACCAACCTCCAAGTTTTTGGCATAAAAAAGGGAGGTCTAGCCTGGTATGCACTAAATCTAGGTTCGAGATTTAACTCGAGTTTTCCTAAATCCATATCATATCACAACTTAAGATTTTGGGTAGATCGATTAGAAACCCAAGTAAGGTGACGAGAGAATCACTCTACTCTTACTAACCAGATATTAAATGAGTTCGGAGACTTAGTTACATTAGTTGGATAACTAATGCCATTTCGATACTTTTTTACCCTATTCATTTTTTAAAATACTTGTTAGGCAATTTGGATTGATTTTATAACATTTCTCTTAATATGTGAGGTGATCGAGTAAGTGCACAATCATTAACGATTAGCAGTCAAGATAAATATGCAGTCTAGAGTTCTAATCCTAACTACAGCGACAACATTCAAAACATAGTAATTTATGCAATTATATTCAAATTAGAAGCAACATACATACAATAATACAACAGTATGTAAAAATAACACACAAAATCCTACCGAATAGCCCTATATGATTATCAGACTTAAAAATAATCATCAATAAAATAATTCACATAATTTAGAAAAATATTTAAAAAAATAAAAATTTCTAAACTATTTCCTAATTTAAAAAGGACTAAATAAAAAAATATTTATTATTTTTTAGAAATGATAATAATAATAATCACGAAAAAAAAATGAAATTTTTTTATTTTTTAAATTAATTAATTTTTAAAAAATATTTAAAATTAAAAATAATATACTAATAAAACGGGTCGAGTCAGATGATCCGGGTCGGGTCAGAACCGACCCGGGTCAACAGATCCAACCCATACTCGTTGACCAAGTTCAGATCTCCGGATTCGAATCGGGTCGGGGTCAACTCGGGTTCTGGACCGGATTGAGCCCGGTCAGGCAGAAATAAAAATAAAATTAAAATTAAAAAAATAAATTAAAAATAAAATAAAATAAAATAAAAAGGGAACCGGGTTAGTTTTTTTTTTTTTGCCTAACCCGGCTCCGACCCGGATCTGCACCCCCATGAACCCGACTCTCCCCGATTCCGCGGCCTCATGCCCTCGGCCAGCCCTAGCGCCAACGAATGGACTCTCCCTGCTCTGCGGCCGCTACCTTGCCTGAGTCGCGCCTGCCGTGGCCATCCACCATCGCCCCCGACACCGCGACACCTCGGCTGTCCGCCGTTTCCCGGCCGGGAAAACAAACGGTGGTCGGACCCTCCACCTCCGGCCACGTCCGCCACTTGCCAAGGCCTCAAACATCGACCATGACCTCCCACGAAAGCCATCTCCTCGGCGACCGACGAACATAAAAGAAATGGCCCAAGCGCGGAGGAAAATTTCCAGATCTAGCTCAGGTATATTGTCAAACAGTGGGAGTGCGCTATGAAAACTAAGGATTTCTAGCTCGATGGGGACTCAAACTGGACCGTAACTCACGACACAAGACATACGGAAGAGTGGGAGCAAAGACGAGGACGCCCTAGGCCGGAACTCGCGCGAGCCGGATGACTACCAGCTCCGGCCGGCGTGCTCGACACAGGGGAGCAAAAACAGGGGAGGACCTTGATGCCGACGACGACCCTACCCGGCTCGGCGGCGAGGATTGATGGCTGAGGTTGAGGGCGGTGGCTCCCAAAAGCTCCCTCTCTCGGTCTCTCTCTCGGCTCTCTCTTGGCTTTCACCAGAACCGACTTGCCTCCTCCTCTGCTCCCTATGTTTTTTTTTTTCACCAGAACCGAAACCCCTCGAGGCTTGGCCTGGGGGAGGAGCGACGACCGCGAATTATTGGTCGCGGCGCAAGCGTGGAGGTCGCCGGAAAAGCTCTCCGACTCTCTGTCCCGCTCAATCTCCCTCTGTATCTCTCAGTCCTCTCTCTGTCTCTTTCCTAAACCGACCCCCCTTCTCCTCTCTCTCTTCTCTGGCCTTTGTAGTCGGGGCTGCTACCTGCTTCGTCCCATAAGTCGTCGCCCTTAATGGTTCTCAACTGCTCTCTGCTCCACGACTTTGGTGGCCAAACTTGCGCGGTGGAGCAGCTTCCCCGCGTCGTCCCAGGCGGTGGTCAAAACAGGGGAGAACAGGGGAAGAAGGAGAGAGGGAGGGAGAGGCCGGCTGTGGGGGTAAATAGGGAGCGGGCTGGGCCGGGCCCAGCTCGCGCTGAAGGAAGGGAACAGAGGAGATGGGCTGGGCCCGCGTGGGGAAAGAAGAGAGAGGGCCGGGTCGACCTGGCTCCGACCCGACCCATTCCGAATTTTTAAATTTTTAAAAAAATTTTAATTAAAAGAGGGAAAACATATTCTAATATTGCAAAATGCACATATGTCTATATGCAATGTAATTGAAACTAAATGATAATATTTTTTTTGTTTAAGAATTAAGGACATTAACCCCTAAATTTTGTGTAATTAATTTTGAGCAATTAAAAATAATTGTCAACAAATGTCTTTACACGTTGCAATTGGGAATGTATTAGTACTTCATTAATGCAGTTGAGATTTGATTCAGACGCCAACACGAGAGTAAGTGCAGGCTGGGTAGAAGATCTTCATTCAACTTGCGAATGCGTCAAATGTGGGAAGATTATCATACTAGGTAGGCAGAATATAATTTTCAGCATATAAATCTGAGACGAAAAGTCTAATGTGACCCATCCTAAAGTTTGAGACCCGCGTTTTCTCTTCGGGCTAACCAAAAGAAACCCATGACCCACACGTATTTAAATTCTCTATTCCATTGTTATATTCCAGTTCAATTTACATGTTCCTGAGCTTGATATTTTCTATGCACATGTCATCATCCAAGAGGAACACAGAATAAAAGACAACGTGAATGGATGAGGTCCGCTACTTATTTTGAAGAAAACCAGTTCTATGCTTTGCCAATTTCTTAACATCAACTCCTTTACACTTCCATCAAGTCTAAACCTACCTATGCCCTTTAAAAAAGGTCTAAACCTTTCAATGCTTTTCCATTGCCAAATTGGTCATCGGTATCCATTTGAAAACCTACCCCTTTTATGAGCCATGGAGAAAGTATCTCACTTATCAATTATATAGCATGCCAACAATTTTATCTTAAATTAAGATTTGGGCACGCCATCATTAAAAAGCCTATCATATGTCACTCTTTAAATAAAATATTACTAAAGATTGCATTTATCATCATGAATTATCTAACTTTGAATTAAACCTAAATCTAGGCGATTTAAGAAATATCGATAGATAGAGAAATAAATCATTTTAGCTTATAGTGATTGGCCATCGCATTGTGCCAATAACACAACTGTCACGTACAAAACTCTATCCAACGCGATGGGCTCCTCCAAGTAGATGCGATGGCCCGCTCAGTGAATGCAGTCCAACTTGCATTCATTGACCCAACAAATTGCAAAGTTCAAATAAAAACCAACGGTCGACGTCACCTCCCCAGCGGGATTGACTCCACTAGTCCCCAAATTCCCCAAAATTTAATGCTTTGCATTGCATAGAAACCAACCAATTTTAACTAAATTTATAAAGTAAATGCTTGCAAGAAGAACGTAGGGTGGGATAGTCATGAGACTAAAACGCAAAAAGTAGAGTCATTATTTGTTATCTCATTAAAGAACTTAGTTGCGACATCTCGCTTTTAGGATGAAAGGGGAAAATAATATTGTTTCAAAAATCAACCATAAGATCAGAGTTGCCAAAATCAATTTCTATATTAGATAAAACGGAAAAAGAATTTGTGTTTTGAAAATTGTAAATTTTCTTTATCTAGTGAGATAGTCATACTAAATTATCGTTGATCTACATTAAATTATCGAAAACAATTGGTCGTAATTTAATAATGCATGACTCCTTTTTGTAAAACTTTTCCATTGGACACGAGTATTTTGAACACTTTCAGACAAGGAAAGATATTTACCGGATATAATATTCTCGACTTTCATAAAGTGCAGATGTCATTATAATTTAAGACATTGTTACACAAGACTCTATTTATTTCACAAAAAATGAATGATTGAAAAAAGAAAGTTCCTAAAAATGATCGATTATATCACTTAAAATAATTAGTTAATGAAAAATGTTTCCATTACTGATAGTACAATAAATCAGTTTTAGGAAAATATTTGTCAAATTATTCATTTTTCGTCAAATAAATGAAGCCTAAAAATGAAATCCTTTTTCTTGATAAATCATAATTTTAGTTTTTCCCTCCAACAGCGATCCCGTCTCTCTCTCTCTCTCTCTCGGACAAACACAATGCGCTCAAAAAATTTCATCTCACCTTCTCTCCACAATCACTAATTTCCTGCGTCTCTTTGTGTTGTTTTGGTCGTGGTCCAGGCAGTTTCCCCGTCGTTTTGTACTAGCAAAAGGGTTTTTCGAGGGAATCGGAGTTGGGTCGGTGTCGCACGAGCGGGAATAGGGGGACGTTAGCGGAAGTTAACGATGGTGGTGCCTCTGGGTTCAGTTTCCAGATCTGTTGACTGCGTTGCTCTTGTTGTGACTTGCTCTGCGGTCTTCGAGAGTGATGCTGAACTCTTTCCTTTAAGGTCTGTCTAAGTTTTTCTTATCGACCCTCTGTTCTTGGGACAATTGCTTTGTGAGTTCTGATCGTGAGTCTCTCTCTTGCTCTTCTCTGTTGAGGTCTGCAAATGGAACTAAAAAGTCTGGAAATTGTTTCTCGACTAAAAAATTTTTAGGAGCTTTTGGGGGGTGGGGAGGTATTTCTTCTACGCTTTCATTTGCGTTTTAGGAAAACTCTGCCTTGCAGACAGAGCAAAGGCCGAGGCGGTCGATGGCCGCTGCCGCCCCTGGGCGTTCTAAAAGTATTAACTTTGTGAGAAAATTTAAGCTTAAGTTTCATCTTTCGGTCCCTCAACCCAAATTCTACTACGATAATTAGATTATGGAACCTTTTCGAGTACTCTCTTTGCTCAATTTATTACATCGATAATCTTACTCTGTTGCTGCTGCCAGTACTTGGTGTAGCAGAGGTCGGGACAGCCGTTCTTGAGGCAGGCGAACTCGCGCTCGATGAAGGGACCGATGGAGTTAAGTTGTAGAGAGGGTAGGATTGGGCCTTCACCCAACTCCCCTGGAACACATCACACTTGGACTCTTTGTTGCTGCTTCCTTGCAGTGCTTCCACACCCCAAGTCCCACCCCATATCATCAAACCAGTTTCCGATGAAAAGAACATGCCCATCCGCATTGCATTTGTACCCACCAACCCCAACCCTTATCTCACTGCAACATAGCAACACAAAAGGCTCTTTTTGCACAAAGAGTGAGAGTTTGGAATCTGAGTTGGGGGGTGAGAGAAGCCCCCAGGTCATGTATATACACATACAGGCGTTCGTTGGGTTCTACTTAATGTACCTTCTTTGTTAATCTTTTTTGGTTGGCTACTTGAATACAGGATTTGGATTCCATTTTCGGTAGAGGGCGGCATTACGAATTAGGATTTAGGAAGTTGCAGCAGATTTGCTTTCTGCTTTGCTGAGTTGTAGCTGTGGTAGCAGCAGCGAATCGCCACCTTTGATGTGGACACTTCAATTTGTGGGCTCACCATCTCGTCGTGGAATGACAAGTTAGTCATTATTCACTCCGCCCCCACCTCTCAAATCAGATCTCACGGCGAGTAAATGAGCCCATTGAGGTTTTTAACTTGTTTGATTTTTTTGAAATTAACCGTAGACCCTTTTTGGCATTGACTTAGAATACAGTACCATGATAGAATGAAGTACTCTGCTGATTAGGTATTAATCCTTCTGAAAGAAATAGTGACTAGAGAAGCAAGTTTGCACAGATAAATTCTCAAAGACGGGGGGTGGATGAAGTTGGCTGATCATCATCTACACTAAAGAGAAAATTTCTCAAATTTTTTCAAAATAATTCTTGAATAGCAACATAACAGGTCAAGGACGTTAATAAACAAATCCAGAGCAAGAATGTCCCACTTCACACATCTTGCCATTTAAACAATGAAAAGCTTCCATAATAAATTTGCCCCCTCCGTCCCTGGCGGTGCAAACCAGCCAGATCGTCATTGTTTGAAGAGGAAAAGTTGCAACATGCTCTCTGTTTGAAAAACAATATCAAAAGAAACAGTGCGAATACAACCATCATACAACAAACCATTAACTTTTGGCTTCCTAGTAATTAGTTAAATACACAATCAGTGCACTGCATAAAAGTCGCCGTTTTCTTTATAGTATCAATACCTTCAGATTCAAACGTAATCCACCAAATGGATTACCAAATAAAGGCTAGTTCTTTCAAGAACTAATTAACTCAGAATGCTGCAAACCATTACTTATTCTATGTTCTGGAAGTAATCAGTATCCAGAGGTATCGGAAAGAGATCGTTAGCAGATGGTAGAGAAGCGATTCCATCGCTTGGCCCTTCAGTGAACATACTGTTGGTGATATTTTCGCAAACTGCCTGATCTTTGTCGCCTTTAAAATGCTTCCTCATGGCCTCAATTTTCTCCTCAGTCTTGATGGTGCCCTCAGAGTCTAGCTCTGTAACAGCAACCTTCGTTCAAGCATGCTAACCACAGATGACATCACCGGCCTGAGTGTTGGAGTAGCATTAGTACACAGCAGAGCTACTTTTATCATCGCCAGCGCCTGCTCTTTGTCAAAGTGAGAACCCAGCCTCCCATCAACTAGATCTATCAAATTTCCTCTCTCCTTCAAATCGCGTGCCTAGAAACAGAAACGGAGAGTAATATATTTCCCTCTCAAATTTCAGGTACTGATCATTAGCAGAATATGTACAGAATACTACAAGAAGGAAATATATTCTGTCCTTTGAAAATTCCAAGACAAATGCATTCAATAAACACCTGATAGTTTTTCATCTTCATTATAGGATATAAATGGAAGAAAAGAATTGAGTGAGTCAATACAGATGAAACATGATTTTTTAGACATATTTGAATAAAAAGTTAGTAAACTTCAGCACTAGCTGATCCATTAATAACGGTTAACCTGTTGCAAAAAAATTACCAGCGCCGCTCTAAAATCACTTGCTCTTATTGAGTTTTAACGGCATGAATAATTTGCCAGTTAGTCATTGCAAGAAATGGCAGAATTGTCCATCAACTTTTTACTCCATCCATTGCATTTTACTCACAATTCCAGTTTAACAAGAATTACCTGATTACAAAAATTGGGTGAAAATAAGATTTAACGGGGACTCACGATGATTGTTTTTGCTAATGATTGACTCGCTCAAAGCAAAATAAAATCTGAGAACTCAATTATGTGAATGGTAAAAAAGTCAAATCTAAATCGAAAGTATATGACTATTTGGGTCAAGACGTGGTCCTGAAAACTTTTTGATCCAACAGTAGTTGTCAAAACTCGAAAAGTACCCAAAGGACTTGTTTGGCCCTAATGAAACTACAGGGAGAATGAATGTCACGCATATAACTATAAAGACCAAAACTGAACTACCCCAAAGTTTAAGGACCCCAATTTCAAGGAAAAGAATTGTCTTCAATCCAAAATCTACATGATTCCTTTGGTCAGGAGGCAGCCCATCGTTTCAAGTTTCAATGTGTCACTGGGTAGTTTCCAGATTCAATTTCTTAGAACCAGCCTAATTCGTGACCACCCCCACCCCAAGTCGCATGTCTTGAGCATTGAACACCACAGACTGGCTATTGCAGGAGTTACCTTCTCCTTTCAAATTAAGTATAGAACAACATAATAAGAAGAATTGGATTAATTTGAAATGACAAACGCACTTAACGGCATGACAATTTGTTAAACATGTTTCAATAGCTAATAATTGTGACGCCTTCGCAACCATTAAAAGTGCATATGAGGAGTTATATACTATGCTCACGCTTCCTTAATCCATCTTTCCACTGGCACAAGCAGAGATTTCAATACGGATACGATCATAATTGAAAACTTTTGAATGCTAGAGTTAATTACCCAATCGAGTAGATAAAAGCATTCCTCCTTTTTTTGGTAACTAATGTTGCTCCGGCCACTAACAATTTCTAAGGCAACGACACCAAAACTATAGATGTCAGCTTTGTTAGTGAGGTAACCATGCATTGCATACTCTGGTGCGATATATCCACTGCACAACAAGAAAAAGAGCATAAACCTTTTTTCGGAATCCGGCATCCAACAAACAAGAAAATTCAATACCTTCATTTAGGTTGGGCAGAGCCTGCATGGCATCCACCTTAGCATCAGAATTAACCTCCCTAGAAATGACATGGCCCTGCAGCAAGTATTGCTGTGGGTGTTGGTCATCTCTCGAATATGCCTTGTACATAAACCATTCCCTTCTCACTGAGCTGAAGCTTCTTCCTCATCTGCTCTACTTGCTGATCATCCTCCTGAACAACAATCTCCGATAGCGTCCTGTGTTCCGCCACATCTTTACCTTAATTTGCTCCTTCCTCGATGCTGTCTTCCAATAGATCCACTGCAAATTATCATATCAAGAGTTCAGAATATTCACGCGTGATTTCCGTTCTTCAGAAATGAGGTAACACTAGAACTCAAATTCTTCAGGGAAAGCTCAATGCAATGATCCAAAACTAGTTGTTACCTAGAATAGTTATTGTAACAACAAGGCCAACGCTAGCAAGGCTAATGCAGGAGCAGAATGTCAACAATGCCGCTTGCCCTTGGCTCGGACTCATCATCCCTTCAAACCTTCAAACAAGAACACAAACACAGAGCAAATTAATGAGCAGCCCTTTTAGAATAGAGCATCATGCTTGGGTTTGTTTTCATTTGCTGTAACAATGGTGGCAAAAAATCACAAGGGGACTCCCTCAGTCCCCACCCCCCATTTTGTACCGAACCAACCACCACCAAAGAGAAAAGAGAAAGAAAAGACCAATGTTCGTGGATCAAAGCATGTAAGGCGTAGTGAATTGGTCAATGCATATAAGGGAAAATAAAAGAACGACTTTGGAGGAAGAGCAACGAAGAGAGAGAGTGGGCTTCGTGCGGCTTTACGGAGAAGAACAGAGGCGGGCGACCGATCGAGTGACGGAGCAAGCGCCGGAGCAGGGAGTGAGTTTTGGCTCCAAACATATCTCAGTGTTTGAAGGGCATGGCAGAGATGTCGATTCAAGAAAACAAATAGAGTAATGCAAGTTTCGTCATCCCTACCTGAATGAAGTCAAAATGGGATCCCCAGATCTCGGCTACCTAGCGAAGGAAAGCTGTCGCGGAGCAGAGACGGAGCGAATGACCGAGTGTAGAGTGAGCGCCGGGGGGAGAGAGTCAAGGACGTGGGCTTTGCTTCATCGAAGCGGGGCGGCGTGCTTCGTCAGCGACGACCGGGGGCAAGGAAAGCCGAAGCAATAACATGGCGACGGAATGTGCGCTGGAGCAACTAAGGACCATTTCGCAAATTGTCAAATAGTAAAAATTTCGTTTTTTTTATTAAACAGAAATTTATTTGTTAAATTTTTTGTGCTCTGGCATAATTTTACAAAAATTTATTTTCAGAATCAATTTTAAAATAAAATCAAGAAGATTCTAGAACAATTTTTCCATTTTCTGATTCTTCTTGGTTTTCTTTTTTTTTTTTAGTTTGTTGCTTTTCTTCTTCCTAGCTGGCCACCGACCACCAGCCGTCGGCGAGGGTACCCCTCACCGCCTGGGTGAGGGCAGCTTGCGGCCGCGACAGCGAGGCCTTGCCCAATTAAGGCTATGCCAACCTCGTCATTGCCACCCAGGCGACGGCGAGATTGGCGGCGAGGGCTGCGACGTCCTTGCCGGCTCTGGCCATGGCCAAGGAAAGGAAGAGAAAGAAAGAAAAAAAAATAAAAAAATATCAAAATATTTTAAATATTATTCAAATATTATTAATAAAATGAAATTTCGTGTAATTACTAAACGCATTTCTATTATTTTTCTATTCTAAAAATAGAAATTTTAGGCAGATATCAAATGCCTTCAAATGTTGAGAAATTATTTTTAGGCATAAAATAAAAAATAATTATTTCTGAGCAGAATCAATTTCGAGCGCGGAATTATTGCTATACGTATCTTAAGAACGCCGAGCGAAATTTGAGATCGAAATCACGGATTCAAAATAATTTGAGAGCGAGAGAGGGAAGGGGAGTTGGGTTTTCTTCTGCAAAGGAAAGAACGTAGAAGAAGAGAGAGAAGAGACACATGCAGAGAGAGAGAGGGGGAGGGGGCGCAGGACTAGCCTAGCGTTCAGGGCTAATGATGGAGAAAGAGCATTATTTTTTGTGGCAAAAATATTGCGGGCCCCACGGCGCCACATGGATCCACGTGGCGCTTCATAAGTGGTCCGAGACCGCGGTGAAGCGCCGGGACCCATCTAATATTTTCTCTGACTGATCAATCCACCGATGCAACGAGCGGATGTTATTTGACCGATAATGATTTTCTACGTCTGGAAACCATGCATGTATGCATCGACGACGGCTCGTTTAAAGCTGGTGGGAGTTATCCGGAGACTAGTCTTTGCCACTGGCGACATTGGGAACCACAGTCAAGCGCCTTTTTCTTCTTTCTTTTGGTTGCTTTCGATAGAAAATGGGGAACCCCAGCCCCCCGGCTTCGGCAATTTGCCTTTGCTTTCACACTTTAGGCGGAGAAATTTATGCTGATTAGCTTTGTTTTAATTGAACTTTCCACGTCCCCTTTCCCTTCTTGTGATCGGAAACTTTCACATGGATGGAATGTTTCGTCCTATTAAAAAAGGATATCGGTCGTTCACACCCGCACGATTGTTCCATAAATGTCCTTCCACATTCCAATCGCGAATATATTACTACATGCATTGATGTGGTTGAGAGTTGATTCGGACACTACTAAGAACACGTGCGAGCCAAGTAGAGGATCTTCATCCAACTACCGAATGCTTCACATGCAGGCAAAATTATCATATTTGCTAGGTAAGATAGTATTAATATGAAACGAAGAGTTTAGTGTCCTATTTTAAATTTCAAAAACCATATTTTTTTTTCAACGTCACCATAAAAAACCCATGACCCACGTGTATGTACATTCTTTATTCCTTCGTCATTTTTTAATTCGATTTATATATATCCATTCTCGACATTTCCTAACTTTATTATTATTTTTTTGTTATATGCACGCCTTATCTTCCAATGTGAGGACCACGGATTAAAAGAGAATGTGAAGAGATGATTCCCTTTCCCCTTACATCAAAGCAAACCTTCCTACGTCCTATAAAAAATAGTCCAAACCATTCAATGCTTTTTCATTGCCAAAAGTGGTCGTTGGTATTCATTTGAGCACCTGCCCCCCTCTATGAGCCATGGAGAAAGTATCTCACTTATCGATTATATAGCACGTCACCCTTTTATCTAAAACCGAAAAATTCGAGTTCATTTCCTTTGTAATGACACGCAATCCTTAAAACCGATGGTAGCTATTGAATTGCACAAAATAATAACAAGCCCTACCAGGACATCGATATTCGAATAATATTTTATAAAAGATCACATTTATCATATTAAATTATCTAACTTCAAATTAACCTAAACCTAAGTGATCTATGAAACATAGATAGAGGCAAAATAAGTCATTTCACCATATTAGCGATTGGCCATTGCATTGGGTCAATAATATCCAACGCGATGGGCACGAACTCCAAGTAGATGCGATGGCCCGCTCATTGAACGCAGTCCCAAGCTGCGTTCTCTGACCCACCAAATTGCATGGCTAAAACCAAAACCAAAACGTAAGGATTTTGAACACTTCCAAAGAGGGGAAGATATTTACGGAATATTATATTCCTGATATTCGTTAGCGAAAAAGTAAAATAGTGCAGGTGCCATTCATAAGACGAACTTTGTCACTGAAAATGACAATGAGGAAACTGTTGGCTCCTTTTTGTCGATAAATCTGTCTTTCCCTCCAACGGCGACCCTGTCGCTCTCTCTCTCGGACAAACACAGAGCGCTCGAGAAACCTCATCTCACGTCCTTTCCCAAAAACCACTCCCTTCCGGTGTCTCTTTGCCCTGTTTTGGCCATGGTCGAGGCAGCATTTCCGCGTCGGTTTGCACTCGCAAACGGTTTTTCTTCGAGGGGATCGAGGTCGGAGTTTGGGTCGGTGTCGCGCGCGCGCTCGCTCCGGGGGAAGCAGTGGAAGTTAACGATGGGGGTGCCTCTGGGTTCAGTTTCCAGAGCGGTTGTCTGCGTTGTTCTTGTTCTGATCTGCTCTGCGGTTTTCGAGTGTGATGCTCAACGCTTGCCACAGGATGAAGGTACGCGAGCATGACAACAACCTTTTGCTTTAATGGCAGTTAAGTAGCTCTTCTTTTTGGCCGTCTGTTTTTTTGGGATGATTGCTGTGCGAACTCTGGTCCTGACTCTCTCTGTCTCTCTCTGGCTCTTCTCTGTTGAGGTCTGCAAATTGAACTACAAAGTTTGGAGCTTGTATCACATTTCTCAGGCCTTTTTTCTTTACAATCTTGTTTCTGGTCCAAGAATTTGTTTTTGGAAATTTCTGGGGGTTGCGGGAGATACTTCTTCTGCAATTTCGTTTCCTTTTTTGAAAACTCTCCCTAGCAGACAGAGCAGGGACCGCCGTCCCCTGCCGCTCTAGAAGTTATATTTTTATGAGAAAATTTAAGCATAATTTCCATCTCCCATCTCTCAACCTAAAAATCCTACCTCCATAATTAGATTATCGAATCCTTTCCAAGTACTCCTCTCTCTTTGCTCAATTATTACACAGATAATCTTACTTCAACCGGTCGAAGCGGCAGATTTTTGGTGAAGTTTTCCTTGTCGGGGAATAGGTTGATGGCGAGGGCAATCTTTTTTTCCCAATCTCCTCTTCGATCCTAATCTTGTTAGGAAAAGAAATTTAGGACTCAAGTAAAATCAGCGGAAAAGAAGTTACTGGGTATTTGATTCAGTCAAACCACATCTGACTGGGCCCACAAATGCCCATCTCTCGCTCGGACAGATTTTGAATGCGTGCATGCATGGGGGGTGCGTCCAATCAGAATGTTAAAGAATGAAGAGTAAACGTCTTGCAGTACTCAGTTTGAATTGATACTTTCTTTTGAAAACGAAACTGAGATGTGAGGTATATATCAAAGCTTTATTTAGATCTGAAAGTTTAACGTGACTTCACATTTTCTTATCACTTGTCCAATTAAAATTCTGTGATGTTGATATTGCACAGTATTTTAGTTATCTTTCTATATTGAATTTATGCTGTCAGACTGGTGGTCTTGTGTCGGGTAGCAATAATTGTGATTGATGGGCCTTCCTGAATATTACCACCAATTCGCATGAAGACGACCTGCAATTCGGTAGCACTGATCTTGATATGTATGGAAAAATTTCCGCTCTTTTTATAAGGGAAAGAAAAGGCACCATTACATAATTATGTTAGAAGCGATTTGATCATCACGAAATAAAGATTCTCTCTGTTATCAGCCAGCTAATACCCACCAGCGATAAGATGGTTGAATAAATGGCATTCATTTCTTGGGTGAGAACCTGCTCTCTGGATTGCAATGTAAAAGGAGCAGTTGGTTTTTTGACCCTCCTGATTTGGTAAAACATGAGAAGATAGGAGACTTGTCCTCTCTCACCGAATATATGTACATAGTTTACTTTTCCCAAACAAAGTGTGGATTAAATGTCCTGCAGGTCAACCCTCCGTTTGTGACTTTCTTCTGCTTTTCTAATACGGAAGGAATGACTTTCTTCTGCTATTCTAATACGGAAGGAATTGCTTTCTTCTGCTATATGTACATTATTTACTTTTCCCAAACAAAGTGTAGACTTTCTTGGCATTTAATATGCATGACAATGGAATGAATCTATCATGATCGCTTGTAACTATATCTAATATTGCAAGCTCATCTTCCCATGTATGCATCTTGTATAAGCACCTAATTTTAATTGAATCAAGAAAATAGGATGCACTGTCTGAACTTTACTCGTTGCTCTACAGTCCCGAGATTGAATAAGCCTTTCTTTGGTCGAGCCGATTATAATCATCTTAACCGAGGGGCGCTACCTTCGCTGGCTCCAAATTGTTATGTGCTAATGCACAAAACGTGTCACATAAAATAAGTACTTATAGGAGTTTGTACGGCTGGAGCCTTATTACCCCAAACAAACTCACAAGCACCTGCTAGTGTACTTATTCGTTTGGTCCTTCTAAATCTCTTTCATATTTCTAGCAATAAATACTCATTCAACTTCTGGTTTGTGATTGCAGTTGATACGCTAAACACAATCGCCACAAAAATGCAAAACGAATACTGGAATGTAAACGAAACTTCATGCAATGGGGGTATTGGTCTAAACGTGACCTTGGCTTCGGGAATAATAAGCAACGTGACGTGCAACTGTTCCTTCAATGACGGCACAGTTTGCCATGTCACAAACATGTATGGAAGACCTGACAGTTATTTTCGATTCTTTCCGTATCCTTCTTTCACGTACATCAATTGCAATTTACCTTATCTTCTTCGTTTCGCAGCCAGCTGAAGGGACTTAATTTGACAGGGATTTTTCCTGATGAATTCGGCAACCTCACTTACCTAACAGAAATGTAAGTTAGACTTGACCGCATGAGATCTTCCCATCTGGAAGGTAATTAGGCCATAGAACTTGAATATGTCTGATGGGCCATGCTCCTTTATTTTCGTGGGGACATCACGGAAAAGCATGCTATTAGTTGGGTGAAAATTATTCTGGTTCCGCCTTATCTTATTATTGACAATGTTTTCCGTAATTCTTGATTGATCTTTCTTTTTCCAAGCATGTATCTGTCTGAGAAATGTAGCAATGGTGGGAATCTAAATCAACTAAATGTCAGAAGTTTAGCAAATTATTACTTGAGAACTGTAATATTTCTAAAGCGAGCATTATTTGCAAGCAGAGACCTCTCTCGTAACTACATCAATGGAACGATCCCCACAACTCTTACTCAAATACCACTTACCATTTTGTAAGTTGATCTTATCATCCATCGGATATCATTATCTCAATTTAATTTGGAGTTCTCAGAAGAAAGAAGCATTATTTTTTTTTCACTTTGGTGTTTCAGGTCAGCTCTTGGAAATCGCATAAGTGGTATTCCCAAGGAAATTGGCAACATCAGCACGCTAGAGGCACTGTAAGACCTGCTATAAATCGTATGCCTTTGTATTGAGAATGTGTTAGACCTGATGGTGATAAATTTATGTCTATGCTAGTGTATTGGAGGACAATCTGCTTGAAGGCGCTCTTGAGCCAAGCATTGGAAACTTAAGCCGTTTAACGAGACTGTAAGTAAATTGGAGTACATTATTGGCACACTTTTGCCTGGATAACACATTTTAGAAGTCCTTTCTTAATGTTCGGGAGCTCTTTTGATTGCGAGATCATGAAATAAAAGATCCGACTCTACTGTTCGTGCCCAAATTGGAACGAAGTTTCTCTATGTTTGGGGAGATGAAAATACACTTTGCTCTGTGTTATGTACACATACATTGAGACTTGATCCGTCAGTTTTCCTAATTCCCGGATCTTTTTTGTATTTGCAGCCTTCTGTCTGCTAATAATTTCACGGGATCAATACCCGAATCCTTTGGCAATTTGAAGAACTTAGATGATTTGTAAGTGGCATCATAACAGTTTTTATTTCTTAACACACTGAATTTTCTTTGAGGGATTTTGATTTATTGACCACTTGCAGTCGTATAGATGGAAGCACATTATCAGGAAGGATACCTGATTTTATCGGGAATTGGACCAAAATAACAAGATTGTGCGTATCCCAATCCTTCACAATTAGGGCCAAAAAGATTTATTTATATGATCGATGAGATATTCGAAAGTTGTTCTTATATTATGGCATTAAGTTTACAGGGACATGCAAGGCACGTCTATGGAGGGACCTATTCCTTCAAGCATATCTTTATTGACAAACTTGACCTCTTTGTGAGCATTCCATCCCGTGCAATTGTTCTTTGTCTCTTATAATCTTGTAAGATTGTGTTTTATCTCGAAAAGGTAGGATGGACGTTAATGTTATGTGATGGAGTGGTTTTATATGCGTCTAGGAGAATATCTGATTTGAAAGGTCCAAGCTCGGATTTTCCTAATTTGCAGGGCATGAGCATGATGCAGACTTTGTGAGTTCAATTTCAGGAATATTTGATTTGCTTCTTTTGTCTCTTTTTCTTATAACTGATCACCACTAACTATTGTTTTTCAAATCTCAGGATTCTGAGAAATTGCTTGCTTAATGGCTCAATTCCCGATTACATTGGCGAAATGACAGGTTTGAAGACATTGTAAGTTGATAAAATAAGGTCGATATTTCATTTGATCGTAAGATATATCTTCTGTTTTTTGTGAAGTCCATTGGACCGGTTATCAAGCACTGACAGTGTATTGCATATTTTGAGAAGAGATTTGTTTCCTGAATGAGAAAGGCCTCAATCTGAATTACATGAACTTCTGCAAGTTTTATTGAGAAAACTATCTCATTTGTCTCCTTTTTTTCTTCTTTGGATAGAGACCTGAGCGACAACAGATTGACCGGTCATGTTCCTGACACGATGGGAGAGGGTCTGAATTACATGTAATTACAAATTTTCTTGACTACTCCTAATGTCTCAGCAAATATGTAGTTGACTTTCCTTCCCCGTTAGTATTATAAGCACTACATATAGTTGGATTCCGAACAATTATTTGGACAAGTGTTACATGACTTTTATTTGTGAATGTAGGTTTTTGACAAACAACTCCCTTACTGGAACAGTACCCAGTTGGGTAACAAGCAGCAAGCAATCTCTGTTAGTCTCCTATGAAAATATCCAGTTTTTCGTTGTTGGTTTTCCATACGATTTTCATAGATTGCAGGATTTGACTCATCATTCTTAGTATGAGACTCATGGGTTCACATCTGATATGTAATTCTTCGATGTTGTACTATTATTATTTACGGAGGTGAATATGCACACTAACTAGGTCAAGGTATCAACTGCAGCGACTTATCTTATAACAATTTCACCGGTTCTCCTCCAATTAGTTGTCAGCAATCACAAGTGTGAGTCGATGCACATTCTCTCTTAAGGCAGAAATTTTATAGTTTTGTCTCGTCCCCATATTTCTAGAGTTATTATTTAATCTATTGTGTCGCTTTTCAGTAATTTGGTTTCCAGCTATTCATCCAACGGAAACAACTCGTAAGTCTCTTTGACTAAGAACTAAGCTAATTGTTGATAATTGCATGTGAACATTATATTGCTGACAATCTATATTATTTATCCCATTAGGCTCTGGTGCTTGGAGAAGGATCTACCCTGCAGCGGGAAAGCACAATGTGGGTGTTACTATGTTTGAATTGTTGTTGAGCATAAATTGTCGAGCTACTTTTAGTCCCCTATCGTGTCTTATGCAATTTCATCCGACAACACATGCAGACCATTCCTTGTTTATCAATTGTGGAGGAACCAAAATAAATGTTGACGGGAATCAATATGAAGAGGACACCAGTTCGATAGGGCCATCAGTTTTCTCTTCTTCTTCAGAAAAGTGGGCTTACAGCAGCACCGGGGTTTATATTGGAAATGATGATGCTCCTTACACAGTGAATAACCCATTTTCTATGAATGTGATTGGCTCAGAATTTTACCAGACGGCTCGCCTTTCCCCCTGGTCGATCAGATACTATGGCCTTTGCATGATGCAAGGAAGTTACAAAGTGCGGCTCCATTTTGCCGAAATTCAATATTCCGATGATGAAACATTTAGTAGTCTCGGGAGACGTATATTTGATGTATCGATACAAGTAAGTGAAGTGAAATTTGGCACTTGATTATTATTTTAATTTCATCTATTCTGCTGAGTTATCGTCTTTTGTTGAGGAATTTAACTTGGAAAATTGTTATTATGACTTGGTGTGTGACAGGGCTGCACACAACCATCTGACAAGAGCACTATCTTTTCTTATCAAAATTCTTGTTAATTCTGCAGGGCAATCAAGAGTTGAAGGATTTTAATATTGCAGAGGAAGCGGGAGGTGTTGGGAAGGGCATATACAAGGACTTCGATAATGTCACTGTGAATGGCAGTACTTTGGAGATTCATTTATATTGGTCAGGGAAGGGAACCACAGCCATTCCCGATAGAGGTGTCTATGGACCACTCATTTCTGCTATTGCAGTGACACCGAGTAAGTCAATGCTGAACTTACGAATCTCTATTATTCTATCCTCATGTGGTTATTGAAGCATTCATTTATAAATCTATCCTTTTTTTCCTACTCATAGACTTTGATGTTGGAAGTGGACTATCAGCTGGAGCAGTCACCGGAATTGTGGTAGCTTCAGTGGTTCTCCTCGTATTGATATTACTAGTCCTTCGACTGACTGGTTTATTAGGTGGTAGGGAAGTTGAAGATCCAGGTGAGGTTATTATATAGACATGTCTGCTCACTTAGGAATCTGTCATTCTTTGACTCATCACACAAGTATGATACTTAATTTAAGACCGTATTTATCTGCTTTCTTTGTACCCTCTGTGGAAGTCTTATTATTAAACTGTAACTTCACAAAATTGGCTTTCTTTATTTTAACGAGGATGCTTGTCTGATGACGCATGACCATATAGGTGAATTACTCCTCAGTTGCAGAACTGTGCTTTCCCTTCAGCGCTAGTTATTTTTATCCCATTATTGATATATGCTTTGTTTTTTTTTTTTTTTACAGAATTACGTGGGCTAGATCTCCAAACTGGCCATTTCACTTTAAGGCAAATTAAAGCTGCTACACACAACTTCAACTCTGTGAATAAGATAGGTGAAGGAGGGTTTGGGCCAGTTTACAAGGTAATTCACAATATGTTCATAACTTTATCCTCCATTCATTATGAAAAAAGTGTCTAATAAATTCAGAATGTCTTTTTGTTATTAGACGTACCAACCCAGATCTTGTCAAGCTAACCTTTTTTTTTGTTAATACATTGGATCATCTATAAATCTTAAATTCATATGATTAATCTTAGGGAACATTGTCGGATGGAACTATAATTGCTGTGAAGCAACTTTCATCTAAATCAAAGCAAGGCAATCGTGAATTTCTCAACGAGATAGGCATGATATCTGCTCTCCAGCACCCAAATTTAGTTAAGCTTTATGGCTGCTGCATCGAAGGAAATCAGTTGTTGCTGATTTACGAATATCTGGAGAACAATAGCCTTGCCCGTGCACTATTTGGTAATAGATGCTTTCCCTAGCTGACTAATATGCTATTAATAAGCATTGGACTGAACTCTGTCTCTCTCTTCCCAGGACGAGATGATCAGCAGATTGAGTTGGACTGGGCCACGAGAAAGAAAATATGTTTGGGAATAGCAAGGGGATTGGCTTACCTTCACGAGGAATCTAGATTGAAAATCGTTCATAGAGACATAAAAGCGACAAATGTGCTGCTTGATAAGGAACTAAATGCCAAGATCTCTGATTTTGGTTTGGCAAAACTTGATGAAGAAGAGAATACTCATATCAGCACAAGGATAGCTGGAACAATGTAAGTCTTCTGTTATTCTGGTTAACTCTCTTCTTCTAATTAGCTTTATCTAATGAGTGTTTTATTGCTAATATCTGGAATGTTTTCCCTGAAAATCCTCCTTCTATGGCCATATTCACCATTACTATTTTGCCTTACCTCAGAGGTTATATGGCTCCTGAATATGCGATGAGGGGCTACTTGACAGACAAAGCCGATGTCTACAGCTTTGGAGTTGTCGCTTTGGAAATTGTCAGTGGAAAAAGCAACACAAATTACAGGCCGAAGGAAGAATTTGTTTATCTCCTTGACTGGGTAATGTACAGAGCGACTTTAAGTTTTATAGAAATTATGCAGCCAATTGGACTCGAAGCTCTCTTTCTCTACTTTTTGAGGGTTCTCTTTGAGGACTTGCAAGTGGAATGCATGTGACTTCATGATCAAATGATGGAACAAGCTATTAGGGATAAATTTGATCAGAGTAAAGAAATATATGAAGGAATAATTTCTTTGGACTTCTCCCGAAAAAGAAAAGATGGGTTAGAAACTTAGAATATTGTCATATTGATATGTATGCATAAGCATGCTCAGCAGTGGAAAACATGAATGCATGAACATGATGAGATTCCATCTATCAGTAACCTATGCCCCTTAATTATTCCTAAAAACTGTTTTCTGTTTCTAAAAGCAAGATAACCGACTAATCTTCTTTTTCTATTTGTACATGATGAAAGGCCTATGTGTTGCAAGAGCAAGGGAACGTTCTTGAACTTGTGGATCCACGTCTCGGCTCAGATTACTCTGAGGAAGAGGCAATGAGAATGCTAAACCTGGCACTACTATGCACCAATCCTTCACCAACTCTCAGGCCACCAATGTCATCTGTGGTGAGCATGCTCGAAGGAAAAAGCGCAATTCAACCACCGATAATCAAGCGCACTGCAACAAATCCAAATCCTAGGTTCAAAGCCTTCGAGAGGCTAGCTAATGATAGCCAAACAAATGTCTCGACATTCTCTCAGGACACTCGCCAGCTGCCTGGAAGCATGTCCATAGAAGGTCCATGGATTGATTCTTCAGCTTCTTTCACAAGTAAGGATGATACTCGCAGCCATTCTTCTGAAAGCAAGCTTCGCCCAGATTTTTAGGACTCGGATTCGTTCAGTAATTATTATGTGTTCATCATTTTTTCTATCTAATAGTGTAAAGGAATTAGATGGTGGAAATATAGGGAATAAGAATATCGCTGAAGGATGTTATATAACCACGTTATTGTCCATCCAAGTCCTCTTATGAGAATAGAGCATGTGTTGGCCTTTAGGCACAAGGTCTGGCTTCATTTGGGTGACTCTCAATTAATATGAATTTTTCATACTTCGAATTTTTCAGTATAGCACGTGCATCATAAATTCATGCATTTTTGTCCATGAAAAATCAAACATACTCACGAGAACGCTTTGTTTCCTTTATCGTTTTAACTCAATTTGATGTGATAGAATCACGTAAGATGAACCAAGTTTGAGGAATGTCTAGTTGCTAAGCTCACAGTTTGGAAATTGTAGATTTATTGATTTCGGGCATTGTCTATGGTGTGCCCCCAGCAAAAGTACACTAACAGAAGTTGACCTCTTAAAAAACACTCATTAGCATGGCTTCATGTAATCTTCAACTCATCTTTATCATTGACTATTGAAGACTTGAAATTCCTCAATTTGCACATTTTTTAATGAAGCTCGGGAAATGAACAAAACCCTGATGAGGCCATTTTCTTCTCATTACTATGATTCCATGGGGTTGCAATATGGTTTAGGATTAAAAAGTTAATAAATATATAAAGGTGAAGCCCATCAAGGTCACAGAAAAGTAGAAAAAATAATATAGTAAAAAGTCATGGAAAAGTGTGCCTAGTATAAATCAGCAACAGCTTATCCTGAATCTTTCTGGGTGAGAAGATGATACCAAGTTCATGATCTTGACAATTCTTATGGAACCTATCTTACTGGTTCATAGATCAAGATGACATAAACAATCTGATCTTTTTGCTTTCCAAAACAATTGACAGTTGTCCAATGTTCATCTTTTGTTTTTCCATATAACGCAATTTCTCCAACTTCCACTTCCTAGTGAACACCCTTAACAATTCCAATCATTGAAGAGTGATACATACTTCTACAATGGATGAATCAGAAGCTTCCCAGAATGGTCGTTTTGCTGTAGATTTGAAAAAGGTCTGAGAGAACACCCTCATTGTAGATCTGAGAGAGGTTTGGCCACGCCAAGATCTGTGGGGAGGACCATGACCCTCGCCACCAAAGTGGCTCCTGTGAGTGGCAAAATCAAAGACCTTGCCGGCAAATGTCAATGCTGGCAAGGGCCACGCCCTTGCATAGCTATTTTCGGTAGCGGAGGTAGCCATGGTGTTTGGGCCAGCTTCCGCTTATGCCCTTTGCCGGTGCGTGGGCTGTGACGGCACCACGGCCCCCTCAGGTGCTAACTACCTCTACTTGATCGTTGCAGCTACCGATGTTCTTTTTTTTTTTTTTATTTCTTGTTTGATTTTTCCCTTTTTTGGCAGATTCTTTTTTGACAAAAATTTTAATTTTTTTAATTTATTCCTTAATTAATTTATTTATTTTCATTTTTCCTTTTAATTTCTCTTAAACTTGATAATACTTTAGCAACAAGCTTTAAAATTTCTAATATACTTATTCGTTTATTTGAAGGTAAATCATCGTCGAATTGGAAATTTGACAAGATACTGATGATATAACTTCGACATGATGGAAAGTACAAGCGATGGCATCTCCCTACTCTTTTTCTTCCCATTTCTTTGTGAAACGAAAATGCCATCTGCAAGTGCAGCTAATTTTTATGGGTCGATTTCAATCATTATTCTTGAATTTTGATAAATTTTGCAATCAAATAGCAGAACTTTACTTTCAATTCCCTGATCCAATGGATTTTCATTTTGACCCAAAAAATCGGCCGATTTTATCGATGAAATGATAATATGGTGCCCAGAGAATCGGTTCGGTGTTCACCACGTCAGCCAGTTGGCTCCGTATAGAGATCAAAGATTGGTGCACAACTGAGTGTCCAAAGAATCTATGATTGTCAACTTAGCGAAATTGAAAATTTTCCTGCTTATATATTTGGAGGGAGGGAGGGAGAGAGAGAGAGAGAGAGAGAGAGAGTTACATGCCGATGACATGGCAAACGGTGTTGTTGTGCGCGTTAGTGAAATTGCAGTTGCAGGTGACGTAGTTAGTAGTTTCATCAGGTGGTAAGTGGTCACTCCACCCAACCTCTATACCGCATGGATCTGCGTTGAAATCTCAGTCCGATTTCCCTAATGTCTCTCCAATTTCTCTCGAAGCATCCACTGCAAGAGAAAAGAACCGACAGGGGTCAAAGGAACAGCAATATATCATGCAAAACAAGCACAAACGATGTCAGATTCGCGTGTACTTGAGGTTGAATACATGCATAACATCTTTCTTTACCTGTGAAAGAAAGGACAGACAAGTACAACTCGGTGTACGTGGAAGCCAAAAACCGGAGGAGGAAAAGGAGCGGCAAGATGAAAGCAATACAAGATTTGGTGGGTTTCTATATTTTTTTTCAGCTTCTTCTTCTGGCAGAAGAGTGCCGGAAGCAGCTAAGTTATGTCACGACCTTCTCGGAGGTGAACCATCAGGGGAAAGCTAACGGACTTACTAAACGAGAACAAAGATTTCTCTCACAAGTAACTCGTTCAAGTTTAGTGCGGACTCTCCCAAGCCCATCCGACTGTAACTTGGTACTCAATCCATCATGTAATTAATCTTAACCTTTGAAGTCATCACTAATCGGTTATGGGTCGATTAGATATCGAAGTAAAATATCACGAACCAGAAATTGAAGGGATTCGGGGACGTGGTACCTTTTTTGTTTATTTCAAAAAGATATTTTTACGGATCAATGAATCACGTCCAGATAATATTAAGAGTTTGACCTTAGAATCTAAAGGTCCAAATGCTATGATATATCTTGATTAATGCAAAGAAAATATATAACTAAATAAGCTAAGGTTTTATTGACTAAATGACATATAGTTAAAATCATGTATTGACAATCCACAAATTTAAACCGATCTCACCATCACTTTGGTTTTAGCAAACCGCGAGAAATTGATAGTGAATCGTAGAAAGCACCCGAAGGTATGCAACAACAATGAACAGCAATGAACGGCAACAAACAACAGCGGGACAGTAGAAGCAAACGGCAGCAAACAGCAGCAACAGTGGCGCAACGGCAATTGTGAACGACAAACGACAATAATGAACAGAAAACAACGACGAGCAGTAGCAACGCAGCAAATGGCAGCGAACAGCGACGATAAGCAGCAGCAACAATAATGGCAAACAGCGGCAGCAAGGAAGCAGTAGCAGCGAACAGCAGCAAACAACAACAAACAGTAGCAACACAGCAGTGACAAACAACAGTAGACAACAGCGAGCAGCAGTGACAAGCAACAATGAGCAGCAGCAACATAGCAGTGAACAGCAGTGACAGAGCAGTAAATAGCAGCGATGCAGCAGCAAACAACGATGAACAACAGTAGATAATAGCGAACAGCAGTAACGAACAGCTGTGACGCAGCAGCAAATAGCAGTGATGCAGCAGTAAACAGCAGCGATGCAGCAGCAAACAGCAAGAGCTACACAATTAGGGTCACTAGAACAAAGGAATTTGTTGTGAATTACCGAGAAGAAGGATGTACTGGAACCATAGCGATAGAAAAGAACTCTCTTGTTTCTATCGTATTTTGAACTCTTTTTACTTTGAGCTCCACTCTATCCGCTGCAATGGCTCAACCAGCCCCCATTTTATAGCAAAAGACCTCCATTTATCATTGGAAAGTCTGAATCCATGCTCCTATGATCGTGGGGATTGTCGAATTTTAGACTTGATTTGTCGCTGTGAATTAGTGCTCCAAATCTCGCCTCTCCTCGAAATCTTGAGGTTGCCCTTTCTGCCCCCACTCATATTGCCTTGAACGTGTCCACATTCACTCGCCATTATTTACGATTTCACGTCAGCATTATCTCCTTGATTTCCTCTTTGGTCAATCTTTCCATTCCGCTTTTCTTGAGTGTTAATTCTTTCCATATTGCTAGACAAATCCCACCGATTCCTATCACGATTTCAATTCTCTAGAATGTGTCTTGCCAAAAAGAATTTCATGAAATTTGGGGTGCTCATGAAAGAATGGAGATTTGATTCATCCTTATCACTTCATACTTCCAATTTTTCCATGATCAATTCTTTGACTGAGCTGTCCAATTCCTACCATTAGAAAACAACTCCCCTTGTTATGCTAAAGACAATCCTTGTGATATGATCAGGATGAGCTTTCCAATGTGGGAGATCTTTGCCAAAGTTGAGGAGAATATTTCATGGAAATTTCTTTGCTTCAACTATTTCTTTTCTTTATTCATCCCTTCAAAAGGAACTGAATCTCTTAATGGTCAAATATATGTGCATGAATGGACTCTTCGTGTGCAATTATTGGTGGCCGAATTTGAGCAACGTCCTTGATAAAACATATTGAACCAACTTGAACATAATATGAAAATGCAATAATATTTTTGTTTAGAAGTCAGGATCGATTCCTAATTTTATGCAATAAATGAGTAAGTGGGAAAATTAAAATTTTGGTGTTAACAAGTTAGTAGTGCGGAGAAGGACGAGCATAGGGAAGAGAGATCAAGCCGAGAAGAGAATCGTCATCATTTCGGTCTCAAGATCAATCTAGAGAGAGAGAGAGAGAGAGAGAGAGAGAGAGAGAGAGATCAAGCTCTTTATCTGGTTATGCCAATAGGCATGTGGCCTGCTGGCAAAGGGATTGAGGGATGGGGATGCTCGTATCACAGATACAGGGTTTGACTTCTGTGCTCTATAAGATGTAGAATAAAAGTCTAAGAGTAAGGAAAGTCAGCGATAAAATGATAAAAAAAAACTCATTCATTTAGGTACAGAAAAAGAGGGAGAGGTGACGTAGACTTTCGCTCTTGGACGTCTGTATGTGAGAGCGAGCGAGAGTGACGTGAAGTGAGAGTGACGACCCCAAGTCTTCCTTGAATTAATGATATTCCATCTATAATTGAGTAAAGCCTTTTTCTTCCTCTTTTCATTTTGTTCGTCCAATGACAATAGTCGTGTCTCAGAGTTTGGTTATTATACCTGCTATCAATGACGGAATCTGAATTCCACGATGGCACAGAAACTTCATTAGCTGATTAAGTTGTCCAGAAAATATTCACATTCGCCTTTTTGGACAAATTTTTTTTTTCCTCTTTCTATTTACTTCAGTCGTAACCAATTGTTATTTTTTTAAATGATTCAGGCCCATATACTCGGACACTCGATTATTTGGAGGCCAATGAAATATTCAACAAGCCCTATAAACCAGTTAGTCCAATTTTTTAGCTCCTGACCCTGAATAGTTTACACGCAATTGATGGTATCATATTAAATATAAACAATGAAAACTTTGTCCTAATTAAAGTGATTACACGAAAATGTAACATATATGTTGAATTTGGAATCCGCTGTCGGCGGACGGCACAATTATGCCTCAGGACTTTATCAGATAATAATTGAATTGCATCTTGGTCCCTATCGATATTGACAAGTGTTTCACCCATTAAAAAATGGAAATAGATTAGTCCAAGTCAAACTATGCAACGCACTTACGTGGCAAACGAAAGTTTCAGGTGCTTATAAATTTAAAAAAAAAATTCAAATCGTACGTGTGCGTGGCTAGAGATTTGGAAAAGGTCGAACTGTTTACACGGTCAGCGTTGAAAATGGTTGAAATTTTCCAATCGCACTAGTAGTCATGGAGTCGTCAATGGAGCATGTTCTAGATTTCATCGAATCTGGAACAGGAGCGAGGGGGGTTTTTGTACTTCGACCGCAGAATCAAACTCTTTGCTCTGGCCTAACATGGCCTCTTTTATCTCCCTTCCATGTTCGAAGTTGTTTCACCGAAAATGCAGATGAAATTTCCTCGAAGAATATGGATAGATTGATATGCCGATCAATAAATGTTGTGAATGGTTCTTTGCTGATTTTGGATAAGAAAGTAAACGATAATAAAATTGAAAGTGCGAAGAATTGAGGTAATCACAACTAGCCATTTAAATTGCGGAAAAATAAAGATAAAGATAAATTTGCAAAAAATATTGAATTCTATGATTAATTGTGGTGCTTTACAAAGAATTCGATATGGCTGTTTATAACCAACAATCGAAGATTACGAACACTAATTGAATTTAAAAAGATAACTTTCTAATCATATCTTCAAAAAAAAAATTTCTAACAAAAAGTCAAATTATCCACCATTTTCTATTATCTAGTAATACTTATAAAAAAGAAGTTACATATTTAAAAACATCGCTACTTAACAGTTACATGTCGATGTCATTGACTTCATCCTAGTAAAGGTTCTCATTAATAACTTATGCTCGTTGTCAATAACTTCCTTGGCGAGTTGTCGATACTTTTCAAGTTGTCGATTGTTCACCAAACTCTACAATTATCGACTAAATTTGTCATTAGTTCATTATAACCAAAAGTTGGTCATTTTTTTGTGTCAACATATGCCCCTTTTAAAAGAATTGAATGATTTATCGATCATTCGATTCTTTAAAATTAAATAATCAAGGGTCATCATGAACCTTCTTGTCATCGGCAAATTTGATTTTTCCTGACCAAATTGCCTCTTGAATTGTTTTCTTGGAAACTACACAATTTGGCTACACGAGTGGTGCCCCTCGCAATATTTTTTGTTTACTAAATCTTCTTTACTCGGGATAATTTGGCCTTCCATTAATAACTCATAGAGGTCATGGTCAGATTCTATTTATCAATTCCATAAGAAAGTGAAAAAAAACTCATAGAGGACAACGTCGGCAGAGGGCGGGGCCAGGAATTCGGATTTTTAGGATGTTGCAGCAGATTTTGATTTCTGCTTTGCTGAGTTGTAGTTGTAGGAATAGCAGCAAATCACCGCCTTGGATGTGGACCCTTCAATTGGTGGAATGACTAGTTAGTGATCTCAGATCTCCGTGGAGCAAATGAGCCCATTAAGGTTTCAACTTGTTTAATTCTTCTGATATTAACTTAAGATCGTTTTGCGCATTGACTCATGATATAGAACCATTGATGGAATGAAGTACTACACCTATGAGGTAGTAATCCATCTAAAAGAAACAGTGACTAAAATTGCAAGTTTCTCCGGATAAATTTGTTGTGGGTATAGTATTCTCTTTCATCATTTCTCAAAGATGGGAAAGATGAAGTTGGCTGACCATCATCCACACTAAAGACAGAAAAATTCGAATTTTCTGAGAAAAATTATTGAGTAGCAACAAATAACAGGTTGAGCTCATGACCAAAACACGTCCAGAGCAAGGATGTGCCACTTCGCACGTCTCGCCATTCAAACAATGAAAAGCTTCCGTAATAGATTCCACCCTTGCAGTGGCAACCATCCACATCACTCTAGATTGAAGAGGAAAAGTAGCAACATCGTCTCCGTTCGAAAAACAATATCCAAAGAAACAGCACCAATACAACCACCAATCCACAAGCAATTGTCTTCTGCCTTTCCCCAATACTTAGTTCACAATACACAATTACTACACTACTGCATAACAGTCGTCGTTTTCTTTATATTATCTATACCTTAAGTTTCAGATGTGAACGAAAGAGAAACTTCGAAGCGAAATTTAAGAGTTCCGTTGCAAGGATTACCAAATAAAGCCTAGCTCTTTCAAGAACTAATTTACTTAGAACCCAACAAACCATTTCTTATTCTCTCTTCTGCCAGTCATCAGTATCCAGAAGTATTGGATACAGATCATTAGCAGATGCAGACGAAGTGGTTCCGGTCCATGGTCCATCAGTGGACATACTCTTGGAGATATTCTCACCAACTGCTTGATCTTCATCGCCTTTATAAAGCTTCCTCATGGCCTCAATTTTCTCCTTAGTCATGATAGCGCCCTCAGAGTCCTGCACCGGAACAGCGACCTTGCCTTCAAGCATACTAACCACAGATGACATTGGCGGCCTGAGTGCTGGAGTTCCGTTAGTACACAGCAGAGCTACCTTTATCAATGCCAGCACTTTCTCTTTGTCAAAGTGAGAACCCAGCCTCCGATCAACTAGATCTATCAAATTTCCACTCTCCTTCAAAAAGCGTGCCTAGAAACAGAATTGGAAAGTGAAGATATTTATCTTTCAGGCTTCAGGTACTGATCAATTGCAGAATATGCTCAGAATACTAAAACAGGAAGAAGGAAATATATTCCATCCCCGATAATTACGTGACAAAAGCACTTGATAAACACCTGCTAGCTTTTTTTATCTTCGTCATGGGGTATAAATGGAAGAAAAAAATCGAACTAGTCAATACAAACCGAACATGATTTTTTGACCGATTTTAAATAAAAGTTAGTAAACTCGAACATCACTTACTAATGGTTAAACTGGTTGCCAAAAATTTACCAACACTACTTTAAAATCACCAGCTGTTATTGAGTTTTACCAGAACAAATTATTTGTAAGTGTCATTACATCAAAAGGTAGACTCGTCCTTCAAACCATCGCCTTTTACTCTCCATCCAGTTTAACAAGAAATACCTGCTTATGCAACTCAGGTGACAATCAGATATAACGGGGACTAACAATGATTATTTTTTCTAACGATTGGCTTACTCAAAGCAAAATAAAATCTAACTTAAGGACTCAATGATATGAATGTGAAAAAAGTATAAACTCAACGAAAGTATACGAATATTTGGGCTAGACATGGTCTTGAATACTTTTTGATCCAACAGTAATTGCCAAAATTCAAAAGTACTCAAAAGACTGGTTCGGCGCGAATGAAACTACAGGGAGTATGAATGTCAAGCATAAAATCATAAAGACTGACACTGAACTGCCCCAAATTTCATGTGATAGAATTGTCTTCAAATTCTAGAAAAGAATCTACAAGATTCCTTCAAATCAGGCGGTAGCCCACTGTTTCGAGCTTCAGGCGGTAGCCCACTGTTTCGAGCTTCAATGTGCCACTAGGTAGGTTTAGAACTAGACTAATCCGTGACCGCCCCCACCCCAAGTCACACATTTTGAGCAACACCATAGACTGGCAATTGTAAGCATTACTTTATCCTTTCAAAGTCAGCATAGACCAACATAACAAGAAAATTTGGATTAATTTGAAGTGACAAACTGCACTTAACGGCATGATAATTCGTTAGACAGGTTTCAATAGCTAATAATTGTGACGCTCCTTCGCAACCATTAAAAGTGCTTATGAGGAGTTATGTACTATGCTCACGCTTCCTTCATCCATCTTTCCACCTGCACAAGCAGAGATTTAAATATGGTACGATCATAATTGAAAACTCCTGAACGCTAAAGTTAATTACCCAATCGAGTAGATGAAAGCATTCCTCCTTGTTTTGGTAACTAGTGTTGCTCTGGCCACTAACAACTTCTAAAGCAACGACACCAAAACTATAGATGTCGGCTTTGTCAGTAAGGTAACCATGCATTGCGTACTCTGGTGCCATATATCCACTGCACATCAAGAAAAAAGCTTGTGTTTGCAACGAGCTAACTTTCTTAAATAGCAAATACCCAATATTCCTAAAATTCGAAATAAAGAGATATTCCTAAGTGTGACACTATGGTCCCAATAGTAGACAGAAAAACAAGTGTATCCTAAAACTTTTTAAAAGAATCTGCTGAGAATATTTCAAAAAAAAAAAAAGAAAACGACAATTGTTGTTATCGTTGTTGCTGTAGAAATAGGAAAACAGCCTTGCGATGCACGTCCTTGCATTGTACGTATTGTTTTTATTTTTTTGTAATTCACTTGAAAGTGCATCATATATGTTAATGTCGTGTGATATATATTTACGAAAAAATTGTGTTTTTCATGCAGAGTAAATAGAAAGCTTATATTGAAAATTTTTAACACACAGTAACTGTTATTGTTCACAAAATTCTTTTGCATTAAGTTGATTGCCATCGGGAAAACATAATAAAAACAATTAAATTACGAGTTAATATCCTTTATTAAAATGTAGTGCATCATAATTGCATCATAATAATTCCATAAGCTATTTGTCTGAGGGAACACATTAGGTAGGGCATACTGGATTGTTTTCGGAATTGTTTATCTTGAATTGTTCTTAGTGGAGTAAATGGAGCATGTAGGATATTATCAATCTTTTGAGTACAATCTCGGGTAGGAGAATATAAATTTTCCAGAAATTGTATTAGATGATCCAAGTTTGTTAAGATAAGGGAACTTAATTGATGTTATAGTTCTTTTTTGTTACATAAATGTTAGAGTTAGTAGAATGAACTTACGGTTCTATCTTTTCCGTAATTAATCATATTCTTTTCATGAACAAGTTGACTTTTTACACATGTCAACGCAAACGTTCGAAACATTTTAACATGCTTATTTATGTTTTTCCGTGTGTATACGACTTCTACATGCAAAGGATAATTTCCTTGTTAATAATCAACAAAAACACTGGCAAATTATCTCTATTGCCTATAATACTAAGTTATGTCCAAATTCACAATTACGTAAGTGAATATCAGAGTCTCATTACTTAATGGTAGAGTATATGACATAATTAACATTTTTTTTCATAATTAACGTGAAGAGTGGCGGGAGAGGCGTGGAGTTTTGTGGTTAAGCCACATTTTTTAGCGCCATGCTTTGGGATGAATGTGAGTCAACCACAAAGCTCTATTCAACTTACTTTTCTTAAATGAGAACATAAAGCAAGAAACTTACTAAGTTCCAGCGATCTTGGTGCTAATATGTGTGTTGTCCTCCTCATCAAGCTTTGCCAAACCAAAATCTGATATTTTGGGGTTGAGATCCTTATCCAGTAAAACATTAGTAGCTTTGATGTCTCTATGCACAATCTTCAGCCTTGATTCTTCATGAAGATATGCCAAGCCCCTGGCAATACCCACGCATATCTTGTGTCTTGTCCACCAATCCAACTTTAACTGAAATTCTTCAGGACCTTCAATTGTGTCAAATGTCATCAAAACTACTTTATTCCCGTGTCATTAGCTGAAGTCAGTGAAGAACAGTGTTATATCAAATTACCAAATAAAGCACGAGCAAGACTATTATTTTCCATGTACTCGTAAACCAGCAAAAGTTGATTTCCTTCAACGCAGCATCCGTAGAGTTTCACAAGATGCGGATGTTGAAGAGCAGAAATCATCCCAATCTCAGTCACAAACTCACGATTTCCTTGCTTTGATTTGGATGAAAGCTGCTTCACTGCTATAGTGGAGCCATCTGACAGAAGACCCTGCAATTGAACCTTGGCATCAGATCTATGCTGTGCATATTAGTTACATTGAATGCTGCTTTCTACATATCTTTTATGTTGGGAATTGGGGGAAGTTGGTTCACCGATTTTCCAGCATACCTTGTATACAGAACCAAAACCACCTTCTCCAATCTTATTGGCAGCGTCAAAATTGTTTGTGGCAGCTTTAATCTGTCTCAAGGTAAATGAACCAATTTGCAACGCTAGACCCTTCAAGTCTGCACCATGTTTTGGAACTTCTAAGAATTTGGAGGAGTCAACAACTAAAGTATGTAATCCACTATCTAACAAAGATGTAGCAATTCCTTCTCAATGTATCAGAAAACCATGTTTTGACGTTTTGGTCTGCGCAAGTTCAGTGCGGAATATCTTAGCATCTTGAAATTTATTTTCTAGGAAAGTCTGGCAACAGTTGGCGACATGTATTCAAAAAGTAAAATGAGAATGTCTCCAGGGTATTTAGCAGTGGAGGAAATAAGAAAAATCATAGAAAAAAACCCACTCTGGAAACATAAGGCATGGTTCCTATGTTTCAATTTTTTGTACCTGTGAAATTCTGGCAGATATTTTAGGTTTCTTGAAACATAGACTTAAGTGTATGTATGTATGAATATATATATATATATATGTGTGTGTGTGTGTAGTCAATTGTGGCCCCGAGGAGACCCAATACACACACACTTATATGAGAAACGATCTACCATATTATCCCTATAGCTATCTATCCCTTCGTTGGGTAAACCAAATGGATGTATAACAGTTTAGCTCTGTTATGGCTTAAATTAATCATTTTTTCTATCAAAAAAATACCCAATGGAATGCCAAAATGCATGCGTCAACTGTTTTACAAGGGAACTGGGTAATCTAGTCGCAGTATCAATGATGCATTGTGATTAACCCTTCCTCACCAGAAAAGGTAAGACGAAGAAGAAGAGTCATGAACCAACAGTTGACAGGACAAATGTGTGAGCTAGCTGAAATATAAATGATGCAATGTGATTACCCAACAGAATACAGAAGGGGGATGTATTCACAGTGCATAACATTCTCATATTTCTTGACAGATATATGTGAATGAAATAACAGAGACTCCAGGTAAGCAACTACCTTGTGTCATTTCATCTTCACGTCCAAGACATCCTCTCCACCAAAGGATAACCAGGATAAGGAAAAGTACAAAAACTATAGCGGCCACAATACCGACCACTTTGCCAGCAGATATGCTAGCTGACTCTTGTGGGCTGACCGACTCTGGTGGGGTTTCAAAGCCTGCAGTGAAGAAAGGACACATACATATTTACCCTAAACTGTTTAGTTGGGTAGACATAAATGCAGAAAATTATCTGCAGCTTCTTGGTGAACACAAAAAGCAACAGATGGGACAGCACACTATTGGAGAATCAAGAGGACATAAAAACAGCTCAGGAGTACTCTGCAAAAACTATCAGATAAATGAGCACAGGAAGATATCATCTTTGGAACATGTAATACTAAATACAAAGGGAAAAAGAAAAAGAACAAAATGTGCCCTTCATTCTCAAGGCTGTACTGGATAAAACATTCTCAGATAAAAAGAAAACAAAGCAAAACTATAACCAATTTTCACCTCTTAAGAGAAAAATACTAGATCCTAGTCAGCTACTATGGAAATTGATTCATTCAACTGTAACATACGCCAATGGCCTGAATCCAATAGTGGGCATTTGCACCCAAATCTGGTGCAAGACAAGACATGGGTATTCTTTTCAAGATGAATATGAGTAACTTTCTCAACAAAGAAGCACCAAGTGAAATATGAAAGTGTCTGTCTACATACCAGGATAGACGGAGATAGCAGATATAAGAGGACCATAGACTCCTCTGGTAGGTATAGCATAAGTTCCTTTCCCAGCCCAATAGAAGCGTATCTCCAGAGTACCCTTGGTCACTGTGGCAATAAAACTTTTTATGACCGCCTTACCAACTCCACCCGCTTCAATCTCAATGTTGAAATCTTCCAACATCAATTTCCCCTGAAATAATTTTTAATCTGATTCAAGTTTCAGTGTCTCAACACTGAATAAGGTCAAACTTTCAGTCTCAATAAAATGTACAAATTGTGAAAAGATCATGATTTGCAAATATGAGATATTTAGATAAACTTCCCAACCATAAAATATTGAACGCTTTATATTTTTTACATATTATGACCGGCACTACACATTGCCCAAAGGTTACCTGTATATAAACATTGAAAAATCGCCTTCCAAGGCTGCTATAACTTTTGTCGCCTGTGAACATTATCTCCGCAAAATGAAGGCTTACATTGTAGGGCCCATTCATTAGACAAAAGCCATAATAAGTCAGAGAGATAGGAGAACGTCGTGCTTTCGTGTATAGTTGGGCATCATTCGTGGACAGATTGTATGCACTTTCAACTATATAGGCCTCTGAATTGACAGAGTAATCAAGGAAGTGACCAGTGCTACTGTAGGCCCAGTTATCCCCCAGGGAGAAACTTGAAGGTGTAGCCTGCGCTGCGTCCCCGTTGTATGTGATGTCCCCTATTTTTACTTCACTCCCACCGCAGTTTATGAAGAGGTTATACCGACCTGGATGGAGTAAAGAAACAGCCACAGAGAAAAATGAAGTTTTCTTCTTTTGGTTAATATGGAGAGGACTTTTCAGACACAATAAACTAGCATTCCTTCCTTGAAAAATTACATAGAAACTCCCACGTTTATAAGCAACTCTTTATTTCATAGAGGTGGCTTTAAAAATATTTAGAGTAATTATGCATCAACCATCAACCATCAAAGAATGGCACGATAACCAAGATGAGAGTTGACAAGGAGATAAATCTCATGAGAAAAGACACAGTGTGATACAATATCAGGATCTGATGATAATGACATAATATACAGCAGATTAACTTACTTTTCGTACAAGGTTGATTTTTCAAACATGAGACAAGTCCACTTGTGGCAGAATATAAGGTGCTGAGAAGTCAGTAAAGATTTTAATGTTATAATCATCATCATTCTGAATGAAGTTGAATGGTACGCACATAAACAATTAAAATGCAGGTCCTTGGAAATCCAGGTCTCTTGGTGAAAAGTTCAATCTCAAACATACACATTGTCAACCGCGGAGCTTGCGAACAAGTTGCTGTAGAGAAAAGACAAAATCAACATTCAGTAGAAAAATGGAAATTTTGTACACATACACGATTATAAGTTACACATAACTGCACATTTGCGGGGAGCCCCGGACTTAGACTGAAGGAAGTAATACATACATAGATCGATGTTGACATTTTGAGCCTCCAGCAGCGAAGGAGTTGTATGATAGATCACTACAGAGAAATAGTAAATTGTTTCCAAAATCTCATCAATTTCAAGAATACACTAGAAGTCGTTCCATCAAATAATTATTATGCACAAAAATGTAGACCAGTTGCAAAATATGGACAGGCAGGGCAAGTTGAAAGGCGAAAATATGACAAGGTGATGAAAGTAATATTTTATCTGTATTGAAGATATCTAATCTTAAAAATTCGAAGGAGAAAGACTAATTGGAGTGAACAGACACTTCAGAACTAGTTGGAGTGCATAAATACATTTTTCCCCAGTAACTGTACAGCAGTCGTGATACATAAGGCAAAGAGGCAGAAGTAGAATTACGATTCCAACAGCTACTAAGTCACATGTTCTTATTAGAAAATATCCACCACCATTTAAATGTTTAAACTACCTCATAAGAGCTTCATTCTACACCCATAAAATCAAACAACTTTCTCCCGGATACACTCATTATGGTTGAAGAGTTTCTCAAATACCCAAACCTATAAAAACATTGTTATCAGCAAGCAATAGCCTAAGCAACTAATCATATTATGTCGGTGATGCGTTAGACAAACTTTCAAAGAGGATTCATTAGAATTAAATTTCTTTCCAAATGTTACTTTTATCATTCCAAGAGTTTTTTTAGAGCTGGGAACGGCTTTTTGTGTCGGGGAAACTGGGGCAAACTTGGCACTTCCAAGAAAAACCACTTTATATTCTTTCATGCATACCATACAATTCAGCCTCTTGTCCAATTAACAGATCCCAACAGGTCGAAAGGTAGTTACGATGTTTCCATTTAACTCCATAGGCTACAAACCATAAAGATTCAAGATGCGAATGCATAATTGCTAATTACAGTACAAGATTAGCCAGATAGAATTAGAATCAAATTTGTAATTAAAGGAGACATTTTCTTCAGGCAGCGAATGTCACGCCCCGTATCCCTCGAGGCATGAACATCCGTGTACAAGTCGAAGATAGTGCGACGCTCCCAGGATTGCGTCACCGAGACCCGAAAATCCCAAATCAGAGAAAACAGGCACAAGCAGAAACGACGTATATATAACATACATATATACACCCAGACATTTTAAAAGAACCCATGAATAGCAAGCTATAACAAATTACAATCTATTAAGCCAAAATATACACTCTGTTACAACCCATGAACAATATCCCATTGATCAGCAAAAATGTACATCAAAAGGGCCACGAAGCAAAAAGGGACCGGTGGCCTAGGGATATTAAACTGTCTATCGAGAAGGGCTACAGTCAAAAGGTGGCGGCCCTCACTCCTAAGGCTGGGACTTAAACTAGGGCTCCCAGTCAGGGTCAAATCTAGACGTCTCAAAAGGATTCTCAAACTGCACTGGCTCTTCCTCTGAGCTCATAACCTCAAACTCTGTCTCGGCTCAGGGTCCTGCTTTTCGCCCTCAAAAGTCATGGCCGGGGATCTGAAATGTCGGTTTTACCACAACCGTGAGAAAACTCAGCAAGTAACAAATCCCTAATCCTAAACTAGGCTAATGTGCACCTCCAGAGGGTAAACAAAACACATTAAACCATGAACCAGCAAGTCAAATAATTTCACCCGGCCTATGGCCCAATATGTCATCTCAATTCCTGCAGGTTATGCATTTATCAATAATGTGATGCACATACAATTATATCGACCTAAAGGTCCACAATTAATTAAAACGACCCGTAGGCCCGGCCCGAAGGCCAACAGTGCGATAAAACGACCCGTAGGCCCGGCCCGGAGGCCAACAGTGCGATAATACGACCCGTAGGCCCAGCCCGGAGGCCAACAGTGCGATAATACGACCCGTAGGCCCGGCCCGGAGGCCAACAGTAGATAATACGACCCGTAGGCCAACAGTGGATAATACGACCCGTAGGCCCGGCCCGAAGGCCAACAGTGGATAATACGACCCGTATGCCCGGCCCGAAGGCCAACAGTGTGATATTACGACCCGTAGGCCCGGCCCGAAGGCCAACAGTGTAGTCACATCAGATACGTGCATCTTTTAGCACTCGCAATTTCAACTCGTTTAAGACCCGCCAAGGACAAATCAATTTCAGTCACTAGACCCCCAATTATGGCCTCATCAATTTAATCCAGCCACACCCTAATTAGACATTGGGTCATCCAATTTCAACAACCACGCCTTAACCCAATTAATCCATTTCTCAAGCACGATAATGCATGCCCGGTTTCTGGATGAACAGCACCATAACAATCCCTAATTAGGCCTTAAATCACTCTTAAGTTATTCTATTAGGCTCTAATAATGCCCCGAAAGCAACTAGTACCCATTAACTTATACTTTAGTCGCAATCAATGCCAATTAACCCTTAATTAACCCACTAAAATGCAAACTAATCTAATTCGGGTTTAGGGATTTAATACTCGCCTAAATTTGACTCGCGCGACGGGAGCGGGCGGCCGATTACCGACTCGCGGTGAGAATCGGCGGCGGCGCTCCGGGAGCAAGCCGGCGGTCACACGGTACCGATGGGCCCACGTCTCCCTCGGCCCAAAACCGAGGGGCTGTTGCGGAGGTGGCCGGAGAGGGGAACGGCGAGGGTGACGATCGGCGACGGCGACGGCGACGGCGCGGCACCGGCTTGGCCGGCCGGCCGAGCTTGCTGGCCTGTCGGCTAGGGCGGCGACCGGAGCAGCAGCGGCGGGACGGCGACGGCGGCGCGGCGCCAACGTGCGGCGGCGCGGCTGGACGGCGACCGGCGGGCGGTGGAACGAGCTGGAAACGAGAGAGAGAGAGAGAGAGAGAGAGAGAGAGAGAGAGAGAGAGAGAGAGTGTGAGAGACGGGGAGGCTGAGGGGGAGTGGCAGACCGGCGGCGAGGCAGCACGGCGCGGCGGCGAGGCGACGCGGCGCGGTGGCGAGGCGACGTGGCGTGGGTTCGTCGGGCCGAACCGGGAGGAGGCCGGGGGAGGAAGAGACAAGGGGAAAAGGGAGGCGGCTGCAGACGGCGGCGGGGACGTCGACGGGGCGGAGGCGGCGGCCGGGCGACGCACCGGCGGACTGGGCCGGCTCCGGCCCGACCAGCAGCGGGGCGAGCTCGCTGCTGCTGCTTGTGTCTCGCGGGGAGGCCGGCGAGGGGCGGTCGGGGCAGCCGGCGGAGGCGCGACGGCGACGGGGCTTGCCGGCGACGGCGTCGAGGCGGCGCGGCGTGGCGGCGACTCGAGCAGCGTCGGGGCGAAGCAGCACCAGGCGCGGGGGTAGTCGATCCAGAGAAGAAGGAAGGAAGAGGGAGGAGAGAGAGAAGAAGAGAAGAGAAAGAAAGAGAAGGGAAGGGAGGAGAGAGAAGAAGAAGGACAGGCGCAGTCTGCATGGGGGCGTGGGTGGAGTGGACGTGCGCATGGGGAAGTGGCGAGGTGGCGTGCACGGCAGCCAAGGAGGGGGAAAGAGAGAGGAAGAGAGAGAGAAGGAGAGAGAGAAGAAGAAACGTGCACGGGGGAGGGGCTCGGGAGAGAGAGAGAGAGAGAGAGAGAGAGAGAGGAGAGAGAAAGGAAGAGAGAGAAAAAGACCCGATTTGAATTTTTTTGGGGCGCGATCCACTGGACACGGTCCGAACTAAAATCGACCCAATTGTCCCGATTCAATTTCGGAAAAAGGCCTAACGGTCTCCGCAAAATCCTAACTAATATTCTAAGGCAAATGACTGAAATAAAATAATTCCAGTCATACTAAGAGGGTGGTCTACCAGTCCAAATTCGCACCCGGTCTAAAATTTCGCTTTTTCGCCATTCCTGATAATCTCGATGCTGGCAACAATAATATCGAGACCATCCAATTTATTTCTTTCTGAAACTCCCAAAAATCGACTGCCAATTTCGGCGTCTAAGTAACGACAAAATTCGATCGAGTGCGATTCTAGCGAAATCTCTAGTTTAAAATAATAACCGAGAGTGATCAGTTCTCGGGCGAGATTTTTACTACAAGCACACTGACAAATCACGCGTTCAATAAGTCCAAAAAATTGATCGAAATTCGGGCTGTTACAATTCTTCCCCCCTTACAAAAATTTCGTCCTCGAAATTTACAATCTAACCAACTACTCAAACAAGTGGGGGTATTGGTGCCGCATCATTTCCTCGCTTTCCCAGGTTGCGCCCTCTGTCCCGTGGTGCTCCCAGACTACCTTGACCATCGGGATCGTCTTATTCCGCAGTACCCGGTCTTTTCTATCTTCAATTCTGACTGGTCTCTCCACGTACGACACCCTGTCGTCCACATCTATTTCTTCATACCTTAGAACGTGTGTCGGGTTTGGTTCATACTTTCTCAACATCGACACGTGGAAGACATTGTGCACTTGGGACAAGTTAGGTGGCAGGGCAAGCCTATATGCCATATCGCCAATCTTTTCTAGAATCTCGAATGGTCCGACAAACCTCGGGCTCAGCTTCCCTTTCTTACCAAATCGGGATAACCCTTTCATAGGTGACACCTTTAGAAAGACATGGTCTCCAACTTGGAATTCCAAGGGTCGTCGTCTTCGATCGGCATAGCTTTTCTGTCGACTTTGTGCTGTCCTTAGCTTTTCTCGGATAACCTCGACATCTTCCACTGTTTGCTGTACTAGCTCTGGGCCCGTAATGTTTCGTTCACCTACTTCATCCCAGCATACTGGAGTCCTACACGCTTTGCCATATAAGGCCTCAAATGGGGCCATCTGAATACTCTGCTGATAACTGTTATTATATGCAAACTCCACCAGGTGCAGCTGTTCTTCCCATTTTCCTTGAAAATCCAGTACACAAGCCCTCAACATATCTTCGAGGGTCTGTATCGTCCTTTCGGATTGACCGTCAGTCTGCGGATGGTAAGCTGTACTCAACTGCACCTTTGTTCCTAAAGCCGACTGCAGACTTTTCCAGAAATTTGCTGTAAACCTCGGGTCACGATCCGACGTAATCGTCACCGGCACTCCATGCAGCCTAACAATCTGCCTTACGTACAGCTCTGCATACCTTTCCAGCTCGAAGTCCTTTCGTACTGCCAAGAAATGTGCCGACTTTGTAAGTCGATCCATAATTACCCAAATGGAGTCATGCCCTCTCTGGCTTCTTGGTAATCCAGTCACGAAGTCCATGGTGATGTGTTCCCATTTCCACTTGGGAATCTCCAAAGGTCGCAGCAGCCCTCCAGGTTTACAGTGCTGCGCCTTCACCTGCTGACACGTCAAACACTTAGCCACATACCTGGCCACATCTGCCTTCATTCCGCTCCACCAGTAATGTTGCCGTAGATTCTGGTATATCTTCGTGCTACCAGGGTGTATGCTGTAATTGCTGCGATGAGCTTCTCTTAGTATCTCTTCCTTAAGCTCAGTGTCATCGGGTACACACCATCGTCCTCTAAATTTTAGAATTCCATCCTCTAACACTTGGAAATCTGGCTTCCTTGTAGCGACATCCATTTCCACAATTTTCTGAATATCCTGATTCGTGGACTGCAGCGCCTTAATCTTGGCTTGAATCTCCGGCTCAATTCTCAAAGTAGTCAGCAAATTCGACACATGGCCCAATTCAAATTTAAATTCTGAGTCTCGAAGCCTTTCTAACAACGTCTACTCCTTGATCATCATGTGCGCCATACTCGATTTGCGACTTAGCGCATCAGCCACTCGATTCGCCTTTCCGGGGTGGTACATGATGTCGCAGTCATAATCTTTCAAAAGTTCCATCCACCTACGCTGTCTCATGTTCAGCTCTTTCTGCGAAAACAGGTACTTGAGACTCTGGTGATTCGTATAAATCTGGAACTTTTCTCCACATAAATAATGCCTCCAGATTTTGAGTGCGAAGACAATGGCAGCCAACTCTAGGTCATGCATCGAATAGTTCGATTCATGTGGCCTCAACTGACGTGACGCATACGCAACTACTTTCCCCTGCTGCATTAATACGCAACCAAGTCCTCTAAGCGAAGCATCACTATATACCTCGAATCCACCGGGTCCAGATGGGATAGTTAAAATTGGAGCTGTTGTCAGTCTGTGCTTAAGTTCCTGAAAGCTTCGCTCGCACTTATCATCCCATTCAAACTTAGTTTCCTTTTTCAGCAACCTTGTTAGTGGCATGGCTATCGATGAGAATCCTTTTACAAATCGTCGATAGTAACCAGCTAATCCCAAGAAACTCCTAATCTCCATCACCGATGTCGGTCTGGGCCACTTAAGCACTGCTTCGATCTTAGCTGGATCCACAGTTATCCCTTCTCCCGATATAATGTGCCCAAGGAATGCTACCTTACTAAGCCAGAATTCGCACTTACTGAATTTCGCATAAAGCGCGTACTCCCTCAATGTCCGTAGTACCTCAGTCAAATGCATTTCATGCTCTACCGGACTCTTCGAGTATACCAGAATATCGTCGATGAACACAATCACGAACCGGTCCAGAAATTCCTTAAAAACTCTGTTCATTAGATCCATGAAAGCTGCGGGGGCATTCGTCAAACCGAATGGCATGACTGTAAATTCATAATGCCCATACCTCGTTCTAAATGCAGTCTTGGGTATATCTTCCTTCCGAATTCTTAACTGATGATATCCGGTCCGTAGATCAATCTTAGAGAACACTGACGCTCCTTGTAACTGATCAAACAAGTCGTTGATCCTTGGCAGCGGATACTTGTTCTTTATGGTCACCTGATTCAACTGCCGATAGTCTATACATAATCTCAATGTCCCGTCCTTTTTCTTCACGAACAGGACTGGCGCTCCCCATGGAGACGCACTAGGGCATATGAACCCTTTGTCTAACAATTCCTGCATCTGGACTTTCAGTTCCTTCAATTCCGATAAAGACATGCGATACGGGGCCTTAGAAATTGGCTCAGTACCTGGGGCCAATTCTATTACAAATTCCACTTCCCGCTCTGGCGGTAAGCCTGGCAATTCTTGAGAGAAAACCTCGGGGAAATTACACACTACAGGGATTTCCTCTAGCTTAGGTTCCACTAAAGTCGGGTCCTTCACATTAACCAAGTATCCCTCACAACCTTCCTTGAGCATCTTAGTTGCTTCTATTGAGGAGATCCAAGGGATCGAGGTTCCTCCTCGGTTTCCCTGAAATTCAAACCTAGGATGTCCCATCGGATTGAATTGGATCGTCTTACTGCCGCAATCCATAACGGCTTTCTGTTTCGTCAGCCAATCCATACCGATGATCACATCGAAATCATACATGGCTAACACAGCCAAATCAATCCTCTCCTCTACATTTCCAATTAAAATTTTACAATCCATGCACTCCAATGATACTAACACCCTATCATGCAGTGGGGTCGTCACACATAACATGCTTTCTAGCAATACCGGCTCCAAACCAACCAATCTAACAAATTGCTCGGAAATAAACGAATGGGTTGCCCCGGGATCAAATAAGGCATAGGCAGCATGATCACAGAGAGAAATGGTACCTGTGACCACGCCTGGCGCGTCCTCAGCATCCTTGCACGCCATTGCGTACACTCGTCCCTGTGCCGGAGGTCTGCCCAGAATAGCTGGTGAGGGATTTCTGGCCTGATTTTCTACTCTAGGCTGTTGTTGCTGTCCGGGGAATTCCGAAAATCGTTGCTGGGGGCAATTCTTTATCTGGTGTCCCAAACTCCCGCAACGGAAACAAGCTCCAAATTTATTTTGCGTCGGACCAGTTTTTCCTATATTCTTCCTCGGTGGTGGAACAAACCGTCTATTGTCGGTCATCGGTTTCTTTCCAAAGCGGCGATTGTCCCGGTTATGATTAAACCTTGAACCCGATGCTGCTGCCCTTTCCATTTGATCCCTCTCCATGATTTGAGCTCGCTCATATAATTCCCTGTAATCCCTGATATTCAGTAAAAGCATCTGGGTGCGAAGATCCGGCCTCAGTCCATCTCGGAATCTTCGAGCCTTATCCAGTGGATTCTCAACCATCCTTGGGGCAAACCTAGACAGCCTTGCAAATTCTGCCTCGTACTGAACTACTGTCATTGGCCCCTGACGAAGTCTCATGAACTCCGCCATTTTCTTCTCCTGGGCGCTCTCTGAGAAATACTGATCATAAAAATGCTCGATGAATATCGCCCAGGTCTGTTCCATATTTTCTGGGAACACTCTATCCTTAACTGCTTTCCACCAGTCGTGGGCATTATCTTGCAGCTGGTAAGTCGCCAATGAAATCCTTTTTGTCTCAGTACATTCCAACAGGTCGAATGTTTTCTCTAACTCCTCCACCCAACGTGGGGCGATTTCTGGGTCACCCCTGCCCGTGAACGTAGGCGATTTCAGCTTCAGGAATTGCTCTACCAACTGGTGCATTGGCCTCGCTGCTACCATTGGTTGAGCTTGAGCTTGCTGGGCTTGGGCTTGATTCCCAACAATGGCAGCTGCTGCTGCAGCCTCGGCAGCCTTAGCAATGACTGTTGCTCTCTCTTGGGCCTGCCTGCCCATAACATTCCCTATTTCTCTTAGGGTTTCGATCACTTGCTCCATCCTGGGGTCTGCTGCAGCTCCAGCATTAAATACTGGATTTTCTACTGCTCTCGCACCCATCCCGAGGTCTTCTACGGCTCTAACTCGAGCACGACCTCCACTTCTGATTCCTCTTCTTATGCCCCTCCTTGGGGCTCTACCCATACTTCCTTCTTCGCTGTCCATTCTCTAAGTCTGAGTGCTCGACTACCTGTTATAATTCCGTCCAGGAATTAGAGACCCGAACCAACTAACCGCTCTAAGTCCTAGGCAGGTATCAACACAAAAGCAATTAGGCACTCAGCAAGCAACTAGCACAACGGCACAGAATTTTCACACAGGGACCTGCACACTTACATTGGGTCCTGCCGCACCTGCATAACACTGGTTCAAACAATCACCACAACATTCAAACACAAACAATCTGGAGGTACACTTAGCACGCTAGGTCACCCTATAGCTACCCATGGTCATTCTTCCTTATCACTCCAGGGTTCAGCTAAATTGGGCTGAGCTGTCCTCGCTCTGATACCAATTCAACGGGGATGTCACGCCCCGTATCCCTCGAGGCATGAACATCCGTGTACAAGTCGAAGATAGTGCGACGCTCTCAGGATTGCGTCACCGAGACCCGAAAATCCCAAATCAGAGAAAACAGGCACAAGCAGAAACGACGTATATATAACATACATATATACACCCAGACATTTTAAAAGAACCCATGAATAGCAAGTTATAACAAATTACAATCTATTAAACCAAAATATACACTCTGTTACAACCCATGAACAATATCCCATTGATCAGCAAAAATGTACATCAAAAGGGCCACGAAGCAAAAAGAGACCGGTGGCCTAGGGATATTAAACTGTCTATCGAGAAGGGCTACAGTCAAAAGGTGGCGGCCCTCACTCCTAAGGCTGGGACCTAAATTAGGGCTCCCAGTTAGGGTCAAATCTAGACGTCTCAAAAGGATTCTCAAACTGCACTGGCTCTTCCTCTAAGCTCGTAACCTCAAACTCTATCTTGGCTCAGGGTCCTGCTTTTCGCCCTCAAAAGTCATGGCCGGGGATCTGAAATGTCGGTTTTACCACAACCGTGAGAAAACTCAGCAAGTAACAAATCCCTAATCCTAAACTAGGCTAATGTGCACCTCCAGAGGGTAAACAAAACACATTAAACCATGAACCAGCAAGTCAAATAGTTTCACCCGGCCTATGGCCCAATATGTCATCTCAATTCCTACAGGTTAGGCATTTATCAATAATGTGATGCACATACAATTATATCGACCTAAAGGTCCACAATTAATTAAAACGACCCGTAGGCCCGGCCCGAAGGCCAACAGTGCGATAATACGACCCGTAGACCCGGCCCGGAGGCCAACAGTGCGATAATACGACCCGTAGGCCCAGCCCGGAGGCCAACAGTGCGATAATACGACCCGTAGGCCCGGCCCGGAGGCCAACAGTGCGATAATACGACCCGTAGGCCCGGCCCGAAGGCCAACAGTGGATAATACGACCCGTAGGCCCGGCCCGAAGGCCAACAGTGTGATATTACGACCCGTAGGCCCGGCCCGAAGGCCAACAGTGTAGTCACATCAGATACGTACATCTTTTAGCACTCGCAATTTCAACTCGTTTAAGGCCCGCCAAGGACAAATCAATTTCAGTCACTAGACCCCCAATTATGGCCTCATCAATTTAATCCAGCCACACCCTAATTAGACATTGGGTCATCCAATTTCAACAACCACGCCTTAACCCAATTAATCCATTTCTCAAGCACGATAATGCATGCCCGGTTTCTGGATGAACAGCACCATAACAATCCCTAATTAGGCCTTAAATCACTCTTAAGTTATTCTATTAGGCTCTAATAATGCCCCGAAAGCAGCTAGTACCCATTAACTTATACTTTAGTCGCAATCAATGCCAATTAACCCTTAATTAACCCACTAAAATGCAAACTAATCTAATTCGGGTTTAGGGATTTAATACTCGCCTAAATTTGACTCGCGCGACGGGAGCGGGCGGCCGATTACCGACTCGCGGTGAGAATCGGCGGCGGCGCTCCGGGAGCAAGCCGGCGGTCACACGGCACCGATGGGCCCACGTCTCCCTCGGCCCAAAACCGAGGGGCTGTTGCGGAGGTGGCCGGAGAGGGGAACGGCGAGGGTGACGATCGGCGACGGCGACGGCGCGGCACCGGCTTGGCCGGCCGGCTGAGCTTGCTGGCCTGTTGGCTAGGGCGGCGACCGGAGCAGCAGCGGCGGGACGGCGACGGCGGCGCGGCGGCGACGTGCGGCGGCGCGGCTGGACGGCGACCGGCGGGCGGTGGAACGAGCTGGAAACGAGAGAGAGAGAGAGAGAGAGAGAGAGAGAGAGAGAGAGAGAGAGAGAGAGAGAGAGAGAGAGAGAGAGAGACGGGGAGGCTGAGGGGGAGTGGCAGACCGGCGGCGAGGCAGCACTGCGCGGCGGCGAGTCGACGCGGTGCGGTGGCGAGGCGACGCGGCGTGGGTTCGTCGGGCCGAACCGGGAGGAGGCCGGGGGAGGAAGAGGCAAGGGAAAAAGGGAAGCGGCTGCAGACGGCAGCGGGGACGTCGACGGGGCGGAGGCGGCGGCCCGGCGACGCACCGGCGGACTGGGTCGGCTCTGGCCCGACCAGCAGCGGGGCGAGCTCGCTGCTGCTGCTTGTGTCTCGCGGGGAGGCCGGCGAGGGTCGGTCGGGGCAGCCAGCGGAGGGGCGACGGCGACGGGGCTCGCCGGCGACGGCGTCGAGGCGGCGCGGCGCGGCGGCGACTCGAGCAGCGTCGGGGCGGAGCAGCACCAGGCGCGGGGGTAGTCGATCGAGAGAAGAAGGAAGGAAGAGGGAAGAGAGAGAGAAGAAGAGAAGAGAAAGAAAGAGAAGGGAAGGGAGGAGAGAGAAGAAGAAGGACAGGCGCAGTCTGCATGGGGGCGTGGGTGGAGTGGACGTGCGCATGGGGAAGTGGCGAGGTGGCGTGCACGGCAGCCAAGGAGGGGGAAAGAGAGAGGAAGAGAGAGAGAAGGAGAGAGAAGAAGAGACGTGCGCGGGGGAGGGGCTCGGGAGAGAGAGAGAGAGAGAGAGAGAGAGAGAGGAGAGAGAAAGGAAGAGAGAGAAAAAGACCCGATTTGAATTTTTTTTTGGGGCGCGATCCACTGGACACGGTCCGAACTAAAATCGACCCAATTGTCCCGATTCAATTTCGGAAAAAGGCCTAACGGTCTCCACAAAATCCTAATTAATATTCTAAGGCAAATGACTGAAATAAAATAATTCCAGTCATACTAAGAGGGTGGTCTACCAGTCCAAATTCGCACCCGGTCCAAAATTTCGCTTTTTCGCCATTCCTGATAATCTCGATGTTCGCAACAATAATATCGACACCGTCCAATTTATTTCTTTCTGAAACTCCCAAAAATCGACTGCCAATTTCGGGGTCTAAATAACGACAAAATTCGATCAAGTGCGATTCTAGCGAAATCTCTAGTTTAAAATAATAACCGAGAGTGATCAGTTCTCGGGCGAGATTTTTACTACAAGCACACTGACAAATCACGCGTTCAATAAGTCCCAAAAATTGATCGAAATTCGGGCTGTTACAGCGAAGCTTACACATTTCGTCCGCTCTCCAGGATCCAATGGGGGACTGCTCCAGTCAATTGGTTTCCAGTAAGATAGCTAAACAAGATTATTTGATTGAGTCAGTTTCTCATGTACTTTATGCACTCAAACTGAATTTTTTTATAAATATACATCAAAACCCATTATTTAGCAGAGTAAAAGCATTTATTACAAGTGGTGTAGAAAAAAAACCAATTAAGTCGTGATAACAATATAGAGCTTTCAGCTGGAGATGAAAGATAAAGGAAATCAATGACAGGAGAAAAACTTGATCCTTGCAAAACTTGGAGTGCATGGAGAAACATTACCATAACACTAGTACACAAAGCGGAACATAATGAAGGCTACTATCATACCCACGTGAGCTAAAAAGTTGGGCCTTGTCGTATTGGGTGAAAAGTAGAGATGCGAAAGGTTGGTACACCCGATCTGTGAGAGTGGCGTCATGGTGTTAGTGCTAGGAATATAGGCTGGGATGATTATCATCTTGAGGGATCTGTGAAGGTGGATTTGGCCTCCCCGTGCACAATTTGATTCAAAACTAATGTCATTCTTCTTATGATGGCCATGGTAGACCGAAACCAATTGTTATGCTGAAATTATCTGTATGTCCTACTTGAGAGACTAGATGCTCGAGTTGAATTGGACGTGGTACGATTTAGTATGAGAATGCGATTCGACAGACTATCCTTGGGAACAATCTATTTAGGGAAGGTTGGTATGATGTTCTCGACTCATTAGGCAAGTGGTATCAAAGCAGGTTTTCCAAATTGTTTGGGTGGACACCAAGAAGAGATATGTTGCCACGTTTCGAACAAGAAGAGAAAGTTTGCTAAAATCAAAAGAAGCTTAGTAGATGAAAGAAGGTGTTGCTGAGGAAGTGCAGTTGGCTTGGGAGCCACACTTGTCAGCGCGAGCACAAGTGATAAGAGATTTACAAACGACTTTGATAAGGGGGAAGCAACAAATGGAGTGCAATGGTCTGTTGGGTTGAGCAAGCATTTCCCATTCATGTAAATCCCAAGGGAGTGGCAATGATTCTTGAAAACAAAAGGATGCTATAGAATAGCCCGCAACGAAGTTGCGGAAAGTGGGTGAGGGAGAGTGTCATGGTATTTCGTTCATACCCATGTGGGCTGAAAAGTGGGGCTTTGTGGCATCGAGGTGCAAAGTGAAAGATGCAGAAGAGTTGATACAATTGGTCTATGGGAGTGGCGTCAGGGTGATTGTGCTAGATATTCAGGGATGTAATGATTATCATCTTAGAGAATCTCCTGTGCACAAACTGGTCAAGAATTAATGCCGTTCTCCTAATGATTGCCATGGCAAACCGAAACCAATTTGTGCCAAAATGATTTGTATGTCCTGCTCGAGGGATTGGATGGTCGAGCTGAATTAGGCTTGGAACGATTCAATACAAGGATGTGATTCGCCATACTGATGCGGGAGTATCCGATTTAAATCACTCGCCCGCACGCATCACATGCTATCCTTGGAAACGATCTATTTAGAAAGAACTGGCATGGAGTTCTTGGCTCATCAGGCGCATAGGACATGCATTAAGGGCATACACATACAACTATCAAATACTTAAGTAACACTAATCCATTTAACACTACCAGATTAATCAAATAACTCTATTGAAACTTGTGAATCATGCTTTTAAGCAACAGAATATCGTCGATCTGTGTCTGCTTGAAGACTAGAACCATGCTCTTTAAGAAACAGAATATCATCGATCTATGTCTACTCCAATACTAGAATCGCACCGGAATAATTAGTTGACAACAATCATAAATTCATAACCCAAATCATTGTATTATCTGGATGGTGAAATAATAAGCATTCACGACACGAGGACTTTGAGGGTTATAAACTAGACATGTTATCGCAGTCTACTGATAGCTCAACTACTTTACGATAAGAGTTGCCTATTGCTTGAACACTGGAACAACTTAACAACTTGAGATTTTAGATTCTTATACAAAAATACGAAAGAAAAAAAAAAGCCTAAAGTTCAGTATCAAATCACTTACAGAAAATTTACTCCCACCAGGTTGCTGAAGGAGTCGGGGATTTTGCCACTCAGTTTGTTGAAGCTGAGGTCTCTGCAAAACAATTAGATGTGAAGGAGACGAATATAATATGAAGATTGTTTCAACTTACTCCCACCGGACTCTCTTTGAGCATACTTTGGAGGATTGTAAAAACACAGACAACATCAATGAACATACAAGTTGAATTCAGATGTTTAGACATACAGGTTAACTGCCTAGTGCCTATACTTTCTACTAGACATTTACTTCCAGAGGCATTCATCGCATAAAATCCATGTTCATCAAGTCGGTCACATGCTGTAAAAATACAAAACTTCTGCTCTAAATCATATTTATGACTTAGAAATTTCAGTTTATATAACTAGAAATGCTATTCAGGAACTAAATTGTATCCATCCTGTCAAATGCAACATATTATAGTTCAAATTGTGAGATTCCATTTATCTAATAGGACCAAAACTAAAGCTAATCATAATCTATTGAACAGATTTCCTTTATAGCATTTTGTTCATGGATAAAGGAGCGACTAGGGTGCTTAGAAATTAGAATATCAGCTTGAGTGAATAAAAAGCATGTTTCTGCAGTCCAACGTAATTACTGATGGACAACCTAATTGAAGCTAAAAAAAAAGGAATAGAGTATATGATAAGCCCCGGCAGTACCATAGAAACTCTATTATTCAGGATGTCAGAAAAACAAAGAATAAGCGTGGATGGCTGATGATGAGAGAATGGCAAAAAATTGCTGTTAAATGTAGCATTTATAAAATCTTAAAGAGATGATCAGATGGCATCAGAAGAATCGACTTTTACAGAGATGCACTAGAAGCCATGCTCTCATTCGAACTAAGAATGGTATGACTGACAAATATTGGAAGACTCAAGTATAAAACTTCACTTAGATATTATGGGGCTAAGATTGGAGAATGTTAACCATTAGAAGGTAAGTTTCCAGACAATCAAGAAGCCTCCTGTCCTGCATCAATGCTCTTAAGAAGTTAAGATAACAAATCAAACCAAAAGTAGATTAGACAAAATGGGGATCAGAACCAAGGCAAGAATTCTGGTGGTTTCTATTCCTGAAAAAGTTGAAAACAAAGAGAGAAAAAGTCCATACACTTCTGTGCAAAACTGTATAATCTACAGCAGAGACCACCATCACCAGAAACTTAAATGCCACATCACGATTCACGATTCAGCAATATCAACAGAAAAGATCAAAACACGGTTGAAGCAAGTAAGCCACTGCTGACGTTCAAGCCATATTAAATGGGTTTTTTAACTGCATTTAATAGTCAACCATAAACTAGTAAAAATTTCACTCATTAAGGGTGAGATTATCTACTCTGCTTGGAATAGAAAAAAGGCGAAGTCGATTTCCACTCACAATATATTTAAATTCATCATTTGTGCTAGATAATCTGGTAGCTCTCCTATGAGATTGCAGCTCCTCAGAATCCTACAAGAGAATAGCACTGATATTGTCACATTGCTAAGACGTTTTGGCTCTTTTGCATAATGTAAACTATCGGTGAAGGAGCATCAATCTCACAGTGTCTCAATATTTGTACTGCTGAGTTGTGGAACTTGGGACTCAATTCCATTGAGGTCACTTATTCTCCTGCATATCAAAATCAAATATGGAACTTTATTTGATTGATACCATCTTAAAGAAAGAGAGATCAGATCGAACTGCCAAAATTCCATACTGACAAGTCGGACAAATTCTTCAAAAGTGCGATACCGGAGGGAATTGGCCCTTGCAATCCACTTCCTTGAATAATCCTAATGATACAATTCATAGATTATATTATCTTAGGGGAATATCTATATAGACCGACTTAAAAGGTGAAGAAGCATTTAGCCTTACAGCATATTGAGATTTGTCAAGTTCTGAATAAAATCGGGTATCTTTCCCGTGAACTGATTGTCACCAAGTCGTCTACGGTGCATTAAACAGCAAGATTCATATTAAGAAGAAAGAATAGATCTAAATATTAGCAAAGTTTGTGGCAACTGGAAACTAACAACTCCTGCAAAGCTGTCAATTTAGCAAATGTTTTAGGTAGCTCCCCAGTAAAATTATTTGATGTAAGGTGCCTGGAACAAGAAAATACCAATGTTATCAAATTAATTTATTAAACAAGAATGCTAATCTCTCAACAGATCACTCCAATGGATAAAATTCCCTCGCCAGATACAAAATCATGAGCGAATGATAACTTGATGAATGATGCAAAAATTTGCATCAAGAGACTCACAGTTGATGTAGCTGGGACAAGTTCCCTAGCTCTAGAGGAAGAGGTCCAGAAAGCTGATTGATCTCGACAACTCTAAGCGGAAGAGAGTTAAAATCTTCAACATCGATCAAATTTAACATAGAGAAGAGGCCAAGCACAAGCGGCGAGATGAGCGATCACTTACAATTTCCAAAGTGTGGATATGTTTCCCAGCTCCATTGGGATTGGACCAGTCAATCAGTTTCCAAGTAGAGAACTACACCAACATCATCGCATTTCCCCAATCAATAGAAGATACACTCGCATTTCTATGTGTTAGAGAGAGAGAGAGAGAGAGAGAGAGAACATACATGTTGAGCAACTTTGTAGAGCCCCATTCTTTAGGAATAGTGCCGTTCAGGTAGTTACGGGTGACATCACTATTTAAAGAGGGAGATGATGATGAAGATGAAGATGCTTGTGAAGAAGGAGGAGGAGGAGGATAATGGAGGCTTACAAGTTTTGGAGGTAAGGTAATCTGAACAATCCAGGTGGAAGAGTGCCGAGAAGAGACTGAGATTTGAGAACTCTGTTTTCATAGGATGCAAAGGCTTATTCTATTTCTACTTAAAACTAGCTTCAAAATGATTTTAAAAGATGGCTATATACATCTCTCTCTCTCTCTCTCTCTCTCTCTCTCTCTCTCTCTCTCTCTCTCTCTCTCTCTCTCTCTCTCTCTCTCTATATATATATATATATATATATATATATATATATATATGCACGAAAAAGAAATTCTTAGAATTGCCCCAGAAGAGGAACGGTGTGCAAAAGTAAATGAATATATATAGCTAACCGAAAAGGCAAGCCTAACTCATAGCACAGCCATGTCCTGCATAGCACATCTAATAGCTCGTTTGGAATTTTTTGTGACACTAAATATAATTTGGGGTAAATATGGCGCGGTCAATCAATTTTAAATTTTTGTGACATGAAAATTAGTTTGGAATAAATGCACTATTGATGTCCTAGTTTGGGATTTTTTGTGGTATTAACCCAAAAAAATGTATACATCATTGGGTAATATTGTTGCTTGAGATTTTTCTAATGACGTTTTCCTTTTAGATATTCCTTTTTTGTTAACTTTTTTTTTATCATAACTATAACTTTATTTGACATTATAATATTGAATAGTTTACGTGTATGTGGTCCAATATAGTATCCGTTTTCAAGATAATCAGCTTCCTCGATTTCATACTATCAGCCTAAACCAAGGTAATAAGGTTAAATCATCATCATAAGTTCAGTTCACCTATATGTTCACAGTTACCTAAGAAAAAATAGCATTAAGCTCAAACTTTATATCACATCGAACAGGAAGCAACCAAAAAAAAAATGGAAGTAACTTCATAAATAAAATATAGAGAGCTATTGCAATGTTAAGAGAAAATAGCTTTCTAAGGACAAAATTATAGAGACAACACTATACCCTCTAACAAAATTAACATAAAGGCAACGGGATTAAGTTCGTTGGTATAAGCTCAATCTATGACAATAAAACAATATATTCGTAAAGTTTTTTGCAACTACTACTAATTATTCTAAAGGTTTTGACTTTTAAATGAATATGTAGTTTGATATTATAATATTATAGGCTTTTAGCCTAATACTAAACATGAAAATATATAATAAAAGAGACAAATAAAGAGTCTTGAAAAATTTGAACATTTATGAGACCTCTATCAATTGTCGTGGAGACTTAATGCTTTATATAAAGGCATGATTCAAAAATTAAATATTCTATCGATATTAAATCTATTTTTCTCGTAAGGACCGTATTTATTGAAGCTAAAGTAATTGGAAAGTTATTGCTTCACCAAAAAGCTTTAAAGATCTCCCTCCTGTTCAATGTTCGGAAAGCTCCTTTAGCCAATTAGCCTAATAAAACTACCACTATCTTGTTTAAAGGTAAATTATTGTCAAATTGCAAGTTTGACAAGACGTTGATCACGTAGCTACGACATGACCGAAATTACAAGTGACGGCATCTCTACTCTTTTTTCTTCCCATGCCAAACAATATTGATATTGGCATGTGCGGCTTACTTTTGTCGGTAAGTAAATCACTCACGATCTGTAGAGCTTTGGAAGCGTGATTATAATAAACAATTTCTTATTATTACAAGAACAACACTCGACACACATCCACGGTGGAGTTCTTTCTACTCCACGCCTACACATGGAGCAAGTTGCTCCTATTTATAGGATGCAAGGTCGGTGCATTCACCAACTTTTCTAGCTTTCTACAATATTCTAATATAAATATCTTCTTATCTTAATTATTTATTGTATAACAACTTGGCAACTAGATTTCTCTAAAGAAAAATTTGGAGAAGGGAAAGAGAGTGGCGATGCTCCCTTCAACACGATCCTCGAATTTCAGTGGATTTTGCAATTGAATGGTCGAACGGTGATATTTCAATTCCCCAATCCAATGAATTTTCATTTTCTTCTTTGTACTCAATACATTTTGACCCAAAAATCGGCCAATTTTTTCCCGTGAAATGCTAACGTGGTGCTCACAAAATCGGTTTGGTGTTCACCACAGCGGCCAGTTGATTGTATAAAGAGATGAAAGATTGGTGCGATATCGCGTGATTGATACAAATTCTAACTAGGAATCTGGGAGCGTAAACTTCACGAAATTCTAAGTTTTTTTTTTTTAGGAAGGGAGAGAGAGAGAAAGCGCATTACATGCTGATGACATGGCAAACTTTGTTGTTGTCGGCGTCGGTGAAATTGCAGTCGCAAGTGACGGCGTCAGTAGTTACGTAGGGCAATTTGTTCACACCCCATTTACCCTCTGTACCGCATGGATCTGCATTGAAATCCCAGTCCCTTTTTCCTAACGTCTCTGCAATTTCTTTCAACGCATCCACTGAAAGAGAAAAGAGCAGGCAAGTCAAAGGAACAGCAATATCTCATGCAAGACAAGCACAAACGAGGTCAAATTCGCGTGTGCATGAGGTTGAATATATGTACAGGATCTTTCTTTACCTGTGAGAGAAAGCACAAACAAATACAACTCAGTGCACGTGCGAGCCAAAAACAGGAGGAGATAAAGGAACAGTACGATGAACGCAATACAAGATTGGTGGGTTTCATTATTTTTTTTCTCACCTTCGTCTTTGGGCAGAAGAGTGGCGGCAGCAGCTAAGTTAATGGTGCACAGAAGGACGAACCCAGAGAATAGAGATCGAGCCGAGAAGAGATTCGTCATCATCTCAGTCTCAAGTTCAACCCAGAGAGAGAGAGAGAGAGAGAGAGAGAGAGAGAGAGAGAGATGTTTCTTAAGAATGCGTGGTTTAACTTCATGGCATACCTGTATAAAAAGAGGGAGAGAGTGGACGAAGAATTTCGCCTTTGTCCGTCTGTATGTGTGAGCGAGAGAGATGCTGACAGGGAGAGACGACCCCAAGTCTTCCTGGCCTTCCTGAGATTGATATTTATCAAGAACGAAGTAACCCCTTGAGCACTGTTAGCCTAACAGTATTCTTGAGTAACGGTGCAATTCAGATCACATGTTGAGAGAGCATTGATTGTTATGTCAGAAAACACAAATCTACTCATATCATTGAAGGTGGAGAAGCCACCGTTCCATGTGGAAGACTTATGGCGCTGTCGGCTCGCCATATCCCTAACCCCTTTGTGGACCCGTCGCGCGTGATAATGCTCTTGTACTGTCAGTGTCAGGCACCTAATAAAAGTCTTTTTATTCTTATCATTTTTCCTTCTTTCATTTTGTTCTTCCAATGACACCAGTCTTCTCAATTGCTCTGATTTTGCTAGGACCGCGTCTCAAGTTTAGTTTATTATTAAACAGTCTATCGATGGTGGAGTCCAAGTTCCCTGACTCTTGGAAAATAATTAGATTTACTTTCTAGGAAAGATTTTTTTTCTTTTACCCTTTCTCTTTACTTCGGTTGTAACCAATTACTTCTTTTAATAGTTCATAGGTATGGACGTAGAAATCCGATTATGTGAAGGCCAATGAAATATCCTGCAAACTCTATGAATTGGATAAGTTCAGTCCTTTGGCTTGTGCAGGTAATCCCAGATCGTATTTTGTACGAAGTTAACGGTATCATATCTGTTGAATATAAATGATGAAATAATTATCTTGTCAGAACGAATACAAAAAAGAAAGCACATGTTGAATTTGGATATCACAGTCAGCATAATAATCCTCTGGACTTTACTCGAAAAATAATTGAGTCGTACGGTCGGGGAATCCAAAACATTTTGCACCTTAGTCTATCCCAGGCATTAGCATGTCAAAGTCTCTATTGATGCTGACAAGTGTTTCCCCCCCATTGAATTCAAAATAGATTAATCCAAGGCAACCGTGCAAGTCTCTTACTTGAGCTGCTCATAAAAGCTCTTTAAATTGTCCAGAGATTACGAGAAAATTCTTCAAAAAATTTTAAACATATTATATTTTTGCCAATTCGATCTTAAATATTTTAATTTTATCAATTGAGTTCTAAATATTTTTACATTTTGCTAATTAAGTCTACCCAGTTAATTTTAATCGAAAATTGCCAATGTAGATGCCGGCCATTCTATGCGATACGGCCAATGCTAACATAGATAATTATTAATACTATTTTAATTTTTTTTTGAATTTTTTTTCCTTTTCTCTTCTTTTCTTTTTTCTTTTTCCCTCCACCGAGTCTCATCGATGGTTGACGACCTTTGCCGGCCTCAACGAGGGACGCCAGGTTCTGGGCCGGCAAGATTAGCCCTCACCGGATTGGGCGATAAACTAATAAAGTGAAAGAAATTTTAAAATTTCAAAAACAAAAACTGAAAAAGTGATGGACAAAGAACTTGACCACGCATCTCGATTTTTGACCTAGGGACATATGGAAAACGTCCTAGACTTCTATTGAGAGGAATACGGTTCTCACATGACAAACACACAAAACTTTGTGCCTGTTGGAAATATAACGCGAAAATGATAGGATCTTGCAAATTAAGTCAATGCGAAAATACCAGAAAAATAAACGATGAATGATAAAGGACACCAGAGATTTACGTGGTTCGGTTCGAATATCGATACCTACATCCACGGGGAGAGCCAGCAACAAATAATCCACTATAATCGGAGAATCAGAGTTACAAATCGCTCAAACGCTCAAGTGTTTCCCACACCTAGATTTAAGCCCAAACCCAAAGTGTTTACGAATAAACAACTTAATTGGATAAAATAAACTCACTACACAAATCACCACGCGTTGAAGCCCAAAGCAAAACACACGCACGCTCAAGAACGTCTCTGTACGTTCTGCCTCCTTCGTGCGGCTTGAATACGGGCGTCTCTGTATGTCTTGCTTTGTGCAGCTTTGGTCTTCGCTAAAAGAAAGAAACCCTCAATTTCTTTTCTTTTTATATGTAGCAAAAAACCCTAAAGCTGCTTCCTCTTTTATCTGACTTCCGTAGCCCCACATGTTTCTTTTGCATGTCCAAGAAGAAAAGTCCTTCACTGATAAGCATTCAACAAATTGACCTGGGCCCACCAAAATAGATATAATAAAATAAAGTGTGCCCATGTTTTGTCTTTTAGTGGTCTTCTCTATTCGCGTCGCCGTGAGCCCCTCATCCGAAATCAGCCAAATAGGAATGCGGACTCAAACTCGAGACATAAATTTAACAATTCTCTACATTGGCTCGATGTTTGTAGCCAAGTTATAGTGCTCATCTTCCATGCTGCTCTCCCAACGCCCCGACGGGCGCTCACTCTCCACAGATGCCAATTGTGCTCAAGCAGAGCTTGAGCTTCGCTAAAGGAACAAGCTTAGTCATCATGTCCGCTGGATTTTCTGATGTCGCAATCTTTTTAACAACAACCATATCCTTTGCTAAGACATCTCGGATGAAGTGGTACCTGATGTCGATATGCTTCGTTTGCTCGTGATAAACCGGATTATATGCTAGATATATCGCACCTTGGTTATCACAGTATATATCAATATTTTTCTGATCTAACCCAAAGTCCGAGAGTAAACCTTTTAGCTATATCGCCTCTTTCGCTATAAAGGTCAGTGCCATGTACTCTGCCTCGGTCGAAGACAAGGCAACGTGATTCTATAAGGATGCCTTCCAACTAACTACACCACCTACTAGCGTAAATACGTACCCTGCTAAAGACCTGCGTTCATCCAAGTCACCTGCGTGATCCGAATCCACATAACCAGTGGTCTCACTGCTGTTATTGTCCCTTCGGTACACAATTCCAACGTCTGCTATTCCCTTTAAATATCTGAGGATCCACTTTACAGCTTCCCAATGAGCTTTACCAGGTCGCTTCATGTAACGGCTAACTACACTGATTGCTTGTGAAATATCGGGCCTAGTGCATACCATAGCATACATAATACTACCCACTGCACTAGAATAAGGAACACGGGAAATATGCTCCTCTTCCTCCTCAATCTGCGGTGATAACTTTTCTGAAAGTTTAAAGTGCATCGCCAAAGGCGTACTTACAGATTTCGCTGACTGTATATTAAATCGTGCAACAATCTTCTCAATATATTTCTTCTGAGAAAGACATAAAATTCCTACAGTCCTGTCACGCAAAATCTCCATACCCAAAATTTTCTTTGCAGCACCCAAATCTTTCATCTCAAATTCAGCACTCAATTGCCTCTTCAGCACAACAATATCAGACATGCTCTTAGCTGCTATCAACATATCATCAACATATAATAATAGATATATCAAATACCCATCCTCCAAGCTCCTATAGTAAACACAGCTATCCATATGACTTTTAGAATAGTTCTGACTAGTCATAAAAGAATCAAAACGCTTATACCACTGCCTAGGAGACTGTTTTAGCCCACATAAGGATTTCTTCAGTAAACAAACATGATCTTCCTTACCCGGAATAGCAAATCCCTCTGACTGCCTCATGTAAATCCGCTCCTCCAACTCACCATGAAGAAACGCTGTTTTCACATCTAGCTGCTGTAACTCGAGATCCTGTGCAGCAACTAAGGCAAGTAAAACATGAATAGAAGTATGTCTTACCACAGGAGAGAACACCTTGTTGTAGTTAATGCCCTCTCGCTGTGTATACCCCTTCGCCACAAGTCTCACCTTATATCTCGCTCCCTCGACACCGGGAATGCCCTCCTTCCGTTTAAAGACCCACTTGTTACCAATAATCTTCTGGCTCTTAGGTACTTTGACCAACTCTCATGTCTAATTCCAATGAAGTGATTCCATCTCTTCACTCATAGCCCCTAGCCACTGCGACGACTCAGAACTAGCCATCGCCTCAGAGTAAGACGAAGGCTCATCTGTCTCCACCTCATCACCTACAGTCAATGCATAAGCAATATCTGTATATCCATAACGTACCGGTGGCTTAATTTGCCTTCTCTGTCTACCCGCGGCTATAGTGTGTTGCGGCTCTGCTGATTGTTCATTATCACCGACTTCAAGAACTGCGGCCTCATCTGCAATCTCAACTTCTATTACTTTCGAGGTCTCCGAAGTCTCCACCTAAATCTCCACCTCACTACTGACACCATGATCTGTCTGCTCTGCTGGTTGTGTCTCAAGACTCCTCCTTTGAAGCATTGCAGCCTCGTCGAAGATCACGTCTCCGCTGATTAGAAAACCGGGTGATCTGGGATCAATGCACCACAGTCGATAGCCTTTCACCCCATGTGCATAACCCAGAAATATGCACTTCTTCGCCCTCGGCTCAAGCTTACCATCACTTGCATGAGCATACGCAGGACATCCAAATACTCGTAATCCAGAGTAATCAACAGGTTTTCCCGACCAAACTTCCTCAGGAGTCTTCCACTCTATAGCAAATGATGGAGATCGATTTATTAGGTAACATGCCATGTTTATTGCTTCGACCCAAAATTCCTTGCCTAAACCTGCATGCGAAAGCATGCTCCGAGCTCGCTCTAGTAAAGTTCTGTTCTTCCGTTCTGCAACGCCATTCTGTTGTAGTGTCCCGGGCACTATGCGGTGTCTCACAATCCCTTCTTTCTCGCAGAACTCAGTAAAATCGTTACCACAGAACTCGATGCCGTTATCGGTTCTCAGGCACTTGATCTGTTTATCTGACTGCTTCTCAATCAATGCCTTAAATTTCTTGAACCGATCAAACATATCAGATTTGTGCTTCAGAAAGTAAACCCATACCTTTCTAGAGTAGTCGTTGATAAATGTCAACATATATCGGGCACCTCCTTTCGAAGGAATCGGAGACGGGCCCTAGACGTCTGAATGAATATACTCAACCGGTCGCTTGGTCGAATGAACAGCTATTGTAAACTTAATTCGACGCTGCTTCCCAAAGATGCAGTGCTCACATAAGTCCAGCTTCCCTGTCTTCTGACCCTTCAACAACCCCCTATCACTCAGCATCGTCATACCTGCCTCACTCATATGCCCTAAACGCATATGCCATAACTGAGTCAAGTCAGAATCTGACTCACCTGATGAAACTGCAGCAACTCCGATCACGGTCTCTCCCAATAGATGATAGAGAGAACTCACTTTCTTCCTCTTCATCACTGTCATGGCACCTCGAGAGACTTTCAGCACTCCACCTTCAGCGCTGTACTTACACCCGATATCATCGAGTGTCCCCAAAGAAATAAGGTTCTTTTTGAGCTCTGGTACATGCCTCACGTCTATCAGTGTGCGCACCACCCCATCGTGCATCTGAATCCGAACTGTTCCTATCCCCACAACATTGTAGGTTGCATTATTCCCCATCAGAACTCTACCACCATATGCAGTCTGGTAAGTAGTAAACCAGTTCCTATGAGGCGTCATATGATAAGAACAACCCGAATCTAGCACCCATTCGTCTCCTAACGAACCAGTAGTCACATACAAGACAGCCTCTGCATCACTAGTGCTCTCCTCAGCAACGTTTGCCACACTGCTTGTGGCATTCTGCTTGTCACCTCTATTTCTTCGCTTCGGACAATCTCTGTCACGCCCCGCACCCAACGTGAGCATGAACATCCGCCCGGGGTCTAAACAGAGTGCGACGCTCCCAGGAATGTGTCACCGACCCGCTTTCAACCCAATCAGAGTCAACATGCCAAAAGCGGAAACGACGTATATACATATGTAAGATAGGTATATACACCCGGACATTTAATAACGCGACCACGAATAGCAGGAGATGACAATTAAACGAGAAATTGAACCATAATATATATTCTTTACAAACTTACAACTTTGCCCCATCCTAAATCAAAAGTACATCAAAAAGCTACGCAGCAAAAGGGGACCGGTGGCCTAGGGGCGTCAAGCCATCTACCGGGAGGGGCTATAGTCAAAAGAAGGGGGCTAGCCTCTACTGATACTACTGAGACCTAATCTACGGCTCCCAGTCGAGGTCAGATGGCACTGAAGACTCCTCATGGGAATCCTCCTCAGTTCCTATCTCCTCGTCTGATCCACCCTCAGCGTTTCCTCCGGCTACATCGATATTCGAGCCCATCGCTTCAAGATCAATCTCTTCGTCATCCATCGGGTTCATGTCTGCGGCCATGGCTCGCTGCTCTTGCTCCTCCTCTTCCATGGCTGCCGGTCCGTCTACTGTCTCGTCTTTAAAACTCACACTAAGGGGAGGTGGAGGGTCCGACACCTCACCGCCCACCACCTGAGGGATTATAACTCCGTTTCTACCCACTGGAATATCGAAGGTCCTGATCGGAGGTCCTATCACGCCATCTGCTCCCCTATAACACCATGCTACATACTCCTGAGTACGGCTGTAGTCCTCTCCCACGTCTACAAATACAACTGAATAATACCTAATATACGTCGTTCCATCCCCGCACGGGTGTACACTAGAAGATCGCTAGATGCAGTGCGGGAATCCAAAAAGAGGGCCATCCCTCGGCATTCTACTGACGGGGGTCTGAAAAATTCGGTTTTACCACAACCGTGAGAAACTCAGCAAGTAATAATCCCTAATCCTAAACTAGGCTAATGTGCACCATCAGAAGGCAAATAAAATGCATAATCAAATGAACCAGTGCAACAATAAACGTCAATTCACCCGGGCCCAAGGCCCAATTCACTACGCTGCCCTACAGATTAAACTTTCAATAGTAACATAAACAGAGTATGCAGTCATATCGACGCCACGACCCTAAGGCCAATAAACTATCCCGACCCGTAGGCCCGGTCCGAAGACCCCAACTGTTTCGACCCGAAGGCCCGGTCCGAATACCCCAACTGTTTCGACCCGAAGGCCCGGTCCGAAGACCACAACTGTTTCGATCTGAAGGCCACATTTGTTTCGACCCGAAGGCCCAACTCGAAGGCTACAGTTGTTTCGACCCGAAAGCCCAACCCGAAGGCCACAGTTATTTTGACCCGAAGGCCCGGTCTGAAGACCACAGTTGTTTCGACCCGAAGGCCCGATTTACTCACAACAGACATGTGTATTACTGTATTCCATCTCAACTATATTAAAACACAATATGCAAATCCACATATCATGGAAATCAAATCAATAGTTGTACTCCGATGTGCCCAGATCAATGAATCACAAATTCCCACTCAGTCAGCACATTGTTGGCACGCCTAACTCATTTCATTCTAGCCTATTTACGCCCGGCATTAAGTACACAACTTGACCTAACGAACAATCTAATCGGTTTAGGACTCGACTTGACCAACCACACTCCACAATTAAATCCCGAGTATGATAACGCCCACTAGGGTCCCCAACAAGTCTTAAATTAACTGATACATTGCCCAAATTCACGTCGTTACCTAATGAGCCAACTAATTGCAACTTAGGCGAAATAATCCAAATTCGGACCCACTGTGAACAGTACCGAATCAGTCCTCAAATGGCCACCAAAACACGCCTAAACCTCCTCATTAAGTCCCAATTAAGTCTTAAAATCAACCCTTGCACATTCCCACACAATTAAGCCCCAAATTAGTCTAATTAACCCTAACATTTACCTCTAATTGCACAAATTAGGCTAATTAGGGGTTTAGGGATTTTTACTCGTCTAGTATTGACTCGAGGCGACGGGAGCGGGCGGCCGATTACCGACTCGCGGTGAGAATCGGCGGCGGCGCTCCGGGGGAAAGCCGGCGGTCACACGGCTCTGGGGCGGCACGAGCGCGGGCGCGGGCACGGCGTGGGCGCGGCACCGGCTTGGCTGGCCGGTCGGCTAGGGCGGCGACCGGAGGCAGCAGCGGCGCGGCGGCGACGGCGGCTCGGCGGCGACGAGCGGCAGCGTGGCTGGACGGCGACCGGCGGGCGAGCTGGACGAGAGAGAGAGGAGCCGAGGGTGAGAGAGAGAGGCGGAGAGAGAGACGAGGAGAGAGGGAGAGGGAGAGGGAGAGAGAGAGAGAGAGAGAGAGAGAGAGAGAGAGAGCGGGAAGGTTGAGGGGAGGCAGCAGACTGGCGGCGACGGTGGCGCGGCGGCGGCGAGCCGACTGGGCTCGTCGGTGAGGCAGCGCGGCGAGCAGTGGCGACGAGGTCGCTGTGCGCGCGCGGGAGGAGGAAGGAGCGGCTGGCTGGCGACGACGGGGCAGTCGGCACGGCGGGGTGTCGGCGGCGACAGCCAGGCGCGGCTGCGGTGGCGCCGGACGCGGCGGGCAGTGGCGACGAGCTCGTTGAGCTGCCGCGCGCGCGCCTTGCGAGCAGGCCGGCGAGGGCGTCGAGGCGGCTGGCGGGGTCACGACGGTGGCGGACCTCGCCGGCGACGGCGTCGGGGCGGCACGGCGCGGCGGCGGCTCGAGCGGCGGTCGGTGGGCCGGTCGGGCGAAGCAGAAGCAGGCGCGAAGGTGGTCGGGCCGGAGAAGAAGGGAGGAAGAGGGAGGAGAGAGAGAGGAAGAGAAGAAGGAAGAGAGAGAAGGAGAGAGGAGAGAGAAGAGAAGGACGTGAGTGGGTGCATGGGGAGTGGGCGGAGTGGACGTGCGCATGGGGAAGGGGCGCGCGTCAGAGGGGAAGAGGAGAGAGAGAGAGAGAGAGAAGGGAGAGAGAGGGGAGGAGAGAGAGAAAGACGCGCGGGGAAGAGGGGTTTCGGCAGAGGAGAGAGAGAGGGTGAGAGAGAGAGAAAAAGGATTCAAATTTTTAACTCTAAGCGCGAACCGATGGACACGGTCCAAAATAAAATCGGCTTATCGGTGCCGATTTAAATTTGGAAAAAGGCCTAATACTTCCCGAAAAATCCCGAATAATATTCTAAGGCAAATGACTGAAATAAAGTAATTCCGGTCACACTACGAGGGTGGTCTACCAGTCCAAATTCGCACCCGGTCAAAATTTCCATTTTTCACTATCCCTGATATTCTCGATGCTGGCAACAACAATATCGACACCGTCCAATTTATTTCTTTCTGAAACTCCCAAAAATCGACTGCCAAGTTCGGGGTCTAAATAACGATAAAATTCGATCGAGTGCGATTCTAGCGAAATCTCTAATTTAAAATAATAACCGAGAGTGATCAGTTCTCGGGCGAGATTTTTACTACAAGCACACTGACAAATCACGCGTTCCATAAATCCCAAAAATTGACCGAAATTCGGGCTGTTACAATTCTTCCCCCTTACAAAAATTTCGTCCTCGAAATTTACAATCTAACCAACTACTCAAATAAGTGGGGGTATTGGTGCCGTATCATTTCCTCGCTTTCCCAGGTTGCGCCCTCTATCCCGTGGTGCTCCCAGACTACCTTGACCGTCAGGATCGTCTTATTCCGCAGTACCCGGTCTTTCCGGTCTTCAATTCTGACCGGTCTCTCTACATACGACACCCTGTCGTTCACATCTATTTCTTCATACCTTAGAACGTGCGTCGGGTCTGGTTCATACTTTCTCAACATCGACACGTGGAAGACATTGTGCACTTGGGATAAGTTAGGTGGCAGGGCAAGCCTATATGCCATATCGCCAATCTTCTCTAGAATCTCGAATGATCCGACAAACCTTGGGCTCAGCTTTCCTTTCTTGTCAAATCGGAATAACCCTTTCATAGGTGACACCTTTAAAAAGACATGGTCTCCAACTTGGAATTCCAAGGGTCGTCGTCTCCGATCGGCATAGTTTTTCTGTCGACTTTGTGCTGTCCTTAGCCTTTCTCGGATAACCTCGACAGCTTCCACTGTTTGCTGTACCAGCTCTGGGCCCGTAATGCTTCGTTCACCTACTTCATCCCAGCACACTAGAGTCCTACATGCTCTGCCATATAAAGCCTCAAATGGGGCCATCTGAATACTCTACTGATAACTGTTATTATACGCAAACTCCACCAAATGCAACTGTTCCTCCCATTTACCTTGGAAATCCAGTACACATGCTCTCAACATATCCTCAAGGGTTTGTATTGTCCTTTTTGATTGACCGTCAGTCTGTGGATGGTAGGCTGTGCTAAACTGCACCTTTGCCCCCAAGGCCGTTTGGAGACTTTTCCAGAAATTCGCCGTAAACCTCGGGTCACGATCCGGTGTAATTGTTACCGGTACTCCATGCAGTCTAATAATTTGTCTCACGTACAGTTTTGCGTACTTTTCCAGCTCGAAATCCTTTCGTACTGCCAAGAAATATGCCGACTTTGTAAGTCGATCTACGATCACCCAAATGGAGTCATGCCCTCTCTGGATTCTCGGTAATCCGGTTACAAAGTCCATGGTGATGTGCTCCCATTTCCACTCAGGAATTTCCAACGGTCGCAGCAGTCCTCCAGGTTTACAGTGTTGCGCCTTTACTTGCTGACACGTCAAACACTTAGCCACGTACTTGGCCACATCTGCCTTCATTCCGTTCCACCAGTAATGTTGCCGTAGATTCTGGTACATTTTCATACTGCCGGGGTGTATACTGTAATTGCTGCGATGAGCTTCTCTTAGCATCTCTTCCTTAAGCTCAGTGTCATCGGGTACACACCATCGTCCTCTAAATTTCAGGATTCCACCCTCTGATACTTAGAAATCTGGCTTCCTTGTAGTGGCATCCATTTCCACGATTTTCTGAATTTCCTGGTCAGTGGACTGCAATGTCTTAATCTTGGTCTGGATCTCCGGCTCAATTCTCAAAGTAGCCAGCAGATTCGACACATGGCCCAATTCAAATTTAAATTCTGAGTCTCGAAGCCTTTCTAACAACGTCCACTCTTTGATCATCAAGTGCGCCATACTCGATTTGCGACTTAGCGCATCAGCCACTCGATTCGCCTTTCCAGGGTGGTACATGATGTCGCAGTCATAATCCTTCAGAAGTTCCATTCATCTGCGCTGTCTCATATTCAGATCTTTCTGCGAAAACAGGTACTTGAGACTCTAGTGATCCGTATAAATCTGGAACTTTTCTCCACATAAATAATGTCTCCAGATTTTGAGTGCAAAAATAATGGCAGCCAACTCTAGGTCATGCGTTGGATAGTTCGATTCATGTGGCCTCAACTGACGTGACGCATACGCTACTACTTTCCCCTGCTGCATTAACACGCAACCAAGTCCTCTAAGCGAAGCATCACTGTATACCTCGAATCCACCAGGTCCAGATGGAATAGTTAAAACTGGAGCTGTTGTCAGTCTGTGCTTAAGTTCCTGAAAGCTTCGCTCGCACTTATCATCCCATTCAAACTTAGTTTCCTTTTTCAACAACCTTGTTAGTGGCATGGCTATCAACGAGAATCCTTCTACAAATCGTCGATAGTAACCAGCTAATCCCAAGAAACTCCTAATCTCTGTCACCGATGTCGGTCTGGGCCACTTAAGCACTACTTCGATCTTAATCGGGTCCACTATTATTCCTTCTCCCGATACTATATGTCCAAGGAATGCCACCTTACTAAGCCAGAACTCGCACTTACTGAATTTCGCATAAAGCGTGTGCTCCCTCAATGTCCATAGTACCTCAATCAAATGCATTTCATGCTCTACCGGACTCTTCGAGTATACCAGAATATCGCCGATGAACACAATCACGAACTGGTCCAGAAATTCCTTAAAAACTCTGTTCATTAGATCCATGAAAGCTGCGGGGGCATTCGTCAAACCGAAGGGCATAACTGTAAACTCGTAATGCCCGTACCTTGTCCTAAATGCAGTCTTGGGTATATCCTCCTTTCGGATTCTTAACTGATGATACTCGGTCTATAGATCAATCTTAGAGAATACTGACGCTCCTTGTAACTGATCCAACAAGTCGTCGATCCTTGGCAGTGGATACTTATTCTTTATGGTCACCTGATTCAACTGCCGATAGTCTATATATAATCTCAATGTCCCGTCCTTTTTCTTCACGAACAGGACTGGCGCTCCCCATGGAGACGCACTAGGGCGTATGAACCCTTTCTCTAACAATTCCTGTATCTGGACTTTCAGTTCTTTTAATTCCGATAAAGACATCCGATACGGGGCCTTGGAAATTGGCTCAGTACCTGGGGCCAATTCTATTACAAATTCCACTTCTCGTTCTGGCGGTAAGCCCGGTCATTCCTGAGGGAAAACCTCGGGGAAATTGCACACTACAGTGATTTCCTCTAGCTTAGGTTCCACTAAAGTCGGATCCTTCACATTAACCAAATATCCCTCACAACCTTCCTCGAGCATCTCAGTTGCTTCTATTGAGGAAATCCAAGGGATCGAGGTTCCTCCTCGGTTTCCCTGAAATTCAAACCTAGGATGTCCCATCGGGTTGAATTGGATCGTCTTACTGCAATAATCCATAACGGCTTTCTGTTTTGTTAGCCAATCCATACCGATGATCACATCGAAATCATACATGGCTAACACAGCCAAATCAATCCTCTCCTCTACATTTCCAATTAAAATTTTACAATCCATGCACCCCAATGATACTAACACCCTATCATGCAGTGGGGTCGTCACACATAACATGCTTTCTAGCAATACCGGCTCCAAATCAACCAATCTAACAAACTGCTCGGAAATAAACGAATGGGTTGCCCTAGGATCAAATAAGGCATAGACAGCATGATCACAGAGAGAAATGGTACCTGTGACCACGCCCGGCGCGTCCTCGGCATCCTTGCGCGCTATTGCGTATACATGTCCCTGTGCCGGTGGTCTGCCCAGGATAGCTAGCGGGGGATTTCCGGCCTGATTTCCCACTCTGGGTTGCTGATGTTGTCCTGAAGGTCCTGAAATTCGCTGCTGTGGGCAATCCTTTATCTGATGTCCCAACCTCCCGCAACGGAAACAAGCTCCAAACCTCATTGGCGTCTGGTTGGGTTTCCCGATATTCCTCCTCGGTGGTGGGACAAACCGTCTATTGTCGGTCATCGGTTTCTTTCCAAAGCGACGATTGTCCCGATTCTGATTAAACCTTGAACCCGATGCTGTTGCTCTTTCCATTTGGTCTCTCTCCATGATTTGAGCTCGCTCATACAATTCCCTGTAGTCCCTGATATTCAGCAAAAGCATCTGGGTGCGAAGATCCGGCCTCAGTCCATCTCGGAATCTTCGAGCCTTATCCAGTGGATTCTCAACCATCCTTGGGGCAAACCTAGACAGCCTTGCAAACTCTGCCTCGTACTGAACTACTGTCATTGGCCCCTGACGAAGTCTCATGAACTCCGTCATTTTCTTCTCCTGGGCACTCTCTGAGAAATACTGACCATAGAAATTCTCGATGAATATCGCCCAGATCTGTTCCATATCCTCTGGAAATACTCTATCCTTAACCGCCTTCCACCAGTCGTGGGCATTATCTTGCAACTGATAAGTCGCCAACGAGATCCTTTCTGTCTCAGTACATCCCAACAGGTCGAATGTTTTCTCTAACTCCTCCACCCAACGTGGGGCGGTTTCTGGGTCACCCCTGCCCGTGAACTTGGGCGGTTTCAGTTTAAGGAACTGCTCTACCAACTGGTGCATTGGCCTTGCTGTTACCATTGGTTGAGCTTGAGCTTGCTGGGCTTGGGCTTGATTCCCGACGATGGCAGCTGCTGCTGCTGCCTCGGCAGCCTCAGCAATGACTGTTGCTCTCTCTTGGGCCTGCCTGCCCATAACATTCCCTATTTCTCTTAAAGTTTCGATCACTTGCTCCACCATGGGGTCTGCTGCAGCTCCAGCATTAAATCCAGGATTTTCTACTGCTCTCGCACTCATCCCGAGGTCTTCCACGGCTCTAACTCGAGCACGACCTCCACCTATGGTTCCTCTTCTTATGCCCCTCCTTGGGGCTCTACCCATACTTCCTTCTCCGCGGTCCATTCTATAAGTCTGAGTGCTTGACTACCTGTTATAATTCCGTCTAGGAATTAGAGACCTGAACCAACTAACCGGTCTAAGTCCTAGGCAGGTATCAACATAAAAACAATTAAGCACTCAGCATGCAGCTATCACAATGGCATAGAATTTTCACCCAAGGACTCGCACACTTACCTTAGGTCCTGCCGCACCTGCATAATACTGGTTCAAATAATCACACAACACTCAAACACAAGCAATCTGGAGGCACACTTAGCACACAAGGTCAACCTATGGCTACCCATGGTCACTCCTCCTTATCACTCCAGGGTTCGGCTAGATTGGACTGAGCTGTCCTTGCTCTGATACCAATTCAACGGGGATGTCACGCCCCGCACCCAACGTGAGCATGAACATCCGCCCAGGGTCTAAACAGAGTGCGACGCTCCCAGGAATGCGTCACCGACCCGCTTTCAACCCAATCAGAGTCAACATGCCAAAAGCGGAAACGACGTATATACATATGTAAGATAGGTATATACACCCGGACATTTAATAACATGACCACAAATAGCAGGAGATGACAATTAAACGAGAAATTGAACCATAATATATATTCTTTACAAACTTACAACTTTGCCCCTTCCTAAATCAAAAGTACATCAAAAGGCTACGCAGCAAAAGGGGACCGGTGGCCTAGGGGCGTCAAGCCATCTACCGGGAGGGGCTACAGTCAAAAGAAGGGGGCTAGCCTCTACTGATACTACTGAGACCTAATCTACGGCTCCCAGTCGGGGTCAGATGGTACTGAAGACTCCTCATGGGAATCCTCCTCAGTTCCTATCTCCTCGTCTGATCCACCCTCAGCGTTTCCTCCGGCTACATCGATATTCGAGCCCATCGCTTCAAGATCAATCTCTTCGTCATCCATCGGGTTCATGTCTGCGGCCATGGCTCGCTGCTCTTGCTCCTCCTCTTCCATGGCTGCCGGTCCGTCTACTGTCTCGTCTTCAAAACTCACACTAAGGGGAGGTGGAGGGTCCGACACCTCACCGCCCACCACCTGAGGGATTATAACGCCGTTTCTACCCACTGGAATATCGAAGGTCCTGATCGGAGGTCCTATCACGCCATCTGCTCCCCTATAACACCATGCTACATACTCCTGAGTACGGCTGTAGTCCTCTCCCACGTCTACAAATACAACTGAATAATACCTAATGTACGCCGTTTCATCCCCGCACGGGTGTACACTAGAAGATCGCTAGATGCAGTGCGGGAATCCAAAAAGAGGGCCATCCCTCGGCATTCTACTGACGGGGGTCTGAAAAATTCGGTTTTACCACAACCGTGAGAAACTCAGCAAGTAATAATCCCTAATCCTAAACTAGGCTAATGTGCACCTCCAGAAGGTAAATAAAATGCATAATCAAATGAACCAGTGCAACAATAAACGTCAATTCACCCGGGCCCAAGGCCCAATTCACTACGCTGCCCTGCAGATTAGACTTTCAATAGTAACATAAACAGAGTATGCATTCATATCGACGCCACGACCCTAAGGCCAATAAACTATCCCGACCCGTAGGCCCGGTCCGAAGACCCCAACTGTTTCGACTCGAAGGCCCGGTCCGAAGACCCCAACTGTTTCGACTCGAAGGCCCGGTCCAAAGACCCCAACTGTTTCAACCCGAAGGCCCGATCCGAAGACCCCAACTGTTTCGACCCGAAGGCCACAGTTGTTTCGACCCGAAGGCCCGGTCCGAAGACCACAGTTGTTTCGACCCGAATGCCCGATTTACTCACGACAGACATGCGTATTACTGTATTCCATCTCAATTATATTAAAACACAATATGCAAATCCACATGTCATGGAAATCAAATCAATAGTCGTACTCCGATGTGCCCAGATCAATGAATCACAAATTCCCACTCAGTCGGCACATTGTTGGCACGCCTAACTCATTTCATTCTAGCCCATTTACGCCCGACATTAAGTACACAACTTGACCTAACGAACAATCTAATCGGTTTAGGACTCGACTTGACCAACCACACTCCACAATTAAATCCCGAGTATGATAACGCCCACTAGGGTCCCCAATAAGTCCTAAATTAACTGATACATTGCCCAAATTCACGTCGTTACCTAATGAGCCAACTAATTACAACTTAGGCGAAATAATCCAAATTCGGACCCACTGTGAACAGTACCGAATCAGTCCTCAAATGGCCACCAAAACACGCCTAAACCTCCTCATTAAGTCCCAATTAAGTCTTATAATCAACCCTTGCACATTCCCACACAATTAAGCCCCAAATTAGTCTAATTAACCCTAACATTTACCTTTAATTGCACAAATTAGGCTAATTAGGGGTTTAGGGATTTTTACTCGCCTAGTATTGACTCGAGGCGACGGGAGCGGGCGGCCGATTACCGACTCGCGGTGAGAATCGGCGGCGGTGCTCCGGGGGCAAACCGGCGGTCACACGGCGCCGGGGCGGCACGAGCGCGGGCGCGGGCACGGCGTGGGCGCGGCACCGGCTTGGCAAGCCGGCTGAGCTTGCTAGCCGGTCGGCTAGGGCGGCGACCGGAGGCAGCAGCGGCGCGGCGGCGACGGCGGCTTGGCAGCGACGAGCGGCGGCGTGGCTGGACGGCGATCGGCGGGCGAGTTGGACGAGAGAGAGAGGAGCCGAGGGTGAGAGAGAGAGGCGGAGAGAGAGAGAGAGAGAGGCGGGAAGGTTGAGGGGAGGCAGCAGACCGGTGGCGAGGCGGCGACGGTGGCGCGGCGGCGGCGAGCCGACTGGGCTCGTCGGTGAGGCAGCGCGGCGAGCAGTGGCGACGAGGTCGCTGTGCGCACGCGTGGGAGGAGGAAGGAGCGGCTGGCTGGCGGCGACGGGGCAGTCGGCACGGCGGGGTGTCAGCGGCGATAGCCAGGCGCGGCTGCGGTGGCGCCTGATGCGGCGGGCAGCGGCGACGAGCTCGCTGAGCTGCCGCGCGCGCGCCTTGCGAGCAGGCCGGCGAGGGCGTCGAGGCGGCTGGCGGGGTCACGACGGCGGCGGAGCTCGCCGGCGACGGCGTCGGGGCGGCACGGCGCTGCGGCGGCTCGAGCGGCGGTCGGTGGGCCGGTCGGGCGAAGCAGAAGCAGGCGCGGAGGTGGTCGGGCCGGAGAAGAAGGGAGGAAGAGGGAGGAGAGAGAGAGGAAGAGAAGAAGGAAGAGAGAGAAGGAGAGAGGAGAGAGAAGAGAAGGACGTGAGTGGGTGCATGGGGAGTGGGCGGAGTGGACGTGCGCATGGGGAAGGGGCGCGCGTCAGAGGGGAAGAGGAGAGAGAGAGAGAGAGAAGGGAGAGAGAGGGGAGGAGAGAGAGAAAGACGCGCGGGGAAGAGGGGTTTCGACAGAGGAGAGAGAGAGGGGGAGAGAGAGAGAAAAAGGATTCAAAATTTTAACTCTAAGCGCGAACCGATGGACACGGTCCAAAATAAAAATCGATTTATCGGTGCCGATTTAAATTCGAAAAAAGGCCTAATACTTCCCGAAAAATCCCGAATAATATTCTAAGACAAATGACTGAAATAAAGTAATTCCAGTCACACTACGAGGGTGGTCTACCGGTCCAAATTCGCACCCGGTCAAAATTTATATTTTTCACTATCCCTGATATTCTCGATGCTGGCAACAACAATATCGACACCGTCCAATTTATTTCTTTCTGAAACTCCCAAAAATCGATTGCCAAGTTCGGGGTCTAAATAACGACAAAATTCGATCAAGTGCGATTCTAGCGAAATCTCTAATTTAAAATAATAACCGAGAGTGATCAGTTCTCGGGCGAGATTTTTACTACAAGCACACTGACAAATCACGCGTTCCATAAATCCCAAAAATTGGCCGAAATTCGGGCTGTTACAATCTCTCCTGATGTGCCCCTCCTCGTAACACTCAAAGCACTTCACGCGTACCTTAGACTTTCTATTGCGTGACTTTGACCTGCTTTTACCTCTACTGCTACTAGACCCTCGATGTTGTTCTCTACCTCGAATAACTAGTCCTCACACTACATCCTGCGCTAGACTGTCATCTCGCAACTTCCTCTGCCACTCTTTAGAGAACAATGCTGACTTTACCTCTTCCGAGGTAATCGTAGTACGCCCTTGGAGTAGTGAATCAGTAAAGTACTCCCATGGTTCTGGTAAAGAAGCCAATAACATCATGCCCTGTTCCTCATCATCAAGTATCTTACTGACATTCTTCAAATTCATCATGAGTTTATTAAATTCATCTAGGTGGGATCTGATCGACGTACCTTCAGTATATCGAAATTGAAACATCCTCTTCAACATGTACAAGCGATTGTTCAAACCCTTCGTTACATAGAGTGCCTGCAATTTTATCCACAATGCTGCGGCATCCTTCTCCTCAACCACCTTTATTAACACTTTATCCGATAAATTCAGCAGGATTATACTCTTTGCTCTCTCCATTAGGTCTGCTTTATCAGCCGCTTTCATTATAATGAGCAACTCATCTTCGCCATCTAATGCCTTGGCCAAACCTTGGGTTATCAATAGCGCACGCATCTTGATGCTCCATAACCCAAAGTTGTTCCTCCCGTTAAACTTCTCAATATCAACTTTCGCTCCAGACATAATTGCAATAGCAGAATTTCCAGATAATAATCAGGCAAGCAAAAGCCCCAAATCACAATCCAGAAAATCCAACCTTCAAGCTCTGATACCAATTGTTGGAAATATAACGCGGAAACGATAGGATCTTGCAAATTAAATCAATGTGAAAATACCAGAAAAATAAACGATGAACGATAAAGGACACTAGAGATTTACGTGATTCGGTCCGAATATCGGTACCTACATCCACGGGGAGAGCCAGCAACAAATAATCCACTATAATCGGTGAATCAGAGTTACAAATCGCTCAAACGCTCAAGTGTTTCCCACACCTGGATTTAAGCCCAAACCCAAAGTGTTTACAAATAAACAACTTAATTGGACAAAATAAACTCACTGCACAAATCACCGTGCGTTGAAGCCCAAAGCAAAACACACGCACGCTCAAGAACGTCTCTGTACGTTCTGCCTCCTTCGTGCTACTTGAATACGGGCGTCTCTGTATGTCTTGCTTTGTGCGACTTTGGTCTTCGCTAAAAGAAAGAAACCCTCAATTTCTTTTCTTTTTATATGTGGCAAAAAACCCTAAAGCTGCTTCCTCTTTTATCTGACTTCCGTGGCCCCACATGTTTCTTTTGCACGTCCAAGAAGGAAAGTCCTTCACTGATAAGCATTCAACAAATTGACCTGGGCCCACCAAAATAGATATAATAAAATAAAGTGTGCCCATGTTTTGTCTTTTAGTGGCCTTCTCTATTCGCGTCGCCGTGAGCCCCTCATCCGAAATCAGCCAAATAGGAATGCGAACTCAAACTCGAGACATAAATTTAACAGTGCCCTTGTTAACACCGTGCAAGTGCTCGGGAGTGAACATAAATCATAGGGAAAATTCCAAGGGTATGAAGTGGAGAGGGCAAGTAAACTTTGTGTAAAATAAGGCCCTAAAGTGACATGTCAATCTCAAATAAAGGCATAAAGCGGTCGTAACAATTTCAAATAAGGGCCTAACCTTAACCTTGTCGGTCGCTAGCCAGCGAAATATTCCTGACATTTTGTAGTACAACACACAATGTAAGTTGCACCTTGTTTTATGGGACAACTAAGTAAAGTGTCTTCACTTCTCAAATAATAGGGACGTCATTGTGATCACATATATGTATTCTCAATGCTAACTTTCATTTGCTTCTTTTCAAAATTTAAAGTAATTTAATATTAAGGTTAAAATCACAAAAAATCCCAAACTAGTATATTTATGACAAATTTACCTTAAACTAATTTTTTTACCACAAAAAATCACAAACTGATACACATATGACAAATTTACCCTTTGTTAGTTTCCGTTAAATTTTATTATCAAATTACTAAGGTAGATGACACATGACAGTTGACGGGTGTTTCAGTTTGGAGTTTTACCCTTCTGTTTGTTACAAGTTTACCATTTTGTATTTTTTCGTAATTTAACGGAAAGTAAATTTATCACAAGTGTATCAGATTGGAGTTTTTAACGGTCAAAAAAATTAGTCTTGAGTAAATTTGTTACAGGTATACCGGTTTAGAATTTTTTGTGGTATTAATTCTTAATACTAACTAAAATCAAATTTAAAATCTACAATTGACTAAAAGGCATAGCCCCTCGAACAAGATTCAAGATATCTTCCTGATCTCTTTGTGGCCAATTAATTAGCTTTTATTTTCTCAAGCATTTTCTATGGATGATCCTATCGATTTTCTCTTTTTCTTTCTTTGGCTATACTTTTCGCCCTTATACATTCAGTTCCGTTCCTGAACCATGGAAGAAGCCCATGCCCCATAATCTCTCATTTGGAGACAAAAAAGTGAACAGTCAAATCTCAATCACCTGACCTTTTGCGCTTCGAAGAAAAAAGGCTCGACAAAGCAAAAAGGCTCGTCTGCAAATGCTTTTCAGCAGGACGAGCAACGACGTCGCTTCTGCGAAGATGGCACGATGTTTCGCCTTTTAATTACTATTGGCACTGTGATTTTTGAGCTCGACGAGGACTGACCAGTCGACCGTGCAACGAGTGGATGGTATTTGATTGATTCTGATTTTCTACGTTTAGAAACCATGCATGCATGCATCGACGACAAGCTCGTTTAAAGTCGGTGGGAGTCATCCGGAGACTACTTTTTGCCACTGGTTAACCGCCTTTTTCTTCTTTCTTTTGGTTGTTTTGGGTAGAAAAAGGGAACCCTAGCTCCATGGTTTGGCATTTTGCCTTTGCTTTCACACTTTAGGAGGAGAAATTTATGCTTATTAGCTTTATTTTATTTGAACTTTCCACATCCCCTTTTCCTTCATGTGATCAAAAACTTCCGCGTGGATGGAATATTTCGTCGTGTTCAAAAAAGATGTCGGTCTTTCATACCTGCACGGTAGTTCCATGAATGCCCTTTCACATTCCAATTGCGAATATATTACTACGTGCATTGACATGGTTGAGAGTTAATTCGGACACCGGTGAGAACACATGCGAGCCGGGTAGAGGATCTTCATCCAACTACCGAATGCTTCACATGCGGGGAAATTATCATATTTGGTAGGTAAGATACATGTTTCATCGTATTAGTACGAAACGAAGAGTCTAATGACCCATTTCAAACTTCCAAAACCACATTTTTTCTTCCACCTAACCATAAGAGACCCATGACCCACATGTATGTATGTTCTCTATTTCTTCGTCATTTTTAATTCAATTTATATATATATCCATCCTCGACATTTCCTAGCTTTATTATTTATTTATTTTTGTTAAATGCACGCTTTATCTTCTAATGTGAGGACCACAGATTAAAAGACAATGTGAATAGATAATTTCCTTTCCCCTTTACATCAAAGCCTAAACCTTCTTACGTCCTATAAAAAAAAGCCCAAACCATTCAATGCTTTTTCATTGCCAAAAGTGGTCGTCCGTATTCATTTGAACACCTGCCCCCCTCTATGAGCCATGGAGAAAGTATCTCCCTTGTCAAATTATAGCACGCCACTATTGTATCTTAAACTAAAAAAATTCAAGATCATTTCCTTCATCACGACAAGCAATCATTAAAACTGATGGTAACTATTGAATTGCAAAAAAAAAAATTAATAATAAGGCCTACCGAGATATCGCTATTTGAATAATATTTTACTAAAGATCGCATTTATTGTGTTAAATTATCTAACTTCAAATTAAACCTAAACCTAAGTGATCTAAGAAACATAGATAGAGGCAAAAAATAAGTCATTTCATTTTCACCGTATAGCGATTGGCCATTGCATTGGGTCAATAATGTCCAACGCGATGGGCTGCAACTCCAAGTAGATGCGATGGCCCGCTCATTGAACGCAGTCCCAAGCTACATTCTCTGACCCACCAAATTGCATAGCTAAAACCAAAACCAAAACCAAAGGTGGATGTCACCTCCACAGCGGAATTGACTTCACTAGTCCAGTAGTCCCCAAAATTTAATGCTTTTCATTGCATGGAATCAATTTTTAGTAAATTTTTAATAAATAAGTAAAGAATCATTCGATTCAATCGATAAGCCAAGATTGCCTATTAAATTTGTCGGATTCTATTTATTATTAATTCGATATTATAGTAGAATAACTCAAACCATGTTTATATAGAGTCGATTTTTTTCTTTTTCTATTAGTTGGTGCTAAAGCAGATGGCGAGAAGGATGCTGGACCGAGATAGTGATGTTAAATTGGGTCTTGTTAAGAAATATCTTAATTACTCTATGTATATTTTTATGAAAAACATTTCAAGGTCGATTATGCATAATCCGGAAAAGAATTACATTTGGAGAATCGTGAGTTTTCTTTATCTAGTTTATTCGATAAATGTCTCGAGCACGCTCGATGAGATAGTCCCAAGAAATTACCGTGGATTTACACTAAAGCGTCGAGAACAGCCGGTCGCAATTTAAAACTTAAATAATGCAGGAGCCCTTCTTTTGTAACTTTTCTAATAGACATGAGGATATTGAACACTTCGAAAGGGGAAAGATATTTACGGAATATTATATTCCTGATTTTCATCGGTTATAAAGTACAATCGTGCAGATGTCATTCATAAGACAAACTTCTCACTGAAAATGACAACGGGGAAACTGTTAACTGCTTTTTGTCGATAAATCTGTCTTTCCCTCCGACGGCAGCCCTGTCGCTCTCTCTCTCGGACAAACGCAAAGCGCTCGAGAAACCTCATCTCACGTCCTCTCCCAAAACTCACTGCTTCCCGGTGTCACTTTCCCCTGTTTTGGCCGTGGTCGAGGCAGCGTTTCCACGTCGTTTTGCACCCGCGAACGGTTTTTCTCCGAGGAGATCGAGGTCAGAGTTTGGGTCAGTGTCGCCCGCGCGCGGGGGGAAGGAGCGGAAGTTGGCGATGGGGGTGCCTCTGGGTTCAGTTTCTAGAGCGGTTCTCTGCATTGTTCTCGTCGTGATTGGCTCTGCGGTCTTGGAGTGTGATGCTCAACTCTTGCCACAGGATGAAGGTGCGCGAGAATGACAACAACCTTTTGCTTTAATGGCAGTTAAGTAGTTCTTCTTTTTGGCCCTCTGTTTCTTTGGGATGATTGCTCTGCGAACTCTGGTCCTGAATCTCTCTCTCTCTGGCTCTTCTCTGTTGAGGTCTGCAAATTGAACTACAAAGTTTGGAGCTTCTATCACATTTCTCGGCCCCTATTTCTTTACAATCTTGTTTCTGGTCCAGGAATTTGTTTTTAGAAATTTCTGGGGGTTGCGGGAGATGCTGCTTCTGCACTTTCATTTCCTTTTCCGAAAACTCTCCCTAGCAGACAGGGCAGGGACCGAGGCGGCCGACGGCGCTCGCCGCCCCCGGCCGCTCTAAAAAGTATACTTGTATGAGAAAATCTAAGCATGGTTTTCATCTCCTATCTCTCAACCTAGAAATCCTACCTCCATAATCAGATTATCGAATCCTTCCAAGTACTCTCTCTTTGCTCAATTATTACACAGATAATCTTACTCTAAACGGCCGAACCGGCATATTTTACCAAACAGGCCCTTTTCAATCCTAATCTTGTTCCGAAAAGAAATATAGTTCTCAAGAAAAAGAAGCGGAAAAGAAGTTGTGGGTTTTCGATTCAGTCAAACCCCGTCTGTCTGGGTCCACACAGGCCCATCTCTCTCGGACAGATTTTGAATCCGTGCATGCATGGTGGGTGCGTCCAACCAGAATGTTAAAGAGTGAAGAATAAACGTCAAGCAGTACTTTCAGTGCAACAGTTTGAGTTGATATCTTCTTTTGAAAACGAAAATGAGATATGAGGTGGGTTTGGATTTGAGAGAATACGTGCCTCCATATGATCTTATCACTTGTCCGATTAAAATTCTGTTATGTTGATATTACACAGTATTTTAGATATCTTTCTATATTGAATTCACGCTGTCAGACCAGTGGTCTTGTGTTGGGTAGCAATAATTGTGATTGATGGGCCTTCCTGAATATTGCCACCAATTCACATGAAGACGACCTGCAATTTGGTTGCACTGATCCTGATATGTATAGAAAAATTCCTGCTCTTTTTCAAAAGGGAAAGAAAAGGTACCATCACATAATTATGTGAGAAGCAATATGATCATCTCGAAATAAAGATTGTCTCTTTTATCAGCCAACTAATACCCACTAGCGATGAGATGCTTGAGTAAATGGCATTCATTTCTTGGATTGCAATGTGAAAGGACCAATTGGTTTTCTGAAACCCTGATTTGGTCAAACATGAGAAGACAGGAGACTAGTCCTCTCTCACCTAATATATGTACATTGTTTACTTTTCCCGAATAAAGTGTAGATTAAATGTCCTGCTGGTCAACCCTCTATCTGTGACTTTCTTCTGCTATTCTAATATGGAAGGTGGCATTGGCATTTAATATGCATGACAATGGAATGAATCTATCATGATCGTTTGTAACTATATCTAATCTTGCAAGCTCATCTTCCCATATATGCAGCTTGTACAAGCACCTAGTTTTAACTGAATCAAGAAAATAGGATGCACAGTATGAACTTTACTTGCTCGACAGTCCCAAGATTGAATAAACTTTTATTACTTGTGATCGAGCTGATTATAATCATTTTAACCGAGGGGTGTTACCTTCACTGGCTCCAAATCGTTCTATGATAATGCACTAAACGTGTCACATAAAATAAGTACTCGTATTCTGATAAAAAAAATAAGTACTTGTACAGCTGGAGCCTTATTACCACAAACAAACTCACAAGCACCTGCTAGTGTACTTGTTCGTTTGGTACTTCTAAATCTCTTTCATATTTCCAGCAATGGATACTGATTCAACTTCTGGTTTGTGCTTGCAGTTGATACACTGAAAACAATCACCACAAAATTGCAAAACGAATACTGGAATGTAAGCAAAACGTCATGCAGTGGGGGTATTGGTCTAAACGTGACCTTGGCTTCAGGAATGATAAGCAACGTGACTTGCAACTGTTCCTTCAATGACAGCACAGTTTGCCATGTCACAAACATGTATGGAAGGCCTGACAGTTATTTTCATTTCTTTCCGTATCCTTCTTTCACGTCCATCAATTGCAATTTACCTGTTCTTCTTCGTTTCGCAGCCAGCTGAGGGGACTTAATTTGACAGGGGTGTTTCCTGATGAATTTGGCAACCTCCCTTACTTAACAGAAATGTAAGTTAGAGTTGACCGCATGATATCTTCCCATCTGGAAGGTAATTAGGCCGAAGAACTTGTATGTGTCTGATGGGCCATGGTTCTTAATTTTCGTGAGGAAATAACAGAAAAGCATGCTATGGGTTGGGTGAGGACTATTCTGGTTCCACCTTATCTGACTATGGACAGTGTTTTCTGCAATTCTTGATCGATCGTTTTTAAGCACTTGGTTATCAATTTTCTCAAGCATGTATCTGTTTGATAAATGTAGCAATCGTGGAAATCTAAATGGACCAATTTTTCTGAAGTTTGGTAAACTATTGCTTGATAATTGTAAAAGTTCTAAAGCGAGTGTTCTTTGCAAGCAGAGACATCACTCGTAACTACATTAGTGGATCGCTCCCCACAACTCTTACTCGGATACCACTTACCATTCTGTAAGTTAATCTTATCGTACATTAGGAATCATTATCACAATTTAATTAGGAGTTCTTAAAAAAAGAAGCATTCTTTTGTTTTCACATCGGTGCTTCAGGTCAGCACTTGGAAATCGCATAAGTGGTATTCCCAAGGAAATTGGCAACATCAGCACGCTGGAGGAGCTGTAAGACTTGCTATAAATTATATACCTTTGCATTGAGAATGCGTTAGACCTAATGGTGATAAATTTATGTCTATGCTAGCGTATTAGAGGACAACCTGCTTGAAGGAGCTCTTGAGCCAAACATTGGAAACTTGAGCCGCTTAAGGAGACTGTAAGTAAACTGGAAATAAAAGATCTGACTCTAATCTTCCCGCTTAAATTGGAACAGTTGCTCTTGGTCTGGGGAGACGAAAATACACTTTGTTCTATGTTATGTACACTTATACATTGAGACATAATCCTTCAGTATTTCTAATTCCTAGATCTTCTTCTTCTTTTTTTGCAGTCTTCTATCTGCTAATAATTTCACGGGAACAATACCTGAATTCTTTGGCAATCTGAAGAACTTAGAAGATTTGTAAGCAGCATCATAATACTTTTTATTTCTTAACATTCTGAATTTCCTTTGAGGGATTTTTACCTATTGACCACTTGCAGTCGCATAGATGGAAGCACATTATCGGGAAAGATACCTGATTTTATTGGGAATTGGACCAAAATTACAAGATTGTGCGTATCTCAGTCCTTCTCAATTAGGGCCAAACAAATTCAATTTTAGGATTTATGAGAACTCAAAAGTCATTCTTATATGATGGCATTAACATTTCAGGGACATGCAAGGCACGTCTATGGAGGGACCTATTCCTTCAAGCATATCTTTGTTGACAAACTTGACAGATTTGTGAGCATTCAATCCTGTGCAATTCTTTTTGTCTCTTATATTCTTGTAAGATTGTGTTTTATCTCGGAAAGGTAGGATGGACGTTAGTGTTATGTGATGGAGTGGCTTTATATGCGTCCAGGAGAATATCTGATTTGGAAGGTCCAAGCTCGAATTTTCCTGATTTGCAGGGCATGAGAATGCTGGAGGCTTTGTGAGTTCAATATCATGAACATTTGATATGCTTCTTTTGTCTCTTTTTATTATAACTGATTACCCCTAACTATTGTTTTTCACATCTCAGGATTCTGAGAAATTGCTTGCTTACTGGCTCAATTCCAGGTTACATCGGGGAAATGACAAGTTTGAAGACATTGTGAGTTGTTAAAATGATACGGATATTTTATTTGATCGTAAGACATATCTTCTGTTCCAGTGGACCAGTTAATAATCACCGACAGATTTTTGGACTAGTCCCAACAGATTATTGCATTTTTTGAGAAGATATTTGTTTCATGAATGAGAAGGGCCTCAAACTGAAGATCAAATTACATGAACTTCTGTAAGTTTTCTTGAGAAAACTATCTGACTCGTCTCCTTTTTCATCTTTGGGTAGAGACCTGAGCGTCAACAGATTGACCGGTCAAGTTCCTGACAAGATGGGAGCTGCTGTGGATTACATGTAATTACAAATTTTCTTGACAACCCCTAATGTCTCAGCAAATATGGAGTTGACTTTCCTTCCTCATTAGTATCATATACACCCCATATAGTTGGATTCCGAACAATTCTTTGGACAAGTGTTACATAACTTTTATTTGTGAATGTAGGTTCCTGACAAACAACTCCCTTACTGGAACTGTACCCAGTTGGGTAACAAGCAGCAAGCAATTTCTGTTAGTCTCCTATGAACATATCCTATTTTAAGTTTTCCGTATGATTGTCATAGATTGCAAGATTCGATACATAATTCTTAGTGTGAGACTCGTGGGTTCACATTTGATACATCACTCTTCGATGTTGTACTATAATTATTTGTGGGGGATAATATGCGCACTAACTAGGTCAAGGTATGAACTGCAGAGACTTTTCTTACAACAATTTCACCGGTTCTTCTCCAACCAGTTGTCAGCAATCACGAGTGTGAGTCAATGCACATTCTCTCTTAAGGCAGAAATTTTATAGTTTTGTCTCATCCCCATATTTCTGGAATTATTATCTAACTTATCGTGTCACTTTCTAGTAATTTGGTTTCCAGCTATTCATCCAGCGGAAACAACTCGTAAGCCTCTTTGACTAAGAGCAATACCAATTGTTGATAATTGTGTGTGAACATTATAGTACCGACAATCTTTCTGGTTTATCCCATTAGGCTCTGGTGCTTGGAGAAGGATCTACCCTGCAGCGGGAAAGCACAATGTGAGTTTTACTATGTTTGAATTGTTGTTGAGCATGAACTGTCGAGCTACTTTTGTCCCCTATCATTTCTTATGCAATATCATCCAACAACCCATGCAGACTATTCCTTGTTTATCAATTGTGGAGGAACCAAAATAAATGTTGATGGGAATCAATATGAAGAGGACACCAGTCCGAACGGGCCATCATTTTTCTCTTCTTCTTCTTCAGAAAAGTGGGCTTACAGCAGTACAGGGATTTATATGGGAAATGATGACGGTGGTTACACAGCGAATAACCCATTTTCTATGAATGTGAACGGCTCAGAATTGTACCAAACGGCTCGCCTTTCCCCTTGGTCGATTAGATACTATGGCCTTTGCATGAAGAAAGGAAGTTACAAAGTGCGGCTCCATTTTGCCGAAATTCAATATTCCAACGATGAAACATTTAGCAGTTTAGGGAGACGTATATTCGATGTATCGATACAAGTAAGTGAAGGGAAATTTGGCACCTGGTAATTATTTTAATTTCGTCTGTTTTGCTGAGTTATCGTTTTTTGTTGAGGAATTTGACTTGAGAAATTGTTATTATGACTTGGTGTGTGACAAGGCTACACACAACCATCTGACAAGAGCACAATCTTTTCTTACCAAAATTCTTGTTTATTCTGCAGGGCAATCAAGTGTTGAAGGATTTTAACATTGCAGAGGAAGCAGGAGGTGTTGGGAAGGGCATACACAAGGACTTCGACAATATTTATGTGAATGGCAGTACTTTGGAGATTCATTTATATTGGTCAGGGAAGGGAACCACAGCCATTCCTGAAAGAGGTATCTATGGACCACTTATTTCCGCTGTTGCAGTGACACCGAGTAAGTCAATGCTGACATACAGATCTCTATCATTCTTTCCACATGTGGCCATTGAAGCATTCACGTATAAATCTATCATTTTTTTCCTGCCCGTAGACTTTCACGTTGGAAGCGCTGGACTATCAACTGGAGCAATCACTGGAATCGTGGTAGCTTCAATGCTTCTCCTTGCATTGATATTACTAGTCCTTTGGCTAACGAGATTCTTAGGCGGCACAGAAGTTGAAGATCCAGGTGAGATTGTCATACCGACATGTCTGCTTGCATAGGAATCTGTCACTCTTTGATTCATCGCATAAGTATGATGCTTAATTCAAGACCATATTTATCTACTTTCTTTGTACTTTTTGTGGAGTTCTTATGAGTAAACTGTGACACCAAAAGTTGGCCTTTTTTTCTTTTAACTAAGATTGCATGTCTATGAGGCATGACTATATAGGCAAATCACTACTCGGATTGAGAGTTTGTTGTAGAACTGTGCTTTTCCTTAAATTATTATTATCGCATTCTTGATATATGCCTTGTTTTTTTTTTTTTTTAGAATTACGTGGGCTAGATCTTCAAACTGGCCATTTCATTTTAAGGCAAATCAAAGCTGCTACGGGCAACTTCAACTCTGTTAATAAGATAGGTGAAGGAGGATTTGGGCCAGTTTATAAGGTAATTCACAATATATTCATAACTTCATTCTCCGTTCAATGTGAAGGAATTGTCTGATAAATTCAGTATGTGTCTTTGTTTCAGACTTACCAACCTGGATCTTGTCAAGCTGACCATTTTTTTTAATGAAATAACGTCTGATTAGTTATGAATCTTAAATTCATATGATTAATCTCAGGGAATACTGTCAGATGGAACTATAATTGCTGTGAAGCAGCTTTCTTCAAAATCAAAGCAAGGCAATCGTGAATTTCTCAATGAGATAGGCATGATATCTGCTCTCCAGCACCCAAATCTCGTAAAGCTTTACGGCTGCTGCATTGAAGGAAATCAGCTGTTGCTAGTTTACGAATATCTAGAGAACAATAGTCTTGCCCGTGCACTTTTTGGTAAAAGATGCTTTTCCTAAGCTGACTAATATGCTATAAATGAGCATTCAACTGAACTCTCTGTCTCTCTCTCTCTCTCTTCCCAGGACGAGAAGAGCAGCCGATTGAGTTGGACTGGGACTCGAGACAGAAAATATGTTTGGGAATAGCAAGGGGATTGGCTTACCTTCACGAGGAATCTAGGTTGAAAATTGTTCATAGGGACATAAAAGCAACAAATGTGCTTCTTGATAAGGAACTAAATGCCAAGATCTCAGATTTTGGTTTGGCCAAACTCGATGAAGAAGAGAATACACATATCAGCACAAGGATAGCTGGAACAATGTATGTCTTCTGTTATTCTGGTTAATTCTCTTCTTTTAATTAGCTTTATCTAATGAGCTTTTGATTGCTACAAATCTGTAGAAGCCACATTCACCATTACTATTTTGCCTTGCCACAGAGGTTATATGGCTCCTGAATATGCGATGAGGGGCTACTTGACAGACAAAGCCGATGTCTACAGCTTTGGAGTTGTAGCTTTGGAAATTGTCAGCGGAAAGAGCAACACAAATTACAGGCCGAAGGAAGAATTTGTTTATCTCCTTGACTGGGTAATGTATAGCGACTTTAAGTTTTATAGAAATTATGCAGCCAAGCTTTTGAAGGTCTCTCTCTACTCTCTGCTGGTTTGCTTTGAGGACTTGCAAGTAGAATGATGGCATGTGACTTTATAGTTAAATGATGGAACAAGCTATTAAGGACAAATTCAATCAGAGTAAATAAATATATGAAGGAATAGTTTCTTTTAAAGACTTCTCCCTAAAAAGAAAAAGAAAAAGAAAAGATGGGTTAGAAGCTTAGAGTATTGTCATATTGATATGTATACATGAGCATGCTCAGCGGTGGAGAACATGAATGCATGAACATGATGAGATTCCATCTATCAATAACCTATTCCCCTCAATTGTTCGTAAAACTGTTTTCTGTTTTTAAAGGCAAGATAACCGACTAATCTTCTATTTCTATTTGTACATGATGAAAGGCTTATGTGTTACAAGAGCAAAGGAACGTTCTTGAACTCGTGGATCCACGTCTTGGCTCAGATTACTCCGAGGAAGAGGCAATGAGAATGCTAAGCCTGGCACTCCTATGCACCAATCCTTCACCAACTCTCAGGCCGCCAATGTCATCTGTGGTGAGCATGCTCGAAGGAAATGGTGCAATTCAAGCACCGATAATAAAGCGCACCGCAACAAATTCATATCCTAGGTTCAGAGCCCTCGAGAGGCCATCTAGTGATAGCCAAACAAACATCTCCACATTCTCTCGGGACACTCACCAGGTGCCGGGAAGTATGTCCATAAAAGGTCCATGGATTGATTCTTCAGCTTCTTTCACGAGTAAGGATGAGACCCGCAACCATTCTTTAGAGATCAAGCTTCTCCCACAAATTTAGGACTTAGATTCGTTCAGTAATTATTAGGTGTTCATCATTTTTTCTGTCCAATGGTGTAAAGGAATTAGATGGTGGGAATATAGGAATAAGAATGTTGCTGAAAAATGTTATATAACCACATTGTTGTCCGTCCAAGTCCTCGCATTAGAAATGAGCATGTGCTGGCCTTTAGGCACGAGGTTTGGCTTCATCTGGGTGACTTTTAATTGTATGAATTTTTGTACTTTGAGATTTTTGGTACAGTACGTGCATCATAAATTCACCCATTTTCGTCCATAAAAAATTCAAGATACTCATGAGAACGCATCATTTCCTTTATCGTTTTTACTTGATTTGATTTGACAGAAGCACCTAAGATCTCGAACAGTTTCAGGAATGTCTAGTTCCCAAATCAACCAATTTGTTGGAAGTTTAGCAAACTATTGCCTGATAATTGTAAAAGTTTTAAAGCAAGCATTCTTTGCAAGCAGAGACCTCACTTGTAACTACATTAGTTGATTGCTCCCCACAACTTTTACTCAGATACCATTAACCATTCTGTAAGTTAATCTTGTCATACATCAGGTATCATCATCACAATTTAATTAGGAGTTCTTAAAAAAATAAGCATCGTTTTGTTTTCACTTTGGTGCTTCATGTCAGCACTTGGAAATCGCATATGTGGTATTCCCAAGGAAATTGGCAGCACGCTGGAGGAGCTGTAAGACTCATATACCTTTGCATTGAGAATGTGTTAGACCTGATGGTGATAAATTTACGTGTATGCTAGTGTATTAGAGGACAATCTGCTTGAAGGCGCCCTTGAGCCGGACATTGGAAACTTGAGCCGCTTAAGGAGACTGTAAGTAAATTAAAGTACATTAAGTGGCACACTTTTGCCTGGATAACACATTTCAGAAGTCCTTTCTTAATGCTCGAGAGCTCTCTTAATAACAAGATTATGAAATAAAAGATTTGACTCTAATCTTCCTGCTTAAATTGGAACAAAGTATCTCTTTGTCTGGGGAGATAAAACTACACTTTGTTCTATGCTATGTACACTTATACATTGAGACTTGATCCTTCAGTATTCTGAATTCCTAGATCGTTTTTTTATTTTATCTTTGCAGCCTTCTGTCTGCTAATAATTTCACGGTAATAATACCTGAATCCTTTGGCAATATGAAGAACTTACAAGATTTGTAAGCGGCATCATTATACTTTTCATTTCTTAATATACTGAATTTCTTTCAAAGGGATTCTTACTTATAGATCACTTGCAGTCGTATAAATGGAAGCACATTTTCAGGTGTTGACACCTAAATTTTGATTAATTATTTAGTGATTAATTGCATAGAAAATTAGGGATTAAATTTTAACCCCTAAACAAAAATATTAAAATTGCATAGCATATAGTTTAGGTTCATATAAGTTAATTGCATTCCACATCGGACAGGCGGTGGCAAGAAAGCTGAAAATTCATCGCGTAAATCAAGCTCGGGCACTTGGCTCACTTAAGAGATTGAGAGCCAAAATTCACAAGTCTAAAGGGCTTTGGTTGTTTTAATTTGAGCTTAAATCAGTCCGAATTAATTTAGCCCATTTGAAATTAAAATAAAATTAAATGATAAATCCTAAATCTAATCCCATTAGGACTAAGAAGCCCGTTAATTAACCTAGGGTTGCAACATAAATATGTCATTATGCGTCATAATTAGTGGGGGCTCTCATAATTTTCATAACACAATTCTTGAGAGCATGAGAGACATGTGAGCAAAAGTAATAGTAAGATAGAGAGTCGCTCGCCCGCGCCCACCTCACAGTCGCGCTGCCTCACGACCACACTGCCTTCACCGCACCGCCTCGCTACCACCACCTCTGCGCCCAACGCCGCTGCCATCTGCTACCGTCCTTGAGTCCGACGCCCACCTCTCGCCGCTACGTCCAGTCCGATTGCTCGTGTCTCCAACCGGCAAGCATCATCGGGAAACTGATTTATCGAAGCTGAAGGTTGAAGGCCGTGAGTCTAAGGGGTGGATTTTGTTCCATTATCACCACCTGTCGGCCAAGGTCAGGAGCATGAAGTCAAAGAAATTCATGGCCACGTGATCTGAAGTGAGGAATTCCAAAGAAGAAAAGGCAACAAAAAAGGTGGCAATTGGAGATTTCAGTTTGAGTGAGCAACGTGACAAGTGCAAATCAAGAACGCATCCGTCACTCTCTATCATCAAGTTCCATTCGCAAGTCCAAGGCACCGTGACAACGTTGAGACTGGCAAATCCCGCGAACGGTCCTTGCTTTACCACCTGACGCCATCCCCGATCAATCCTGGTGTACCCTGTAGCTCTCATGGCCGTGGCGCCCCTACACCATCGCGGCCTATATTTCTGTTTTGCAGATTAACCGGAGCGCCGCCACACCATCATCGCTCCGGTCCACCTGCCGTTAGTTATCCCGATCCGTAATCCTGATCCATGAGTTTAAATTTGGAAATATTCTGAAGTTAGGTAAGAACGTTATCCGATACTTTTGGAATATTTGGTTTCCTAGTTTCTCGATTTTTCAAATATTTTGGTGAATATTCTGTGGATTGCTAGAAATTTTTAGGATATTGTTTTCTTTATCCGCAATGTTCTAAAATGTCCAAAATTTGAAATTTTTCCTAATTTTGCAATGTATCTGGACGACTGTCCGACCTTATCCCTAAGGTACGATACGTGGCAATACGGAAAATCGTTATCTTATCCATAATCACTTGGATACAATAATAGATTTTATTTGCTTTTCCAATTCAAACAATCAACTTTCCGTTGATATCTATAACCCTATAGATATAACCGTTAGTTTGATTTTTTTTCTAATCCAAATTTGATAAGAAGAATCTTGCAGATTGTGTGGATTGTTTGAGTGCGTTTGTTATCTTTGTTTGTTTGCTTTCCTTTTAAATAAAAAAAATCCAAAAATATGTTAGTTAGGATTTAAATTGGAAGTTTTGCATATTTAGAGAATCCTAAATGTATCTAGAAGATAAGATAATTATTTAATTTAAATTAGGAATTAAGATAATTTATTTCCTAGTTTAAATTAGGTGCTATTCTAATCCTCATAGATTATTTAGGTTATTTTTAGATTCCGAATTTTCATGAAAATCCCCAAAAAAGAATGAATTAGATTAAGATAGATTGCATGTTAATTTAGACATTTTTTTATTCCGAATTTTATGAGAAAAATACAAAAAATAAATCATTTGTCCGCCATTAAAATTAAGTCACGTCGTCGCATGATATATAGTTCGCATGCTAGGTTGCATTAATCGCATGTCATTTTTTGCACGTCATTGCATACAAGTTAGTTTGCATTTTAATAAAGCACAAACCCTAAAAAACATCTTGAGTGCCTTGCTTTGTTAATTAGAAATCATATTAAGATTGTCTGTGTGATTTTCTACTAATAGTGTAGATGCTTGCATTGCTTTAAGGTACATCATTCTTCTAACCTTGCAATCTATTCACTGTTTTATTGGGTGTTAAATTGGTGATTTACATACCCCATGAATACCTTGCAGGTTAGTGATTAGGTAATAAAATGGATTCAGACTGCCTGCATAAACATTTTTGAAAAGAAATGGTATCGAAAGAGCGTTAGATTTGATCTAGCGTAACCAAGTCCCCGAGTTTAGAATCTCTGATTCATAGGAATAGAACATATCTCCCTATGTTTTATTTAGATTTCTAATCGACCTACTATAAATAGATTAGTGGCGACTCCAAACATGAAAACTTTTGCATATTAAAAACTTAAACCCTAAGTTGCGAATTGATAGGGCTTAGGAGGGTCCGAGTTAGGTTTAATCTTAATATTCCATTAGCCTAAGAATTTTAGGTCGCAACATTAGGAAAGATACCTGATTTTATCGGGAATTGGACCAAGATTAAAAGATTGTGCGTATCCCAATCTTTCTCAATTAGGCCAAAAGTATTATTTTTTTTTATGATTTATGAGATACTTGAAAGTTGTTCATGTATTACGGCATTAAGTTTTCAGGGACATGCAAGGCACATATACGGAGGGACCTATTCCTTCAAGCATATCTTTGTTGACAAACTTGACGGAGTTGTGAGCATTCAATCGTGTGCAATTGTTCTTTGTCTTTTATAATATTGTAAAGTCCAGGGATCGGGTATTAAGCACCAACAGATCTTTGGACTTGTCCCAGCAGATTATTCCACTTTTTGAAAAGAGATTTGTTTAATGAATGAGAAAGGCCTCAAATTGAAGATGAAATTACTTGAACTTCTTGAGAAAACTATCTGATTCGTTTTCTTTTTTTCATGTTTGGGTAGAGACCTGAGCATCAACAGATTGACTGGTCTAGTTCGTGACAAGATGGTAGCTGCTCTGGATTACATGTAATTACAGATTTTCTTGACTACTCCTAATGTCTCAGCAATTATGTAGTTGACTTCCTCATTAGTATTATATACACCTTATGCAGTTGGATTTCAAACAATTCTTTGGACAAGTGTTACATGACTTTCATTTGTGAATGCAGGTTCCTGACAAACTACTCCCTTACTGGAGCAGTACCCAGTTGGGTAACTAGCAGCAAGGAATCTCTGTTCGTCTCCTAGGAAAATATCCAGTTTTTCGTTGTTGATTTTCCATACGATTTTCATAGATTGCAGGATTTTACTCATAATTCTTAGTACGAGACTCATGGGTTCACATCTGATATGTAACTCTTCAATGTTGTACTATTATCATTTACAGAGGTGAATATGCGCACTAACTAGGTCAAGGTATGAACTGCACTGACTTACTTAGAATGATTTCACCGGTTCTTCTCCAATTAGTTGTTAGCAATCACAAGTGTAAGTCAATGCACATCTCTCTTAAGGCAGAAAATTTATAGTTTTGTCTCATGGCCACGTTTATGGAGGTATTATCTAAAACATTGTGTCGCTTTCCAGTAATTTGGTTTCCAACTATTCATCTGACGGAAACAACTCGTAAGTCAGTTTGACTAAGAGCTATACGATTTGTTGATAGTTGCATGTGAACATTATATTATTGACAATCTTTCTGGTTTATCCCATTATCTACCATGCAGCGGGAAAGCACAATGTGAGTTTTACTATGTCTGAATTGTTGTTGAGCATAATATGTCGAGCTACTTTTAGTCCCCTATCATGTCTTATGCAATGTCATCCAACGACACTTGCAGACCATTCCTTGTTTATCAATTGAGGAGGAACCAAAATGACTTTCGAGGGGAATCAATATGAAGAGGACACCAGTCCAAATGGGCCATCAGTTTTCTCTTCTTCTTCCGCAAAGTGGGCATAGAGCAGCACCAAGGTTTATATGGGAAATGATGACGCTGGTTACACAACGAATAACCCATTTTCTATGAATGTGAACGGCTTGGAATTTTACCAAACGGCTCGCCTTTCCCCTTGGTCGATCAGATACTATGGCCTTTATAGTGTCTCAATATTTGTATTGTTGAGTTGTGGAACTCGGGACTCAGTTCCATTGAAGTCACTTATTCTCCTACATATCAAAATCAAATATTGATCTTCATTTGATTGATACCATCTTAAAGAAAGAGAGATCAGATCGAACTCCCAAAATTCCATACTGACAAGTCTGACAATTTCTTCAAAAGTGCGATCCCAAAGGGGATGATACAATACATAGATTACATTATCTTAGGGGTATATCTATATAGACCGACTTAAAAGGTGCAGAAGTATTAAGCCTTACAACATATTAAGATTTGTCAAGTTCTGAACTCGGGTATCTATCCCATATACTGATCGTCACCAAGTCGTCTAAAGTGCATTAAACAACAAGATTCATATGAAGAAGAAAGAATATAAGCATCTTAGTATTAGTAGAGTTTGTGGAAACTGAAAACTAACAGCTCCCGCAATGCCGTCAAGTCAATTTAGCAAATGTTTGAGGTAGCTCCCCGGTGAAATTATTTGACGTAAGGTGCCTGGAACAAGAAAATACCAATGGTATTACATTGGTTAATTGAACAAGAATGTTGTGGCTTATCATATACTTTACATATCACTTTAATGGATAAAATTCCCTTGCCAGATACAAAATCGTCAGTGAATAATAACTTGATGAATTATGTAGATTTTTACATCAAGAGACTCACAGATGATGTAGCTAGGACAAGTTCCCCACGTCTGGAGGAAGAGGTCTAGAAAGCTGATTGATCTCGACAACTCTAAGCAGAAGAGAGTTAATATCTCCAAACATCAATCAAATTTAACACAGAGAAGAGGCCAAACGCGAGCGGCAGGATGAGTGATCACTTACAATTTCCAAAGTGTGGATATGTTTCCAGCTCCATCGAGATTGGACCAGTCAATCAATTTTCGATTAGAGAATTGCACCAACATCATCGCGTTTCCCCAATCAAAAGAAGATACTTGCATCTCTATGTTTCAGAGAGAGAGAGAAAGCGTGTACATGTTGAGTAACTTCGTAGAGCCCTATTCTACAAGAATTGTGTCATTCAGATAGTTGTGGGTGACATCACTATTTACAGAGAGTGATGATGATGATGATGCTTATGAAGAAGAAGATGATGATGATGCTTATGAAGAAGAAGAAGAAGAAGAAGAAGAAGAAGAAGAAGAGGAAGAAGGAGGAAGAGGAGGATGGATGACAATGGAGGCTTACAAGTTTTGGAGGAAAGGCAATATGAACAGTTGAGGCGGAAGAGTGTCAGGAAGAGACTGAGATTTAAGTACTCTGTTTTCACATGATGCAAATGCTTATTCTATCTTTACTTAAAACTAGCTTCAAAATGATTTTAAAAGATGGCTATATACATCTATATACAAACATATATATATATATATATGAAAAAAAATTCTTAGAATTGCCCCACAAGAGGAACGATTTGTAAAAGCAAATTAATATATAGCTAACCGAAAAGGCAAGCATAACTCAAAGCACAGTCATGTCCTGCATAGCACATATAACAGCTAGTTTTCCATCCAAAAGAACAAAAACAGCTCGTTTGGAATTTTTTGTGACACTAAATATAATTTGGGCTAAATGTGGTGTGGTGAACCAATTTGAAATTTTTTGTGATAAAAATTAGTTTGTGGTAAATGCGGCACTGATGTACCAATTTTGAGATTTTTTGTCGTATTAATCCTAAAAAAATGTATGCATAAGCGGGTGATATTGTTGCTTGAGATTTGTCTAATGAGGTTCTCCTTTTAAATATTCCTTTTTTTCTTAACCTTTTTTTTATTACACCTAAACTTTTAGATGAATACGTGGTTTGTTATTATAATATCGAATAGTTTACGTGTTTGTGGTTCACTAGGGTATCCATTTTTCAAGATAATCAGCTTCCTCGATTTCATATTATCAACCTAAACCAAGGTAATAAGATTAAATCAGCATCATAAGTTCCGTTCACCTATAGGTTCACAATTACCTAAGAAAAAATAGCATTAACCTCAAACTTTATATATCACATCGAACAGGAAGCAACAAAAAAAAATGGAAGTATCTTCATAAATAAAATGTAGAGAGCTATTGGAATGTTAAGAGAAAATAGCTTTCTACGGACAAAATTATAGAGACAACACTATAACCTTTAACAAAATTAACATAAAGGCAACAGGATTAAGTTCGTTGGTATAAGCTCAATCTATGACAATAAAACAATATATTCGTAAAGTTTTTTGGGACAATTATTGATTGTTCTGAAAGTTTTAATTTTCATATGAATACGTGGTTTGATATTATAATTTTAGAATTTCTTATTGCATAGGAATCGAGACGATACTCTTATGTCTTGATTGATTTTTAGCCGACCCCGATAGACTAGCGGCACTCCTCAAAATATTAGATTGTTGAGAATCTAAAATAAAATCCAACGACGCACAGGATATAAGCTTGAGAGAGTTCACGCCTAAATCGATGGGCTATGGGCCTGCCTTTTGGGCAGTACTGTCTAAACCCTTTCCTTTTTCTTCCTACGGAAAAAGAGGGTCACGACACCGAGTTAATGGTGCACATAAGGACGAGCCCAGAGAATAGAGATCGAGCCGAGAAGAGATTCGTCATCATCTCAGTCTCAAGTTCAACCCAGAGAGAGATGATTCTTAAGGACGCGTGATTTGACTTCATGGCATACATGTATGAAAAGAGGGAGAGAATGGGACAGAGACTTTCGCCTTTGTCCGTCTGCATGTGAGAGCGAGAGAGATGCTGACAGGGAGAGACGACCCCAAGTCTTCCTGGTCTTCCCGAGATTGATATTTATCAAGGACGGAGTGACCCCCACGAGCACTTTTAGCCGAACAGTACTCTTGACTGAAGAACGGTGCAATTCAGATCACGTGTTGAGAGAGCATTCTTATGTCAGAAAAAACAAACCTGCTCATAACACTGAAGGTGGAGAAGCCACTGTTCCACGTGGAAGACTTATGGCACTGTCGGCTCTGCATTTACCTAACCCCTTGGTGGACCCGTCGCACGTGATAATGCTCTTGTACTGTCAGTGTCGGTACCTAATAAAAGTCTTTTTATGCTTATCATTTTTTCCCTCTTTCATTTTGTTCTTCCAATGACAACAGTCTTCTCAATTGCTCTGATTTTGCTAGGACCGCGTCTCAAGATTAGCTTATTATTAAGCAGTCTATCGATGGTGGAGCACTAGAGTCCAAGTTCCATGACTCTCAGAAAATAATTAGATTCACTTTCTTGGAAAGATTTTTTTTTTTACCCTTTCTCTTTACTTCGGTTGCAACCAATTACTTCTTTTAATAATTCAGAGGTATAGACGCAAAAATCCAATTATATGGAGGCCAACAAAACACCTTTTAAACTTTATAAATCAGATAAGTTCAATTCTTTGGCTTGTGTAGGTAGTCCTGGATCATAGTTTGTACGCAGTTAATGGTACTATATATTTCGAATATAAATAATGAAAAAATTGTCTTGTTAGAATGGATACAAAAGAGAAAGTATATGTTGAATTTGGAATTCAAAGTCGATGAACGACGTAATAATCCTAAGGACTTAATTGAAAAATAAATGAGTTGTATGGTCGAGGAATCCAAAACAATTTGCACCTGAATCTGTCCCAGACATAAGCATATCAAAGTCTATTGATGTTGACAAGTGTTTCCTCCATTGAATTCGAAATAGACTAATCCAAGGCAGCTATACAAGTCTCTTACTTGAACCGCTCATAAAAACTCTTTAAATTGTCCTGAGATTACAAGAAAATTGTTCAAAAAGTTCTAAACTTATTGCACTTTTATCAATTTAATTTTAAATTTTTTAATTTTGTCAATTGAGTCATAAACCTAATTTTTCATTCAAAATCTACCGGGGACGATTTTGTCAAGGATGGTTGCTTAGGGTGTGTTTGGCAACTTGCCAAATAATAATAATTTTTATTCTTTTATTCTCAGAATCAGTTTTAGAACAGAAATCTGTTTGGTAAATTTTTTATTCTTGAGCACAAATTTGCCAAAATTTATTCCTAGTTTAGAACAGAATCAAGAAGCAAAAAAAAAAGTAGCTTCTTGTTCCTAAAATCAATTTTAAAACAAAATCAAGAATCAAGAAATTTTCTTCTTCTTCTTCTTCTTCTTGGCCTGTGGCCGGCGAGGGCATCGTGACCCTCGCTGCCACCCTTACCAAATCTAGTGAGGACGGCTCACGGCTTGGGCGAGGGTGGCAGCAAGGGTCTAGTGCTCGCCAAATCTGGCAAGGGTCACGACACCCTCGCCGGCTATGGAAGAGGAAGGAGAAAAAAAGAAAATTTAAAAATTCAAAATATTATTATATAAAAATAAATTTTGTGTAATTATTAAACATATTTTTATTTTTTTTCAAAAATAATTTTTTTTATAATTACCAAATATTTTTAAATACTTAAAAATTATAAACATAAAATAAAAAAGAGTTATTTTTTAAAAGAGTTAGTTTTCGAAAATAGGATGGTTGTTAAACGTACCTTGAAGTATTTCTCAATGTAAAAATAAGTCATTCCACCGTACCGCGATTGGCCATTGCATTGGGTCAATAAAGTCCAACGCGATGGGCTCCAACTCCAAGTAGATGCGATGGCCCGCTCATTGAATGCTGACCAACTTGCAATCTCTTAATTTTCAATAATAAGTAAAGAAATCATTGATGAGATCGACAACCCAATGTTGCCTATCAGGTTGTGGGATTCTATTTATTATTATTAATTCGATAACGAGCAAAACTGCTAAATCTTTAGTTTAGTCTTTCCCACCGACGGCAACACTGTCGCTCTCTCTCGGACAAACACAGAGCGCTCGGAAAACCTCATCTCACGTCCTCGCCACAAGTCACTCCTTTCCGGTGTGTCTTTGAGCTGTTTTGGTAGCGGTCGACGCAGCATTTCCGCGTCGTTTTGCAGTCTCAAGCGGTTTTTGTTTTTTCTTTTAGGGGATCGAGGTCAGAGTTTGGGTCGGTGTGTCGCGCGCGCGGGGGAAGCAACGGAAGTTAACGATGGTGGTGCCTCTGGGTTCAGTCTCCAGAGCGGTTGTCTGCGTTGTTCTCGTCGTGATTGGCTCTGCGGTCTTCGAGTGTGATGCTCAACTCTTGCCACAGGATGAAGGTACGCGAGAATGACTAAAACCTTTTGCTTTAATGGCGGTTAAGTAGTTCTTCTTTTTGGCCCTCTGTTTTTGGGATAATTGCTTTGTGAACTCTGATCCTGAATTTCTCCCCTGGCTCCTCTGCTGAGGTCTGCAAATTGACCTGTAAAGTTGGGATCTTCTATCACATATCTCAGCCCTTTTTTCTTCCCAATTTTTGTTTCTGGTCCAAGAATTTGTTTTTAGAAATTTCTGGGGGTTGGCGGGAGATACTTCTTCCGCACTTTCATTTCGTTTTCCGAAGACTCTCCCTAGCAGACAGGGCAGGGACCGAGGCGGCGGGCCGGCCGCTCTAAAATTTATATTTTTATGAGAAAATTTGAGCATGATTTTCATCCCCCATCTATCGACCTCAAAACTCCTACCTCCATAATTAGATTGTCGAATCCTTTTCAAGTACTCTCTCTTTGCTCAATTATTACTCAGATAATCTTACTTTAACCGGTCGAACCGGGAGATTGTTGGTGAAGCTTTCATTGACGGGGAATGGGTTGTTCGCGAGTAGGGGTGAGCATGGTCCGGGTTGGGCCGGTCCACCCCCTAACCCTAGGACCAACCCGCACAATGTTGGTCCTCAATTTTTGGGACCGAGGACCGACCCTATTGAGCCTAAGACCGAGGACCGGACCGACCCAATGGGTTCGGTCCGGTCCAGGGTCAACCCGGGATCAATCGATAATTTTTTTATTTCATTTTTTGTACCAGGTTTAATCCTGGACCAACCGACCCAATGGGTTCGGATCGGACCGAGCGCGGCGAGTGGCGAGCGGCAAAAGGCTAGTAGCGAGTGGGACGAGCACTTTCAATAACAAGACTGCAACCCGGAACCGGGAATCGGACGAGCACTCTCACAACTTGTGGGAGAGTATCTTGATTTAGGGTTTTGAATTTTTTAAATTAAAAATTAAAAATATTATATTATATATATTATACCGGTCCGGTCCGGGTGGGCGGGTGGGCGGTTCCACACCCGGAACCGGGAACCGGACCGGTACTCACCGGTTCCAAAATATTGGAACCGGGAACCGGACCAAAACCCTTAGAACCCACCGGTCCTGGTCCGGTTCCGGGCGGTCTTGGGCGGGTTGGGCGGGTACCGGATTTTTTGCGCACCCCTATTCGCGAGGGCAATCTTTTTTTCCCAACCTCCTTTTCAATCCTAATCTTGTTAGGAAAAGAAATTTAGGACCCAAGAAAAAACAGCGGAAAAGAAGTTACTGGGCTATTTATTCAGTCAAACCTCGTCTGTCTGGGCGCGCACAAGCCCATCTCTCTTGGACAGATTTTGAATGCGTGCATGCATGATGGGTGCGTCCAACCAGAATGTTAAAGTGTGAAGAATGAACGTCAAGCAGTACTTTCGGTTCAACAGTTTTGAGTTGATACCTTCTTTTAGAAACGAAAATGAGATATGAGGTAGGTTTGGATTTGAGAGAATACGTGACTCCATATGATCTTATCACTTGTCCAATTAAAATTCTGTGATGTTGATATTACTAGTGGTCTTCTGTCGGGTAGCGATAATTGAGATTGATGGGCCTTCCTAATAAATTGCCACCAATTCACATGAAGACGACCCTTTTTTAACTCCGCTTCCTGCAATTTGGTTGCACTGATCTTTTTTCTTTTTTTGGTCGAATCATTGATCTTGATATGTATAGAAAAATTCCTGCTCTTTTTTGAAAGGAAAGAAAATGTACCATCACATAATTATGTCAGAAGCAATATGATCATCAAGAAATGAAGATTCTCTCTGTGATCAGCCAGCTAATACCCTCCAGCTATAAGATGGTTGAATAAATGGCATTCATTTCTTGGGTGTGAACCTGCCCTCTGGATTGCAATGTGAAAGGAGCAATTGGTTTTTTTGATCCCCCCTGATTTGGTCAAACGTGAGAAGATAGGAGACTAGTCCTTTCTCATCTAATTATGTACATTGTTTACTTTTTCCACATCAAGTGTAGATTAAATGTCCTTCTGATCAACCCTCTGTTTGTGACTTTCTTCTGCTATTCTAATGTGGAAGGTGGCATTGGCATTTAATATGCATGACAATGGAATGAATCTATCATGATCGCTTGTAACTATATCTAATCTTGCAAGCTCATCTTCCCATGTATGCAGCTTGTATAAGCACCTAGTTTTAATCCAATCGAGAAAATAGGATGCACTGTCTGAACTTTACTCATTACTCTACAGTCCTGGGATTGAATAAGCCTTTCTTACTTGTGGTTAAGCCGATTATAATCATCTTAACCGAGGGGCGCTACCTTCGCTGGCTCCAAATTGTTCTGTGCTAATGCACAAAACGTGTCACATAAAATAAGTACTTATCAGAGCTTGTATGGCTGGAGCCTTATTACCACAAACAAACTCACCTGCTAGTGCACTTGTTCGTTTGGTCCTTTTAAATCTCTTTCATATTTCCAGAAATGAATACTGACAACGGATTTTCAACTCCTGGTTTGTGCTTGCAGTTGATACACTGAAAACAATTGCCACGAAATTGCAAAACAAATACTGGAATGTAAGCGAAACATCATGCAGTGGGGGTCTAAACGTGACCTACGCTCCGCTAAAGATAAGCAACGTGACTTGCAACTGTTCCTTCAATGACGGCACAGTTTGCCATGTCACAAACATGTATGGAAGACCTGACAGTTTTTTTCGTTTCTTTCCGTATCCTTCTTTCACATACATCAATTGCAATTTACCTATTCTTCTTCGTTTCGCAGCCAGCTGAAGGGACTTAATTTGACAGGGATTTTTCCTGATGAATTCGGCAACCTCACTTACCTAACAGAAATGTAAGTTAGACTTGACCGCATGAGATCTTCCCATCTGGAAGGTAATTAGGCCATAGAACTTGAATATGTCTGATGGGCCATGGTTCTTTATTTTCGTGGGGACATCACGGAAAAGCATGCTATGAGTTGGGTGAAAATTATTCTGGCTCCACCTTATCTTATTATTGACAATTTTTTCTGTAATTCTTTATTGATCTTTCTTAAGCGCCTGGTTACCACTTTTCTCAAGCATGTATCTGTCTGAGAAATGTAGCAATCGTGGGAATCTAAATCAACTAATTTTTCGGAAGTTTAGCAAATTATTGCTTGAGAATTGTAAAATTTCTAAAGCGAGCATTATATGCAAGCAGAGACCTCTCTCTTAACTACATCAATGGAACACTCCCTACAACTCTTACTCAGATACCACTTACCAAACTGTAAGTTGATCTTATCATACATCAGATATCATTATCTCAATTTAATTTGGAGTTCTGAAAAAAAAAAAAGCATTATTTTGTTTTCACTTTTGTGCTTCAGGTCAACACTTGGAAATCGCATAAGTCGTATTCCCAAGGAAATTGGCAACATCAGCACACTGGAGGAGCTGTAAGACCTACTATAAATCATATGCCTTTGTAATGAGAATGTGTCAGACCTGATGGTGATAAATATATGTCTATGCTAGTGTATTAGAGGACAATCTGCTTGAAGGCGCTCTTGAGCCAAACATTGGAAACTTGAGCCGCTTAAGGAGACTGTAAGTAAATTGAAGTACATTAAGTGGCGCACTTTTGCCTGGTTAACACATTTCAGAAGTCCTTTCTTAATGTTCGAGAGCTCTCTTGATTGCAAGATTATGAAATAAAAGATCTGAGTTTAATCTTCCTGCTTAAATTGGAGCAAAGTTTCTCGTTGTTTGGGGAGATGAAAATACACTTTGTTCTATGTTATGTACGCTTATACATTGAGACATAATCCTTCAGTATTCCTAATTCCTAGATCTTCTTTTTTTTTTGCAGTCTTCTGTCTGCTAATAATTTCACGGGAACAATACCCGAATTATTTGGCAATCTAAAGAACTTACAAGATTTGTAAGCAGCATCATAATTCTTTTTATTTCTTAACACACTGAATTTCCTTTGAGGGGATTTTTACCTATTGACCACTTGCAGTCGCATAGATGGAAGCACATTATCAGGAAAGATACCTGATTTTATTGGGAATTGGACCAGAATTACAAGATTGTATGTCTCCGAATCCTTCTCAATTAGGGCCAAAAAAATTTATTTATACGATTAATGAGATACTCGAAAGTTGTTCTTCTATTGTGGCAATAAATTTTTAGGGACATGCAAGGCACATCTATGGAGGGACCTATTCCTTCAAGCATATCTTTGTTGACAAATCTGAAGGAGTTGTGAGCATTCGATCCTGTGCAATTGTTCTTTGTCTCTTATAATCTTGTAAGACTGTTTTATCATGAAAAGGTAGAAGGACGTTAATGTTGTGTGATGGAGTGGTTTTATATGCGTCCAGGAGAATATCTGATTTGAAAGGTCCAAGCTCCAATTTTCCTGATTTGAAACCCATGAACATGATGCAGTATTTGTGAGTTCAATATCATGAATATTTGATTTGCTTCTTTTGTCTCTTTTTATAACTGATTACCACTAACTATTGTTTTTCACATCTCAGGATTCTTAGAAATTGCTTGCTTACTGGCTCAATTCCAGGTTACATTGGGCAAATGACAAGTTTGAATACATTGTAAGTTGTTAAAATGAGGTGGATATTTCGCTTGATCGTAAGATACATCTTCTGTTCTTCGTGAAGTCCAATGGACCGGTTATTAAGCACCGACAGATTTTTGGACTTGTCCCAGTAGATTATTGCATGTTTTGAGAAGAAACTTGTTTCATGAATGAGAAAGGCCTCAATCTGAATTACATGAACTTCTGCAAGTTTACTTGAGTAAATTATCTGATTTGTCTCCTTTTTTTCTTCTTTGGGTAGAGACCTGAGCGACAACAAATTGACCGGTCAAGTTCCTGACACGATGGGACAGGCTCTGAATTTCATGTAATTACAAATTTTCTTGACTACTCCTAATGTCTCAGCAAATATGTAGTTGATTTTCCTTCCTCATTAGTATCATATACGCCTCGTACAGTTGGATTCCGAACAATTCTTTGGACAAGTGTTACATGACTTTTATTTGTGAATGTAGGTTTCTGACAAACAACTCCCTTACTGGAGCAGTACCCACTTGGGTAACAAGCAGCAAGCAATCTCTGTTAGTCTTTTATGAAAATATCTAGTTTTTCGTTGTTGGTTTTCCATACTATTTTCGTAGATTGCAGGATTTGACTCATAATTCTTAGTATGAGACTCATGGGTTCACATCTGATATGTAACTCTTCGATGTTGTACTATTATTATTTACGGAGGTGAATATGTGCACTAACTAGGTCAAGATATGAACTGCAGCGACTTATCTTATAACAATTTCACCGGTTCTCCTCCAATTAGTTGTCAGCAATCCGAAGTGTGAGTCAATGCACATTCTCTCTTAAGGCAGAAATTTTATAGTTTTGTCTCATCCTCACATTTCTGGAGTTATTATTTAACCCATTGTGTCGCTTTCCAGTAATTTGGTTTCCAGCTATTCATCCAACGGAAACAACTCGTAAGTCTCTTTGACTAAGAACTATACTAATTGTTGATAATTGCATGTGAACATTATATTGCTGACAATTTGTCTGGTTTATCCCATTAGGCTCTGGTGCTTAGAGAAGGATCTATCTTGCAGCGGGAAAGCACAATGTGGGTTTTACTATGTTTGAATTGTTGTTGAGCATAAATTGTCGAGCTACTTTTTTCCCTTATCGTGTCTTATGCAATTTCATCCAACAACACATGTAGCCCATTCCTTTTTTATCAATTGTGGAGGACGCAAAATGACTTTTGAGGGGAGTCAATATGAAGAGGACACCAGTTCGATAGGGCCATCAGTTTTCTCTTCTTCTTCTTCAGAAAAGTGGGCTTACAGCAGCACCGGGGTTTATATGGGAAAAGATAATTCTGGCTACACAGCTAATAACCCATTTTCTATGAATGTGAACGGCTCAGAATTTTACCAAACAGCTCGCCTTTCCCCTTGGTCGATCAGATACTATGGCCTTTGCATGATGAACGGAAGTTACAAAGTGCGGCTCCATTTTGCCGAAATTCAATATTCCAACGATGAAACATTTAGCAGCCTCGGGAGACGTATATTTGATGTATCGATACAAGTAAGTGAAGTGAAATTTGGCACCTGATTATTATTTTAATTTCATCTATTTGGCTGAGTTATCATCTTTTGTTGAGGAATTTGACTTGGGAAATTGTTATTATGACTTGGTGTGTGATAGGGCTGCACACAACAATCCAACAAGAGCACGATCTTTTCTTATCGAAATTCTTGTTAATTCTGCAGGGCCATCAAGTGTTGAAGGATTTTAATATTGTAGAGGAAGCGGGAGGTGTTGGGAAGGGCATATACAAGGACTTCGATAATGTTTATGTGAATGGCAGTACTTTGGAGATTCATTTATATTGGTCAGGGAAGGGAACCACAGCCATTCCTGATAGAGGTATTTATGGACCACTTATTTCCGCTATTGCAGTGACATCAAGTAAGTCAACGCTGACGCACATATCTCTATTATTCTTTCCTTATGTGGTCTTTGAAGCATTCGCGTATAAATCTCATGTTTTTTCTTGCTCGTAGACTTTCACGTTGGAAGCGATGGACTATCAGCTGGAGCAATCACTGGAATCGCGGTAGCTTCAGTGTTTCTCCTTGTATTTATATTACTAGTCCTTTGGCGATCAGGATTCTTAGGCGGCAGAGAAGTTGAAGATCCAGGTGAGATTATCATACTGACATGTCTACTCAAAAAGGAATCTGTCACTCTTTGATTCATTGCACAAGTACGATACTTAATTCAAGACTGTATATATCTGCTTTCTTTGTACTTTTTATGGAATTCTTATGAGTAAACTATGACACTAAAAGTTGGCCTTTTTTTCTTTTAACTAAGATTGCATGTCTTTGAGGCATGACCATATAGGTGAATCACTCCTCGGATTGAGAGTTTGTTGAAGAACTATGCTTTTCCTTCAATTATTATTATCGCATTCCTGATATACACGTTTTTTTTTTTCAGAATTACGTGGGCTAGATCTTCAAACTGGCCATTTCACTTTAAGGCAAATCAAAGCTGCTACGGGCAACTTTGACTCTGTTAATAAGATAGGTGAAGGAGGATTTGGGCCAGTTTATAAGGTAATTCACAATATATTCATAACTTCATTCTCTGTTCAATGTGAAGGAATTGTCTGATAAATTCAGTATGCATCTTTGTTTTAGACTTACCAACCTGGATCTTGTCAAGCTGACCATTTTTTTTTTAATGAAATAACGTCTGATTAATTATGAATCTTAAATTCATATGATTAATCTCAGGGAATACTGTCAGATGGAACTATAATTGCTGTGAAACAGCTTTCTTCAAAATCAAAGCAAGGCAATCGTGAATTTCTCAACGAGATAGGCATGATATCTGCTCTCCAGCACCCAAATCTCGTAAAGCTTTACGGCTGCTGCGTTGAAGGAAATCAGTTGTTGCTAGTTTATGAATATCTGGAGAACAATAGTCTTGCCCGTGCACTTTTTGGTAAAAGATGCTTTTCCTAAGCTGACTAATATGCTATAAATGAGCATTCAACTAAACTCTCTCTCTCTCTCTCTCTCTCTCTCTCTCTCTCTCTCTCTCTCTCTCTCTCTCTCTCTCTCTTTTCCCAGGACGAGAAGAGCAGCTGATTGAGTTGGACTGGGACTCGAGAAAGAAAATATGTTTGGGAATAGCAAGGGGATTGGCTTACCTTCATGAGGAATCTAGGTTGAAAATTGTTCATAGGGACATTAAAGCGACAAATGTGCTGCTTGATAAGGAACTAAATGCCAAGATCTCAGATTTTGGTTTGGCCAAACTCGATGAAGAAGAGAATACACATATCAGCACAAGGATAGCTGGAACATTGTAAGTCTTTTGTTATTCTGGTTGATTCTCTTCTTTTAATTAGCTTTATATAATGAGCTTTTGATTGCTACAAATCTGTAATGTTTTCCCTGAATGTCCTCCTTCTATGGCCAAATTCAACATTACTAATTTGCCTTGCCACAGAGGTTATATGGCTCCTGAATATGCGATGAGGGGCTACTTGACAGACAAAGCCGATGTCTACAGCTTTGGAATAGTCGCTTTGGAAATTGTCAGTGGAAAGAGCAACACAAATTACAGGCCGAAGGAAGAATTTGTTTATCTCCTTGACTGGGTAATGTATAGCAACTTTAAATTTTATAGAAATTATGCAGCGAAGCTTTTATTGGACTTGAAGCTTTCTTTCTCTACTTTCTGCGGGTTCGCTTTGAGGACTTGCAAGTATAATGATGGCATGTGACTTCATAGTTAAATGATGGAACAAGCTATTAAGGACAAATTCCGTCAGAGTAAATAAATATATGAAGGAATAGTTTCTATAAAGGACTTCTCTCTAAAAAGGAAAAGAAAAGATGGGTTAGAAGCTTAGAGCAGTGTCATGTTGATATGTATGCATGAGCATGCGCTGCGGTGGAGAACATGAATGCATGAACATGATGAGATTCTATCTATCAGTAACCTATTCCCCTCATTTTTTCCTAAGACTGTTTTCTGTTTTTAAAAGCAAGATAACCTACTAATCTTCTGTTTCTATTTGTGCATGATGAAAGGCCTATGTGTTACAAGAGCAAGGGAACGTTCTTGAACTCGTGGATCCACGTCTTGGCTCAGATTACTCCGAGGAAGAGGCAATGAGAATGCTAAACCTAGCACTACTGTGCACCAATCCTTCACCAACTCTCAGGCCGCCAATGTCATCTGTGGTGAGCATGCTCGAAGGAAAAAGCGCGATTCAAGCACCAATGATAAAACGCACCGCAACAAATTCAAATCCTAGGTTCAGAGCCTTAGAGATAGATAGCCAAACAAACATCTCGACATTCTCTCGGGAAACTCACCAGGTGCCGCGAAGCATGTCCATGCAAGGTCCATGGATTGATTCCTCAGCTTTTATCACGTGTAATGATGAGATCCACGACCATTCTTCAGAGAGCAAGCTTCTCCCAGATTTTTAGGACTCGGATTCGTTCAGTAATTGTTACGTGTTCATCGTTTATTCTATCCAATAGTGTAAAGGAATTAGATGGTGGAAATATAGGGAACAGGAATGTCGCTGAAAAATGTTATATAACCACATTGTTGTCCATCAAAGTCCTCGCATGAAATTTGAGCACGTGCTAGATGGGCTGACGAGACTTTGAAGGATGTAAATATCAGAGATTCAGCTCGTCTGACGAGGTCCACCGAGATCTTTACGGGGAAAATGGTATAGTTAGACACTTTGATTTTGGCGTGAATTGTGGCGAGGAAACAAAGGAAAATGCAGCTTCTAGTGCAAAAGATGAAGCAGGCTTCACTATGAATGCAAATGCGAAGGCACAATTAAACCAAATCGAAGGAGAGATCAAAATCAAAAAAATGGAAGAACGATCAAATATAAGTGGCGCACTCAAGTGTCAGATACAGAGTATGCTCGATCAGTAGGTAATGCTGAATTGCCCTTGAGCTGAATGGCCCTTGAGCACGATAATTTTTTTGGCTTCTGATCATTTAGTTTGCCGCTTAACAAGTGAGATTCATGACTAGATCCTTGGCGTTTCCAATATGGTTTTCATACTACTCCTTCATGTTTTTGATGTTTTCCCTCCAAACGCTGGATCACATCAAGGCATCTCTTAGGAAAAAAGTACTGACGTGAAGCAACAATAGCAGGAGTCACATTTATGATATCAAAATGGCCGAGTGACGGTAAAGAAACCTGCATTTGGCATTGAGTTTTGTTGGGCCCTATGCTGCTCCATCTACGTCTTCCTCATGCCTCTCGAATTAATCTCAGGATTTGTAATGGGTGGTTTTGCAATGAAACAATTGGTGACCAAACCGATTCAAACGACAGAGACCCTAAATTTTGATTACACTAAACCTAACCCAGTAGCCTCTGTGCTGTTTACGCCGTCTTTCTGAATCAATAGCTATTCAGGTTAACGAGCTGTTCATCATGCGGAAGCAAGCAAGGCAGAGTGCAATAACGGCATTCCTCATAACCAAGAACAGTATTTTTTTTTTTTGGTAAGGTAACCAAGAACAGTATTAGTGTTGAATAAATCGAACAAACGGCACTTTTCATGGATTAGGCCTCAAAAGTTTGTTACACTTCAGTATTTCCGAGTGTCGTTCCTAGAATTTATTTAGGCTCAGCTACTACTCTTGAACAAACACGATTCCTCTGCAAATAAGATTGGTGAAGAGACAGGCCCTACATGCGCAAATTCTTGGCACACCATTAACTACATCAATAAGTAGCGTATGTTCTTAGCGTTAGCAAAATGATAATCTACGACTCCTAGATGATAAAGAAGGAGGTATTACGTTGTCATGGCTTGAAATATAGAACCCACCGTGTCAAACTTTGTGCCAAAGAAACGGAGTGACGCATGGAGCTAAAAGGGCTATCTCTAAAATTTAGGAAAAGAATTGGGATCAATTTGGTCATCTCCTTCCAAAATAATCAAATCAGATTCTCCCAAAAGTGCAAGAGATGTAAAATGCGGACAAATAAAAACTCATCCATTGCCTCAAAAGTGGGGAAATATTCACATGGTATCCTGTGCTAACATGCGTAACACTATATACACTTCCAACTGCAAATTAAGGGTGTGATGCAGTCAAAACTCAACACCACTGTTTATCTGAACGGAGAAAGAAGGTCTACCGATAGTGGAGAGCGGCGCCTCCACTCTGACAACTACTCCTGAGCTTCCAATGTTCCCATTCCACTTAGATCTCCCAATCTGCATAGAACCCAGGGAGAGATTAACACAAAAGGACTTAAAGAGGCTACATTTGAGGTTCCATTTTTGAAGCAATATAAATCCGTTTTAGTGCATTTATCTTCTTCCTTACAGCATGCATTATCACATATAGCTAAGGCACAAAGTAAACAGGAGTATATGTGCAGGTCTGGTGTGTTCATCTTTCAATATTAATTGCTAACTCCAATTTGCACTTCCACAAATGATCATAATACCGAAAGGCACAAAATAGATTTCATGAGATCCCGTCAAAATGTCTGGTAAAAAAAAAATTCAGGTCTACAAGAGGGAAAAACTCACAGATACGGATGCAAATGCCGAAGGATGTGTTGTACATGCACAACCACATATCAAACTTAGCTGCTCCTTCACCGAATGACTGACTTCTGCGTGCAAACCTGGGGTGCTTCCACCAAAAGTAGGGCACACACTGGCCATGGCAAGATACAAGAGTGTAAGCGCCTAGTCATGAATAGATCGAAGAGGATTCTTGTCCAGTGATACTCAAGAAGAGAAAAAGTTAGTGATGAACAGATGCTTCCTAAGTAAAAGGTGGCAGAATTGGTGAGTTGTTCTCCACAGGATTTTTCAGAGTCGTCCAATCAACAGACAACTAATTTCTACACATTATGCATTAACAGCTCGCTTATGGGTAGCATCAGGTTTGCATCAATAATGAGAAGAAAAAGAAAATGGGAAGATGGGATCATCACTCGTCAGTTTTTGTATAGAGATGAAGCAGCAGAAAACATTACCTGAATTTCAAATCACAGTAAATAACTAATCAAATTAAGTGTGCTTTTCTAGAGCGCTGTCTTCACTCCATACGTCATCATGAATCTGGGGTTGAGAAGACTACTAATATGTTTTGTGCAAAGAAACGGAAAGAATCGAAATGGAAAAAGTGAAGGAAGAATATGCACGGAGCAACAAAGAAAAATAAAAGACTCCTTGGAATTTTAAAGCCAAAATCGATAATAATTGAAGAATGTAAGACTCAAACAAGAAATGCTCCTCCGGTACAAAAGTGGTAATCTCACCTGAGCTGAATGGTTGGCCTGTACATGATTCCAGATCTTTGCCAAGCCAAGGATTGTGCAAGACCCAAACTAAAGGATTTATCAGGCCATTGAACCATTGGTGTGACACGTGTACCCCATTTGTTCTGTTATTCCAAGAAATGTATCATGAACAACAATATACAAGCGAATCCATAGTGAAGGTAGTTCAAGCCCAAAGATGGGAAACAACTGCAACCACCATAAACAGCTCTAAATATTCTTCTTTTACTTTTTTACCAATGCGCACCTTACAAGAGAAGCTGAATCTCATCTCTCCTGGGTATTGACCCTCAGCCTGAAGAAGTCCGCCACAAACAGGTACAAAAGCACTTGTTGTGAGCCCCTCACCAGATACATAGGTGAGCTGGCCATTTGGAAATTGCAAATCCATGAATGACTGCACCAGGAGATGGCAGTGAGAGACTAGAACTGGCCACACTAAAATGCATATATGTATATATGTCAATATTTAGGCTCCGTTCGTTTGGAGAAAAATATTCTCCTTTTGAAAAGTATTTTTCCGGAAGTCATTTTCCTGGAAAATGTTTTTCCGGAACATAATTTTCCGGTGTTCGGTGATCAATATGAAAAAGTTTCGGAAAATATATTTCGCCGGTGATCGGCGGCGGCGGCGGCGGCGGAGGGCGGCCGGCGACCGGCGGGCGGCCGACCGGCGACCGGCGACCGGCGGGCGGCCGACCGGCGACCGGCGACCGGCGGGCGGCCGACCGGCGACCGGCGGCGGAGGGCGGCCGGCGACCGGCGGGCGGCCGACCGGCGACCGGCGGCGGAGGGCGGCCGGCGGCGGCCGGCGGCGGCCGGCGGCGGCCGGCGGCGGCGGCGGCGGCGGCGGCCGGCGACCGGCGGCGGCGGCGGCGGCCGGCGACCGGCGGCGGCCGGCGGCGGCCGGCGGCGGCGGCGGCGGCGGCGGCCGGCGACCGGCGGCGGCCGGCGGCGGCCGGCGGCGGCGGCCGGCGACCGGCGGCGGCCGGCGACCGGCGGCGGCCGGCGACCGGCCGCCGCCGGCGGCGGAGGTGGTGGCCGGCCACCTTAGTGAAGAAGAAGAAGAAGAAGTTCCGGAAAATGATTTCCACTTTTGAAGAAGTGGAAATCATTTTCCAGAAACTTAGGCTATTTTGTAAGGGGGAAAGGAAAATATTTTCCTACGGAAAACATTTTCCGCCCCTCGAACACCGGAAAACCCGGAAAATATTTTCCGGGAGAATATTTTTCCCCAAACGAACGGAGCCTTAGGTTAAAGAGTAATGACATTTAATATGTGCACATCTGGGAAAGAGAGTAGGAGGGGGAGGGAGAGTTCTTGTAGTCAAATAGAGAGGTTCTTGGCGTCGTGATCCTGTATGATTACCCAATGTATTGGGCATACTCCATTCAAGCCTTCAAACAGGAACACTCCAGAGAATTAACATGTACACCCAACTTTCGAAAACCAAGAAGATCAACGCCAACCTAATTGACCTTTAATCACCAACCAAAAAGGTCCTCAAACACATTGAAGGATGAAAACCATAGACTTCCTAAGTTACAAACCCATTTTTTGGGGCAATACCCATAGTTTAAAAAAGTGATAAACTTACACAAGCCAGAGGATTAAGGCAGAGCATTGACATCAAGAGCCACCTCCGATGCTTTGACCAAACAGCGGGACAAAGGGAATGGATCCCATTCTAACAATGAAAAAAGGTCAGATGAGAACAGATAATTATTAAAAGAATTGACCGCTAGACAGTTGACAATAGCAGAGAGAAAACATGGCATCCCATGATATGTCGACCTGTGTCGATTTCAAACTATAAATATTTTAAACGTATACAATGAGAATGACACGAAATAACTTTCTGCACTCCAAATTACATCTGCACACATCCAAATTGGCAAAATTCCATCAGACTACTACCTCAGAAAATTTTGAGTTACTATACTACAGAAGAAGTTTACGTTCTTGTTCATTAAGTTCTAAGTGGAATATCCTGGATATGGAAACAGAGAGAAATAATAGCATTTGGTACCAACCTGAGCTATTTCATAAAATGCTGGCAAAAATCAAGGCTCTCATGAATATTTCATTAGAAGCTACTAAATTCTCAGGGGTTTACATCATATTGCAGCCAACGATTTTGACAACGAGAATACTACATAGCAGTCAAAACACATTTGCATAGCACATCTTAATCCAACATCTTTATGTACAAACAACAAATGTAGCCTTAACCAGATAAATATCAGGAAAAATATCTGGACAAACTTTTATTCTAGTTTTTGTCAGTAGCATTTGAGCAAATATGGTCAATTCTCGAGGCACGTGAAGACACTTTTCCTTGTTTCTTTCTTTTACATTTTGGGACATGGTAAGCTGCAATAGAGTCCTCCTCATACCTTCCTATCATAACCATACCAAAGCAAGTGTTGCTTTGATAAATGAATGGGCAGGAGTAGTGTAGAATCACGAACAAAAAGTACTGGCCCGAGCTGTACAAGGAAAAGAGATGAACTGTCACTCCCTGATGTGGAACTCCCCTGCGAAGCCTCCACTCTCCACAAATCCCCCCGTGCAACCAAAGAACTCTCTACATCACGCGTCCGGCTATCATAAGTTGATGTAATATTCACTGTTCCCTGCATTCACGTAAGTTTGATGTCTGTGTAAGTGCCTTAAAACATGTAATCTGAGGTCTATTTAACACTAAAGAAACAAAGCATTCGGGCTATCGCTATACACAGGTATATAAGAATCGCCATGACCACTGGATAGACATGATTTCTTGCCTTACCAAATTCTTAGCATTAGAACAACCCACGCGGATTAGAGTTTCATTACTCAGTTGCCAGTATCTTGCTTGGACACAAGCTCAATCCTTTATATCAATCTTCTTACTTCTCCCATTTAAGTAAAACTTCTGCAGGTACTCAAGCTAGCCTAACACAATAATCACATACCCAAACTTGTTCATCCAACATTAATTACTCCATGATATGTCAAATCATCTTTCATGAAACACAGATAAAAGTGCCACTTCTATGACTTCCCAGAAAGTCCAATAGTTGCTATGATACAAATCTTATCTGCCAAAATGGGAGATGTTAACAGCAAGTGTCAATAGGAAGTCCGCCACAGTCACAAGGTACAAGCAATAAAGCAAATTTTAAAGATATGGAAAAGGGAAAGCTTCCACAACTTTCAAATATAATAGGGTAACAACTGCTTGACATTCTACTGCAGGATTTGGGAGAATCTATTCATTGAAAGGAAGGGGGGACAGCTGATTAGAGGAATGCATGTATCCCCAACGTCTCTTTCACAGACTGGTGGAAAGGAATTAATTTAGGATCTCAAGCAACCAACAAACAAACTACAGCAGCTCACAGCAACCAGCAAATATTACTATTTTCACATTTCACAGCAACCAGCATCAACCTAGTTTAGCATCTCTCAGGAACCAACAAATAAAGCTATTTCAGCATCTCGCAGCAACCAACAAATCAATCAAGGCTTATCATGGAGGAAGAAAAGGGATGAAAGTGCTGCTGACAGCCCAACTTTCTCTAAGTCATGCAGCCAAAACATAGTACAACAAGCTATCTCCAACAACACGATCTTTTTCACTCGTCTCTTCCTCCACTCCGCTACAAAGATATCCGTCTCGAAGAAACATAGTAACACATCCCTACTGAATAGCACGAACATGAGCAGATTAATACAGATTCAGTATCACGTATAGGCCAGCGAAAAATTAACCTGAGGTCTACCAAGATGCCCCGCAGCTCTGAGATTATTGAAACCAGCGACTTCCTCATCTGCCGATCCCTCAACTCCCCTATCATTCTCTGCAAACCCGAAATCCCTCAAGCGTTCGCTCAATGCACCCACCTCTTCATGTAAACTAGCACTCAAATCACCTCTCTCCCTTCTCATTCCCAAATCCGCACGAATCGAGGCCGCAGCCGCATGGTCCTCCTGTCGGAAGGGCACGGGCAAGCTCCGGAAGAACTGCTGCAAGAACCCGTTCAAGCAGTTCCCGAAATCCAACCCGGCCTGCCCGATCCTGTTCCCGATGTCGAAAATCGCGGAGACGCCCTCGATTCCAGGGGAATTGAACTTGTCCGTCGCCAACTTGAAGTCGGCCATCACGAAGCTCTGCGCGGGCAGTATCTCCAGGTCGAAGAGCTTGGCCTGCGCGGGGTTCGGCCACGAGAAGGAAGGAGGGGTCATGTGGGATTGGATCAGGCCCGTGAAGCCCTGCGCGAGGCGGTCGGCCAGGTCCTGACCGTGCCGCTGCACCTCCTCCCATGCTTCGAACGATCTCTCCACGGACATTGACTGAAGCCCAGAAACTGAAGACCGCGACCCAAATTCCTCTCCGCTACGCGCTGCTCATACAGCGAGGAGCCCAGACAGCAAGAGGGGTCCGACCGATCCGAAACGAACGCGCTTCGATAATCCCCAAGTTCCAATCTTTCCTCAACCGCAGGTAGGGGCTTTCGTTTCGTGACCGAGCGAGCCACAAATTCTACGGTCCCGATGATGTTCTCGGCTCCGACTGCGGAACGAAGCGGGGACGGCTGTCGATTCTTAGGGGCGGCTTCGATTTCGGATTCCCTCCCCGAGGCCCCGCGCGAGGACGGTGCTGCTCCGGATCGATTCGGCCGAGCGGAGGAATTCGAACGGAAGAGTTGAAAGAGCGGAGGGGAATGGATAAGAATCGAACCGCAGATGCGGCGCGAGCTGAAAGGGGAGGCGACGGAGAAGACGGGCGACTGACCGAGGATGCGCCGAGCGGGGGTTGGCCTAGTGCGCGCACACGGTCTCCCGTCGCCGCCACGTTTTATGAGTAGGATGGGTAAAGCGGTGTACCTGTGGCTCCGGACCGAGGTGAGGAACGGAGGATGGATGGAGAGATATTTATGTGAGCGGGTTTCGCTTGGGTCACATGCCCGTCGCCCAAAAACATGGTCACCGCCGACCGTGGTACCAATTTGCTTTGGGATAATAGCATAAATTATCTCTAAACTTTGATCTAATGTAATTTATTCAATATAATTCTTAAATTTTAACATAATATTCATGATGGTCTCTAAATTATTAATTTATTCAATTTGATCTCTAAATTTTTTGTACATGTTCAATGTGATCATTGGACAATATAAAAATATTCAATATAGTCTCTGAACTTGAATTAAATGAAGAACTACATTGAATATTTTCATCAAACATATATCAAGAGTGCATGAATGATATTAAACAAATTAAAATTTCATGAATTATTTGCGTCATTTTTTCATTTGCGTGTGTTGGTTGGTTTCCTTTTATCTTGTTTAGTATGAGGAGTTTCTATTTAAAGGCTTGTCGAATGATCGTACATGATTTTATGTCATTTGAGGGTTGAAGGCAAAATATAACTAATTTGTCTTTTTTATCATTTAACTGGTTGTCGAAAAAATACATATCCGTAACGTCAACGAGTCACTTAAAGGTGAGTCGGGGAGAATTTTGGAAGGAATGACTTTCCATCTAGACGAAGTTCTTTGACTCGAGATACTTAAAAAGAAAACAAATAATTATCGTATGATTAGCTTTTGTATATTTTCTTAAAGCAACTTTAGAATGAAGTGAAATTTAAAAAAAAGAAAAGAAAAAAGAGAAGGCAGGAGGAGTAACTTGATATGGCAACCGTCGTGGCAGGGAAAGCAAGCCCGGACCGTCAACCAAGGGCCATGAGATGTTGACAAGGTGAGCGATGCTCGTGTCGACCAGAGGTCAAGCGACGACTGGAGGTGAGGCAAGGCGCCCAAGCGATGGGAAGCCGAGGTCACGTGTCCCAAGGTGAGGTTCGAACTAGAGGTGAGGCAAGGCAACGAGATGTGACGCGAAGGCTACACGACGTTAAGCGATAGCCGCCGGTTAGATCTAAGCTTGTCCGAGCCCCTGTGTTGATGCTCTCGTCTACAGATCGAATTTGTTATGCTTGTGAGACCGTGGGTAAACCTGGAATTTAGATAGTTTAGTGAGGGCGCAATTAGAAGGAAAAAAATTCATTAAACCCTTGAAGTAACATTTTTCGAAATGTTAAAAGCCCGCAGCTTGTCCCACTTGACTTAAGCTTTGACCATTTTCAAAACTCAACTTTGCTACGAAGCCACTGGAGATTGTGTTATCAAACAAGAAGGCTTGGCTTTTGTTTCGTGGGCCTTTGGAGGCCCAAAGCTCCATAAAATTGTTGGGCCAGATGCAACCTTAAAAGCCACTTCGAATTTAACTTAAGCCCAGTTTGGTTCAACATTTGAAATAAGCATTGAGATTCTAAAGTCCCTTGGTCAAATACAAATAGTGTTTGGCAATTTTTTTGAAACACTTTGGTGAAATACAATTGCATTTCCAAATGACTCTAAAGGCCTTTAGCTCAAGGCAGATCCAGAGATATTTTCGCAAGTTGCATTTTCAGAACGCAAGTTTACTGTTCAACGCACTATTCATAGTACTGTTCATCTTCCCCGGGCAGCAAGTTCGGCAGCCGGTGACCGCCGCCTGATGTGTAGAAGAAGAGAGAATGAAGGGGGGTTTCTAGAAAGAGAGTGTATGAAATGAAACAGATGAGGTGGTAACGTGGGAATAATTATTTTGTTGAGGGGAGAGAAAAAAATAGGCGTTCGAGATGACAATTTGTCATTCAGAGAAAAAGCTTTTGAGTCTTTGAGAGAGAAAGCCAGACTTCAAAAGTTTGGTCAGGAGGCATTTTGTTTCGTCCCATCTCTATTGATTTGTGAAGTTTGTGATTAGAGCCTAGAAGTATACCTAGTAGACTTGACTCGAGGAGCGAAATGACAGCGCTTTGAGGCTAAACAATTTGTCGAAAACGAGATTCATAACAATACGATATGCCAAAACTAACGCATTGTTGCCCCATCTACTTCTTTAGCCTATGCCCATAGTCTCGAGTCAGGACCTTCTTTGAAGCTTACATAGCCGTTTCATACCTTTATTCGAAACAAAATCCACTTCGAGCCCGTATTTGAAAAAACGATGGCACTTCATGTCCTTATTTGAAATTTTCTCAAAATATGATAACAAGTATTTTTATATAATAGATAAAACCCAAAGCTCGCATTATCAATTTTAATCTATACGTAACCCCATAATTCTGTCACAATTCCAATTCGAATTAAAATTTTCCTCGTTCTATAAACACGTTTAATACTATTTTTTTATTTAATATTTTCTTCGCACACCGAATCCTCTCATAAAATTTCTCAAATAGATCTACTGCTATTTATGGTGAGGACAAATAGGGTTGACACATCTAAAGCAAATTCCACGAAATCAATCGATCACGAACATTATAAACTCTAGAAATCATGCACCCTTATCCATAGAAAACAAAAAGGGAAATACGTGTACAAACGAGTCACAAACAATACCTTAGTCACAGGCAATAGATATAACAAGTTGAACTAAAAGTTAAGGACGTTAATCACGGAGGAAAACACTTAACTTGATCAGATGTTGGTACCGGCAGGGCACGGCCGTTCGGAACAACATCGGCCTTCACCCGATTCGATCCACCGGCGCCATGTGTTGATTCTTCTGATGGTTCGAAACCATTGAGCGTCGGCTTAGAAGCACTCAGGCAAGAAATTAAGAACATTTTAATGAATTACATAGACTTTACATTTCTGCGATGAGCGGATTTTATTTCCTAATTGATAAATACCAGATTTTGTTGTAGACGTTTATGGATATCCAGGTGACAAAAGATCATCCCGATATCGTGAGGGATGTACTTATGGAACAATTACGATAATCTTTTGCTTTTGTGTGAGTTAATTTTGATTTCGATTTTTGGTCATCCGGGTTATCGGGTCGGGCGGAAAAAAATGGGTAACTTAAAGATTTTTAAAAGCAAATCGTAAAAAGTTAACAAAAGCGAAGCGCAATCAAACATGGGTCTTGGCGGGTTTGAAAATAGGTCTATTTTTCGATCCAAAAGTAATTCTGTTGGGTTTGTATATGTCTTGTCGTTGCGCCTTTCAGCGCAAAGTGATATATTTCTTTTATAAAAATGAATAAATGATCAATCGTGTACATTCTCGTGGATGCATTATAATTACTGATGAGAAAAACGAGGAAAATAGAGAAATAAATTGCTGGTAAGTTAAGATATGTTTAGATTATGCTCTAATAAGACACGTCCGTGTTTCTTTGAATTTGTTTTAATTGCAAATACATCTTTAATTTATGATTTTTCACATGGCTAAGCGTACGTTTGGCTTGTGTTGGCAAAGAGGGAACCAAGCTTTTTCGAAAAGAGCGTATGTGGAGCACTTTTAATAACACTTCACGTAACGACGATAATGTAAGTTGAAATCGTGCAAAGAAGAGAAAAGGAATAATGACATAAATAATTTATGAATTTTAATCTAAAATGCAATATAATTATTGAACTTTAATTTGTTCAATGTAATTTTTAGCTCAATATTCAATGTTGATTCCCGAACTCTCGGTAGACGTTCAATATAATCCGTGAACTATATGAAAATATCTAATGTAGTCCAATTTTTATATAATTCATAAACTAAATTAAACATGTATCAAAAGTTTAGGGACCATTAAGCTAAAATTCAAGTATCACATTAAATAAACTAAAAATTCAGGGATAAATTTGAGGAATTGTTTGTATCATTTTCAAAAAAAAAATAACTTTGTGTTATATATATATAAAAAAAAAGAGCAAATAGCTGAGAAAGAGAGTGTGGGCCAACTCTTTTTTCGGTTTCTAGTTTTTTTTATTTTAATTCAGAGATACCTTTTTCATGTACTCTTGCCGACGGTTTTTTTTAGAGTTGTTGATTTTCATTTTTCATTTTTAATTTTCTATATTTTTTGCACAGAAGTACTGATTCGTCCACCTAATGGTTATGTTTAAAATATCAATTATTTAAGTGCGTTTGGGTTGCGGTACGTATGGGTCACATAAATTATATGGCATGAAAATAGGTTTATATGGATCTAATGGGTAAACACGGTCCACACCACACCCTATGTGTTCCATCAAAATTCAACTTAACCCATTTGTTTGTCACCTCTAATTTAGGTACATGAGTGCATGCTCTCCCGAGGCCTACCTACTAACTCTCACAAATCGATTAAGTTCAAATTATTGGAGCAATTATTGTAATTTAAACAAAATGATGCTCTAGTTCATAAGCTAGAAATTCTCGGTGCGTCAATTAACCGTACCAATCTTGGAGTGTCAAAGTTAATTTCGTCAGACTGTTGCCCATGCATTTGTTGAGCAACTGAGAGAGGTTAGCGAAGTGGGTTATCAACACTTCCTGCACTCAATTATAAGTATTGGAGGCCACACATTTGATATCATGTGAGTGACGTTTTAACTCGATATTTGTGGTTAAAGTTGCATGCATCCGTGAAAATTAATCGAATAGTAGAGTTCGAATATTTCTCGTGAAAAAAAAATGTTTTTTTTTTCACCTTACCAAAAAAAAAAAACATAACATTCTTCCGGACACGTTAACCCACCTCTGTAAGCCCCTTAACATTGCCTTAGTTTGTGTCGCAAGTGAGGTCAATATGCAGGTCTGCGCTCACAGGACACGTGCGCATTAAACTTGTGGCCACGGAGGAAGCCACGTGGATCCTGCCGTGCCCGCGAACGTCAGCCCCAGAAGAAGACGCCACGAGGCCCACAGTTCAAGCGTCGAGGGCCTTTTTCTTTTTGCCTCCTGATTTTGCCTTTCTCGTTTCCCTTTCACTTGTTCGTTACGCGACATGCACCCTTCTTACACGGTACGTTGTTAGGGCGCATTCATGTCGTTAGGAAAAAAGACAATCCATCCGCACACGAACAACAGTTACCCTTTCCGCGAGTTTGATCGATGATACTTGCACCAAGGGTGAACGGTGGAAGCATAACCTACCTGCTCGGTCAGGATCGGTTCTCGATCCGTAAAATCGGAAACGGATCCTATTGACCTTGGAATGGGTTTGGACCGGACTAGTGGGTCGGCTTTTTTTTTTCTATCGCTTCTTCAAATTTTGGCGAAGTTTAATTCTTCGTACGCTACACCTGTTATTATTCCCTTCTTCAAGTTTGGGGAGAGTTTTAAGAAGGAAGAGAGAAAGAAATCAAGACCTATGATGTAAATTGAACTTCTCTTCAATTTTTTTTTTCCGTGCAAATATGCAGAGGATCGTTTTCTTTTGGGCTCCAATAAGTAAAATTTAGAGAATGGGTCTTTCGCGATCCTTCACTGTCTCCACCACAAAGATCACTCTTCACATAAACACATACAAGAAAAGAGGCCAAAAATATGAAAAAAGAAAATCATGCAAGCTGGCCAAAACACCAGCAAAAGAGGAATTGGTATTATTGTCGGTTCCACCAATTCGGTTCGGTTCGGTTCAAAGAACAACGAATCAGATTGACCATTGCCGGTTTCTAACTTTTACAATAGGAAACTCGCCAGGACTGATCAGTTTCGGTCCGATGCCCCGATGCAACCGGGGTCGATGCCCGTGCAGCATCCGTTTTTGACCCGTTCATGCAGGAGATGACCAAAAAATCCGAATTAGAGTCGAGTCAGCTATCCGCGCTTGTCGACAATTTTGCGAATCCATGAATTCCAATTATTCCACGGCTCTTCCCCCACCTGATTAAAAGAGCCAGAGAAGAAGACGCGAACGCCCCGCGAATCACGAGAAAAAGAAGCAGCCTCCGTTTCCCCCACCCCCCCCACCGTCCGTCGTCGCGTGGGCCCCCACTCGCCGTCTCGGAAAATTCTATTTCCAGGAGCAGACGTTGCGCGTCCCTCAATCTCAATCTCACTCCCCTCGGCCCGCGCGTCGCCGCCACCGCTCCCCCGATCGCCTCTCTATTTCTCTCTCTTTCTCCCGGTCTTTGAGCTCGGCCATTTCCATCGCCAGCCCAAAAGCTCAGTCGCGCGCGGAGCCCGTCGCTCGCCGCACCTCACCCCCCCCTCCTCCCTCCGCCTCCCTCCGCCGCCGCCGCCGCCTTCCGCCTCCTCCATGACAACGCCGACAGCCGGCGCCGCCCCCCTCCGCCCGATCGCAGCAGCTCACCGTCGCTCCTCCTCCTCCTCCTCTCCCCTCGCGATTCCCGAAAATGCCCTCGCGCTTCCTCACTAATCCCTCCCTCCCCCGCTCTTCCGACCGCTCCCCCTCCTCCTCCGCCGACTTCCCCCGCGGCGACGCCATGGCCGCCGGCTCCTCCTCCTCGTCCTCCTCCTTGTCGCCTTCGCGGTACGCCGAAGTCTGGAACTACATGTGGATACCTCTGCTGATTTCCTTCTCCAAGGAGCTAGCCCTAGCCAAGGCGCAGCCCGGGATCCTCCTGCCGGGCCAGCTCGAGAACGAGGCGGCGTCCGCGGGCGGCGCCGTCGTCCCGAGATGCCCGGCGCCCTACCCCAAGCTCAACTTCCGGCCGGTGATCGGGATCCTCAGCCACCCCGGCGACGGCGCCTCTGGCAGGCTCAACAACGCGTCCGACGCCTCGTACATCGCCGCGTCGTACGTGAAGTTCGTCGAGTCTGCCGGCGCGCGGGTGATTCCGTTGATATATAATGAGCCGCCGGAGGTCCTCTTCGAGGTAGAAACACGGGGAATCGAAGTGCTTGGAGACTCTGGACCTTTGCAGCTTGCTTTTAGTTGATTGAGCTGAATTATCTCGCGATCCTCGAAAGTTACAGACTAAAATTACAGACTAAAGCATAACACACTTCTTTGCAACTACGTCCAATAAAACACGGATCAAAAGTTGTCTTTACGAGAAGAGATTCACTAGTTTGTTGTTATTCTGACAAAATGATGTTTCGGGTGGATTAGTAGTGTCATCTATCTTTAACTCGGCGAGGATTGTTGTCAAAGAGTGGGAATGTAGCATAACTCCATTTCTTAAAGGTCAAAAAGTGATCACGAGAGACAAATCCTGTTTCTTCATGGCGTTCAAGCAACACATGCATCCTCTCTCGCATTTGTGGAGTAGAGGAGTTAATGCTTTATACCCTCTTTTGAGGAGTTTTACATGAGTGATGGGTATAATGTCGGGGGAGTGTGGTTTCATTCAAGTTATGTTTGTGTAGATTTTATTGCCTTGGTTATTTTAGACAGCCACCGCTTGGTTTTTCAATTCTAGATTCTGATATTATGGTCGAAATGCAGAAGCTCAACATGGTCAATGGAGTGCTATTTACTGGAGGGTGGGCTAAAAGCGGGTCATATTATGAGACTGCAAAGGCAATTTTCAAGGTACTGATATGATTGATGCACCTAAATTTCTAACATGTTGCGTTTCTATTTATTGGTTGGAGGCAGAGCTTCATCAATCTTGTATTGATTGTTTTCGTGCAATCATTTTTTTATAGGTGCTTTTCCTAGATTAATGTGCTTTTCCTCATTCAAGAACTTTTTATTCCATTGCTTCGAGACACACGAGCGATCTTACTGCCTTGAGAGAGAATAGTTCATTTTGTTGTGTTTTGAGTGAGTGTCCTGTATATTTTTGCTTCGCAACTTTTGGACGTTCTCTGTGCCTGTTGTTTGCAGAAAGTTTTGGCTAAGAATGACGCTGGTGACCACTTCCCATTATATGCCATCTGCTTGGGCTTTGAACTATTGACGATGATAATCAGCAAGGTAACTCTGTCCCTTTTTACAGTTTTTTATAGTCTGTCAATGCTTTCAGTCGTTTTGGTTGCATATCTCCTCTTTTCTAATGCAAGAGTCGCTTTACATGGTCTGTCCTTTCAAACAAAAGTATTTTCTTTCTACTTTTTTATCTTTTGTGGTGAGGTATTGTGCTAGAACAATACGTCTGTCTGCCCATGGCTTGACTTAGCACACTTGACTGATTATCGTCTGCATAAAGTTATGGCCTTTATCGGCACAAAACTCGAAAGCATAAGTTGTCTTTGCAAGGTTGGGATTGCAATTGCTTTATCCTTGATGAGCATGATTGTTATTTCACATCAATCAACTGTGATGCAAATAATCTCTCAAGGTTTAAGTTGGTTCATTCATGTCAAACCGAATTTATCATCTCAATGAATTACAAAAAGTGTAGTTTATAGTATAAAGAGGAAAGTGGAAAAATCTCTTGATAATAATTTAATATTCCCTGATGACAGGACAAAAACATTCTCGAGGAATTTAATGCTGCAGATCAAGCATCCACTCTACAATTTATTAGAAACACAAACATTGAAGGAACAGTATTTCAAAGGTATGGTTGACCCAAGTAAGCTTTCACTGTCAACTTTTAAGAACTTACATATATAAAGACGGGAAAAGCTGTATTCTTTCTTATTCGACAGCAAGCACGATATCATTATGCTTCCAAATGGCTTCTCATACTCTATGAGAACATAAATTTGGATTTTTGTACTTTAGTGTATGATGCTGGTTATGAAGCCATGGAATCAAAATATTGCTGGAAAGAGAAATGTGGATTGTATCAAATTATAACAGATGATTATACTGTTGTACCAAGAGTGGTTATTGGAGTAGAAGATGCGTGGTTACTCTGTATAAGGTGTCTATTGCTTTATATAGTCATGCATAATTACCTATAGATGCAGCTCTAATTTCCATGTATCCACTGTTTTGCAGATTTCCACCAGATTTGCTTAAAAAATTGAGTACAGATTGCCTTGTCATGCAAAATCATCATGTGAGTTGTAAGACTCTTTAGTTGCCTGTTGATTTTAAGTGAGATAATAAGTGGAATTAGTTGATTCCCCACCCCCCCCCCCCCCCCGCCTTTCCTCTTTTTTTTGTTTTATCTCATGTTCCTCTTTCTTCCAGCAGAGAATTATCATTCCGGGGATTACATTCCTATTTTGATATAAGCCATCTGTTACATGTGACACGACTATTACTGCTAAAGAATGGTGTCTAGATAGGCCAGTTTTTTTTTTTTTTTGGATAACCGAGGTGTCCGCGCGGCCGGTGAGCTTGCGCTCAAACCAGCGGTGAAGCCCGACTAGTCCTCGGGGGGGCTAGCGCAGCATCCCACCACCACGACCCTCCACTTAAATCACCGGCACCTACGAGTTTTGAACCCAGGACCTCTCGTGAAAGGAACTGAACGCAAACCATCGCGGCCACCGATGGGTGGGTGTGTCTAGATAGGCCAGTTCGATCCTGGTAAAGTTAAAAGAGGAGGTGAAAGTCATGCAACTGTAATGCATTGTTTTGCTTCTTTTTGTAGACTAACATCCTGTGAGTTTTTTATATGGGCCCAGGAGGTTTTTTTTTTAAGGCTAAAAATGGCTAAAAAGGCCAATGATATGCTTTTTCTAATTTTTTTTATACTGGCCCAGGATTTTGTTTTTTTCGTTGTGTTATGTTCTATTTTTTATTTCGTGAATGTGATTGGGACCAATCTATTTTAGTTTAGTCTTAAATCTTGGTGATCTTACTTATTCTTAATGCATGCAATCCTCTTTTGTAATCCAACTACTCATTTGTGTCGCAGTATGGCATTTCGCCAGAAAGACTGATGCAGAACACTGACTTAACGAATTTCTTTAAGATCTTGACAACCAGCACAGATGGAGACAACAAGGTTGAATATAAGCAACTACCCTTTTACTTCATTTCTGGAGTGATATATTGCAGTGAAAAAACTATTTTGTGTTTCTGCTTATATGCGAGAATAACATTAAGTTCTTTGAGGAACTCTATTACCAGGTCTATGTCTCCACAGTGCAAGCACACAGTTATCCTGTAACTGCTTTCCAATGGCATCCAGAGGTAATAGTCTTTCTTTTTTGGGTCGAAACCCTTAGGTAATAGTTAGCTTAGTGCTTTTCTTCTTGTTCGACACTAATTTCATTTGATTAGGAAAGGCACATTGCTTCATTATGTAGTAGCTTTCATACCGTTCATCTCAAGATTGGATGCATATTAAGCCTATTCGGGTAGATGATCCATCTGTTACCATTTAAAATGCCTGATGCAACTCTTTTACCAAGTTAGCTTAAAGGAAATTTAACTTGCATGACAAATTGACTGCATGATGATAATGCTGTTTTGGTGCCAAATGAAACATGCACCTTCTGTAGGGTTCTGACACTACCAAATGCAGCATGTCATAAGAAAGAAGTTACCCAAAAATTGCGATAGTTGAATTTCTGAATGTAGAGATTTGGGCTCTGGTCTAGGAGTGTTTAGCTTTCTCCAAGATGATCCATATTAAATTCATTGCCTTCCTGCTGAGCACACGAACATTGACTATGAAATTCAACCTTTTACTGTCGGGGCATTTTGAGGAAAATGACTTCTTCTTGCTGTTGTAGATTCTAAAACATATTGTTCAATACTATTTTCTTGCAATGTCTCCTGATTTTTTGCTGTTTGATTTCTTTGGTGAAGACCTTGTGGCACAACTTGCCTGAGTCTTGCAGAATTGGTTAGGCAAAATTTAGGAGACTAGGCAATTTGAGTTTATCATGTCATAGAGTAGTTTATCACGTCATAGAGGATATGATCTTTTTTTATTTTTTCATGGCTTTGACTTAAACATGATTCATTTGCTTAAATATCTTAGGGAGCTAAATCTGTGATTGTTCTTGGGATTATACTTTCCACCTCTTCATATTTGTGAAGTATGTAGACTTACTGCCTTGCGGTTTACTTATTTGGCTTTCTCAATATTGTGCAGAAAAATGCTTTCGAATGGGGTTTGTCCATGATACCACACTCAGATGATGCTATTCAAGTTACACAGCATGTAGCGAACTTCTTTGTCAGGTGAGAATTTGTCGAGTAATTTTATGCAGCAAAGCAAGTTGCCTTTGAATTTGCCATGTCAAGGTTCTTATAAATCATGTATCATGCACAATTATGGTTACATGAACTGTGATTATGGTTAAGCGTTTGCTTTCTGCACTGTTTGAAGGAAAACGCTTTTAATTTGAACTTTTTATCCTGTAGTGAGGCTAGGAAGTCCGTAAACCGGGCTTCTGCTCGGAAAGTGCTCGACAATCTGATATATAATTACAGTCCCACCTACTGTGGGAAAGCAGGGTAAGCCCTGATGCTATCTATTCAGTGCGTTTCTTCGTCAGTTTTGCTCATGAATTTGTGATTTACCGACTGAATTGTTAAATTTGAATGACCATAGGAAGGGATATGACGAGGTTTATATCTTTTCGCGACTGTGAAGCCCACATTTTTCACGGGTGTGAAGTCTCCTATGCTGAAGAAGGCGTTTACTGAATTGCTCGAAATCAGAAATTCGCTATTTATGTAAATGAGATCATGAGATGCGTGGACATTATTATTTTAGCAGAAGCTAATGGCAAATGCTGAACATTTTCCTGGTTATCTGAACTTGAACTATGCATGATTTGTCGTCTGTAAACTAATCGATGACTCCGTGTCTTGATGAATCAATCAATGGACGAGCTAAGGTCACATATCTTTTCTAGTAATTCCTTTGATTGATCGGAAGAGCCCTCAGATCGAGTATTGTTTTGTCGTCATATATTGTGTACTCAAGCGTGAAAAACACGAGAATAGGGATTTCTCTTCGCTGATTTCTTAATTAATAGCATATCGTGCCCTATGAAATGCCTACTTAAAATGGAAAAAGGAAGCTGAATGAGGCCCTAATGGAACTCGAATCCTAAAAGACAAGACTCTTCATTCAACTTGGAGAAGAATCTTAATCCTTTAGGACTCCTATCTGATCTGTGACTCCATTTGTGCTAACTGTTAGTAGAAGGAACAATTTTTTTGTTTGATGAGTTTGGGTGGACAACCAGTGCTAGTGATTCCTTTTGAACCTTGTTACAAGGGTACTTCGATCGCCACGAAATATTTGGGTTGAGTCGTACCTATTCCCCATCACTAGTCACGTTTGAGGTTGGCAAATCCATCCCAACAATCACATCAAGATGTTAGCGGCGGTTAAGAAGTCTCTGCACAGGAGATATGCTCACACTTAGGCGACAATGGCAACTCTTATGCTCAGGGTTTTCTTTTGGGAGAAAAATCGTTTTAGGTAGCTACGAGAATTTGATGAAAGACAAGTCCTCCTTCTCAAAAGTTTGACACAATAACTTTTCTCAACAATCACCGTCCGCTTCTCACATCACACGAGAAACCCAGATAGAATCAAGACTATCAATAAGTCATCCGGTACTGCGGTAGACTTTATGCAAGCAGAAGAAAGACTGCTGAATCGACTCGATCATTTGGGAAATAATCAATAGATTAAACACAGATAGTGAGAACATAGACGAATTGGTGCTGCCATGTGTGTCGCCTGGAATTGCCTGATGATGGTCTCTCCGTGACATCAGTATCCTCCTGGTAAATGTTGGTGCAGACATAAAAGAGATGATTCCGTAGATAGATCAGTCTCTCATTATGAGCATGCAAAGGTCAAAATGCATATATAAAAGCTAAAGGAAGACATGGGAGAACTCAACATATTATCGCCCAACGGATCAGGAATCCCGTACAGCGTACTAAGGGGGTGGCCTATCAGAAACTGATTAAGGAAAAATCAATGGTGTGCAAGGTTTTAATGATGCGCAAGGTTTATAGGAAATGCTCATCAGGGTACTTGGCCTACTTGGGTGCCAGTGCCACAAGAGAGACATTTAGCAGCTGAAATCTCAGAAATGGAGTTGGGAGCCAGAAAAGAGACTGGGAGTTATTTCATCGACTCTATTGCATGGAGAGGGTTTTGGCTGTAGTGCATGACTCAAACTCTAATTTTAGATTAGCAATACGTTATAATTCATACTTGTAACTGTAACTTTTAGGTGACAAAACGAATTTGATAAAAAAAAAACCGGATTACTTGAGAATAAGCGAAATTAGCGCTTGATTGAAACGTGAAATTAGCGTTTGATTGAAATATGCATGCAGACTTTCAAGTATAAAAGTATGGCTATAAGTTTCTCAAAAACATAGAATCCACTTACAGCCGAGGGCCCTGCGTAAGGACCTCATATCATGGATCTTCGAGAAAAGCCCGTAAGAAAAGAATTGTTACGGTGAGAAAGCAAAACACAAACGGCAGCAAAAGTATTCCCCCTGATTATTTTGGAGATGTTGGTGCCGGTGGTAATCTTCTGGATTTTTTGGTAGGACTCGCATAGTTTTAGAGCTCTAGTAGTCTATTAGGATCTTGAAAGGTCAGAAACCAAGCCCTGTCAATTGGTCAATTCTAGTTGCGAATTACCTCTCAACAATTTCACGGGGAAATGGTCGTCGATGTGTTCGAGGATACCAAATACAATATATAAACTCCGCGAATGAACAACCTCCGGGATCTCCAAGCAGATATTTACAGACCCCAGAGACCTCACTGCACCTTCAGGCATTTTGAAAAGGTCCCCAATAGGGCAAGGTACATAGGAAGGTTTTAAGATCCAATGGCGCTCCCTCGGTTGTCGGGACTCATGGTAGATGCTATCCTAATCCCTGGCGATAAGCTAGACTACTGATGTGGGACCCAGAACGAGTTAGTGGGAGTTATTTCATCGACTCTATTACATGGAGAGGGTTTTGGCTTTAGTGCAGGACTCGAACTCTAATTTTAGATTAACAATACGTTATAATTCATACTTGTAACAGTAATTTTTAGGTGAAAAAAACGAATTTGATAAAAAAGAAAAACGGATGACTCGAGAATAAACGAAGAAGAATATAGTTGGTGATAAATTTGAAAACAATGGATTGGTCGGTTAAAAACGTGAAATTAGCATTTGATTGAAATATGTGCGCAGGCTTTCTAGTATAGAAGTATTGCTATAAGTTTCTCAACAAAACCATAGAATCCACTTACATCTCTGCGTAAGGACCGTACATTATGGATCTTCGAGGTAAACCTGTGAGAAAAGAATTGTTACGGTGAGAAAGCAAAGCACAAAAGGCAGCAAAAGTATTCCCCCTAAGTATTTTGTAGATGGTGCGGGTGGTGGTCTTCTGGATTTTTGGTAGGACACCTTGTAGGACCGCTGTGGCCTGGGTGAAGGCTGGCCTCGCCAGATCTAGCAAGGAGAGCCCTCGCCAAAGCTCGCCCTCGCTTGGCCGGGGCTCCCTGTCGCCTGGTCGATCGACGGCGACCCTTGCCCAGGTGAGGCCAACCTGTCCGGTGGCCGGCCATCACCTATGGCCGGTGGGTGTTACCGGCAAATGGAAGGGGAAAGAAAAAAAGAAATCAGAAAAAATATTTAAAATATTATTAAAAATTATCCACGTTAAAGCTGATAATGCCACGTAGGCTGGCCGTCATCCATGTTATCAATATCCGGCTACAATTAACCGGAATGACTGAATCTTGAAAGGTTGAAATCAAGCCCCATCAATTGATCAATTCTAGTTGCGAATTACCTAGCAATATCATGAGGAGATGGTCGTAGATGTCTCCAAAGATACCAAATATAATATTTAAACTCCGCGGATTAAGCACCTCTGGGATTTTTAGGGTAGAGCAGATTTTTACAGACCCCGCAGCTCATTACATCTTCATGTAAGTACCTCATCACTGAGTACCGGAAACACCTCGAGGTAATCGAATTCGACCCCTTTTGGCTTCCTTTGGATTTTGTTCGAGTCTCTTTTCATGCAACGTCGCATCATCTAACCTTTTTTGTCTTTTAACTTTCAAGTTCAGCCATAGCTTTCTCCGCGCCTTTTTTTGGATCAATGTCAGAGAAATTTTACTCGAGTATTATATTACAAAGTGGGGGGGGGGGGGGGGGGGGGGGGGGGACCTAAATAGGGATTAATTAACTTATCTAAACATCTAATTCAGCTTAGTCAGATCACTTGGCAATTCAGTTTTCACAGTGTCTCTCCTGTTCTCGTCGACAAAAGGGTGGATTTGATTGTACAAATGACAGGGATGAGTCCGTGCACTGCGTTTTGCTTATATCTTCAAGACCCTTGGTCCCACATAACAAAAGACATGTCTAACGACTATCTAATTTGTTCAACAAAAAAAATCAAAAGCTATAATTCTCTAATTACATAAAAGACTATGTCCAGCATGCAAAATAAAATAAGAAAAGCCAAAATGTATGCATTGAATCTGACATTTGATCCAATGACCCGTAACCCTTCAACACACCTAGCCGAGAAAATCTTGTACCAAACAAATTCTTATTACCAAAAATAGACATAAAAATATAAAGAAGAACATAACCCATCACGTTATTGTTTATCAATTAAAGTTAATTTTTTTATTGCAATTATGGTATTGCAGAAGCTACATGAGCTCAGGGCGAGGAGGGTGCTAGTGACAGGGACAGGGCAACTGGGGTGTGTCCCGGCGGAATTGGCAATGCGGGGCAGGAACGGGCAGTGCGCGCTGGAGCTCCAGCAGGCCGCTTTGCTCTTCAACCCTCAACTTGTCCAAATGCTCAAGGGGCTCAACCGGCCAATACGGCTCTAACGTGTTCATAGCCGCCAACACCGACCTCATGCATCGTGACTTCATCAACGACCCTCAGGCCTATGGTAATCTTAATCATATTCGAGCTAATATGCCAAATGCATACATACCTCCATATCGATATGTCATATGTTTCACATTAATCACAACTGCTTACCTGAATCGGTCACAATTAGATCACGACGAGTGTCTTGCACATGTTCTTGGAGTCAGTAGTTTGTCTAAGTCTATCGAAGCTGTTAATTATAAGGAGAAAAGAACTTCTGATAGGGAGGGAAGGCATTATTGAACATATACAACGATAAACTTTCCAAGCACTGGAGTCGAAGTCACTCCTTCCACTCTTCATAATTCATATATACGTGATCATTCATGATATTATATTGGTGCAGGGTTTGTGACATCAAAAGTGGCATGCCGTGGCTAAGGGCCTTACAATGGGCTCGGGCTATGCACCGTGGCATCGAACTTTGTGCCGTAATCGAGACCGGTATTGCATTCTGGGATCCATTTCACCCGTCACAGAAGGCGAACAGATTCATCGTCCAATCCATCATGAAGGGGTCCACCAAGTACATGTACCCATGAACCTCAGCACCATCCTGGCCCTTGATTCTCATCTGGTCTGAAGAAATTAATCAATTCAAAGTTGTCTAAGAGGCTTTTGTTTTGGTTTTAATCGTTTTCTTGATACAAAGCATTGTCTTATGGTCTGTCTGAAGTTTTCGAGGAGGACTCGTGCAATTCCCACGATTGATGAATGGGTCCTCACAAAGTGTTCTCAATCTCTATGTATGAACTGTTGGTTATATGTCCTCAGACTGCGGAACTTCGAGTTTTAATCTTTTTTTTTTTTGTAAATTAGCTTGTTGTATTAGCTTGTCAAATCAGTCGTCGATATTGATCAAATGGATCACGGGGCAAAGTCGACGGACTATTTTGATTATGGAATGAATGAATCGGGTCGACTCGAGAATAAATTTGGAGGCTTGATTTCGGGTTAATCTTGCATCGGTTTCCAAGGAAGGAACTTAAATTAGTTTGAACTTTGTGAAGTTGAGTCCCAACCACAGGCCAAAGTTTTGCTTGTGTTGACGACCATATTTCTACGAATGCGGCAAAATCATCAATCTAGTCATCCCCTTCGTTTCTAAATAAACCCCATGCACCAGCAAATCCTGGGTTGCCTTTAGATGCTCTATCAATATCCAGTTTAATCCACCTGGAAGTTCGATGATCCCATAAGAGCAAAATCGGAGAAATGCACAATCCACTTACGTTGAATTGTTCACGTACGAAACTTTAATGATTTCCTTTGTGTATGACCGAATTATTTTTACCGGATTCAAGGGGAAAACAAAGTTGTCTTGAAAAAGTGGCTTGTTTCTCCATTGCCAGAAAAGCCACACACCTACTCCAAAAATTATGCTCTAATCACGATGAAAATTTGATCGCCCCTTACCAGTGAGATTTGAATTCAACCATTGCGACAATTTCATTGAGAAGAATACTCCCAAATATTGTTGTGGGACAAACTCAAGCCCTATCCTACAGACAATTGGACAATCGCTTGGAACATGTAAAGTTATTTCCACGTGAGACTCGCATCTCATGTTATATGGATTTCCTCCCAAGTTGTGACATGTCTTCAATTCATTAGTCAACAACATTTGCTTATAAGTGGCTAGCCAGAGGAAAGTTCTAACACGTTGAGGTCCCTTTCACTTCCAAATTGTGGACCATATACTTTCAAATTCTTGATTGTTTGCCCCATTGATTACCTCGCATGTTGACTTAACAAAGAAAGACCCGCTTCCAATACCTTCCCACAAAAGAGTATCGTCTCATTATAGGCTGAATGAGGTTTGGTAGCTCTAATGCTAAAATATCCGAAAATTCCAATTTCCATTTAGCACATAATCACAGACATTTCTGTCAATCTCAAAAGAAGATAGGTGGGTATTAACAATATTATAAAGCAGCTCCATACATGGTATCCATTTATCTGTCCAACATGTTTGCCATTTCCCAAACTCCATAAAACTCTTTCTTGTAAGGCCGGCCAAATGTTCACAATTGCCTTCAATAATGTTGAGTCACTAGGTTTAGCACGAAAATCAGTTCTCTGCGAACAATATTTGGCAATCAAAACTTGTGCCTTGAGATTATTAGGTTGAGTTTTTAAGGCCCCACGCTAGGTTCATCATAAATCCTTCATTAGTCAGTTCAAGAGATCTAAAACCAAGAACACCACATTTCTTAGGCTTGCAGACGGACTCCCAATTCAGGAGGTGAATTTGACCTTTATCGCTCGTGTCTTTCCATATGAAAGCACGACAATTCTTTTCAATCTCTCGACAAAGTTGAGTTGGAACTTTAGTGCGTTGCATGTGATAGAAAGGGATAGACAGCTGCAGACTGGGATAAACTAATTCGACCCACCATTGACAAGCTTTGAGATTTCCATCCACTAAGCCTTTTATTCGTCCTCTCTAATACATATTGAAAATTCCTCGAAGAAGTTTTTTCCATGAATCAAGGCACTCCCAGATATTTTCCTAGCTCCGCACATACACCAAAACCAGAAATCTTGCTCAAATTACGTTTCAACCCCAGAGAAATATTCTTTGAATAGAAAATTTTAGTTTTAGCCTTGCTCACAATTTGTCCCGATCTACTGCAAAAATCGCCGAAGCCGAAACATTCCGGGATGACATCCATTTGATTTCTCGAAACCTCTGCCCTTAACAGGAGATCATCCGCAAACATCAGATGAGAAATTTGTGGTTTACTCCTTCGAAAGCAAAAATGTTTCCACCTTTTTGAATTTACTGCATCACTGATAAAGTGAGATAACCTCTCCATGCATAACACAAAGATGTACGGTGAAAGAGGATCACCTTTGACATATTCCTCTGCTCGGAAAGAATTTCTCCATGGTCTCACCATTGCACAAAACTTGCAAGGATGATGATGTGATGCAATTCATAATCAAACCAACCATAAAAATCTGGGACAGCCTTGTTTAGGTTATAATAATTTGAATGTGGTTGGAAAGCCTTTGTGCATGAGTAGTCCGTGCTTCGCAGTGCCCCACTTCGAACGGGGCAAATTTGCCCTGTGAACAATTCTCCCCGAGGAATTTGGCGAGGCACGGAGCAGGGATTTTGGCGGGAGTGGCAGGGGTGGTAATAGGCCCGCCCCTCCCATTTATATATAATTTTTTTTATACTTTATTTATTTAGTATAGATTACAATTAGAAGTAATATAATAAAATATAGTTATTATAATTTTTTTTGCATATTTAGTTAAATAATGTAGTTGGTAACAAAACATCACTTAGACATACATACATACATACATACAAATATATAGTGCTTAATTTTTTGTCAAAAAGTGGAGTATATGAACCAATATATTCAAAAAAATATTTGCTCAAATTTTCACTTATCGTGAGGCAGGCCCCACGTGGCACCATTGCCTTATGCAAGATGATGTGATCCCCGTCCTCGTCGTACCCCGTACCCATCCCTACCAATACGTAGGAATTCCGGAATTTTTTTTTGCTCAAAAGGAATTCAAAAATTATTTCGTATCTTAGACTCCGTTCGTTTCGCGAAAAATGCAATATTTCTAGAAAATGTTTTCTAGAAAGCCATTTTTCAGGAAAATGACACTATTTTCCGATGTTCGGCCAAAACATGAAAATGAACTGGGAAACAATTTCTGTCGTTCGGTATGGAGAATATTTTTCTCCATACACTACTTTTAATAATTTTTTTATTTTTTAAATTGATTTTTAATTAACTTTTTTCTTTCCTTTTCTTTTTCTTTTTTTTCTGTTCTTTCTCTTTTTTACATTCTTCACTAGCCAGTCGTTGGCCACGGCGAAGGCCAGCTATAGGCGAGCTTGAGCGTCGCCTGAGAGAGGCGAGGCTCAAGCTCGCCAGATTGGTGATGCTCGAACATCTCTTGAGGGCGGTGAGGCTCGGACGTCGCTAGAGGCGAGTGAGCTCTCCGCTGCCTCAAGCTCGCTAGACTTGGGAGGCAGAGGCAAGCTCGCTTGCCTTTGGCGTCACTTGAGCGTTGCCGATCTGACGAGCTTGCGAGTTGACGGCTCGCTCACTTGCCTTTGGCGATGCTCAATCATCGCTGATCTGGCGAGGCTTGCCCTCAGGCAATGCTCGAGCTCACTTGTGGCCAATCGCTAGCCTTCGCCGTGGCCGATTATCAGCGGGAGAAGAAGGCAAAAAAGAGAAAGAAAAGAAAAAAAGAACAAAGAACAAAGAAAAAGAAAATAAAAAATAATTAAAAATTAGAATTTAAAAAATGAAAATAAAAATAAACATAATTAAAATGAATAATGAAATACGAAGGAAAGGAAAATGTTTTCCTCTTAAAAAGAGGAAAGAGGAAAATATTTTCCTTTACTTTTGAAAGTGTTTTGTCCATTGAGGGAAAATGTTTTTCACTATTAGTTTATTTTCCGTGAAAAGAACGCCGGAAAACTCGAAAAATATTTTTCCAAAAGTTATTCTTCGTGAAACGAATGGAGCCTTAGAGGATATCATTCTGTTTTAAATATAAATTATTGTTGGGCTTACTTTCCAAGTTTTCTAAATGAGAGTTTTACACATATAAATAAGCGTCTTACATATTTTTTTTTATAATCTAGAGACAAAGGTAAAGAGATCCGGCTACTTGGAGGCCATGAAACACTCCCAAAGCCCCACGAATCGATTAAGCTCGGTCATTTAACTTGTGTAGGTGGTCCTAGTCCAGATCAATTGGCATGTGAGTAATGGAATTCAAATAAGTGATCTCCAATTTTAGAGCTGGAAATGTTCCTAACACCCTAGTTAACTGCGCCAACATTTGGCGAAATCAGGAAATAATTCATGTAATTCGGCTTATCCTTTTGATCAATGCCATAACTAAGAGAGAATTTTTGTTGAACTTGCACCTTGAGTGTGTTTGCATATGCATGCGCGTTTTACGAATTTACTTGTGTTTATCTTGTTTCTACTGCGTCAATTGGTATCGGAGCTGACAAGATCGTTGGAGAATGGAGCTATGTTTGGTGTCAACAACCATCCTGTTGACGAAGCTCAGGGCACACAAGGTTTTTTTGAAGGCTTTTCCTTGGCTTGAGGTATCTCAACGGACTATGGAGGCAGATATGTGAGGGACTCTAAACATGCTTGTGAAGCGGCTCAGTTTGGGGGAAAAATTCGGAAAAGGGCTAAAGAAGTGGCACCGTGGACTGATAATGCTCTCGGCCAACTGTTTAGAGAGCCCGCTCCGGCAGTCCAAAACAATTATTGATTGGCGGCCTATACACGGGTAAACCTGATCTGGATGGGAATAGGCCGGGGAGACAATTTCGGAAGTCAGTATGGAGCTTGCAAGATCGTAGTTATGAATACGATTACGATGCTGATCAGTGGGATATTGTGGTGGTGATGACAGTGTGACCATTAGCGGCAAGGGAAGTTCAAGTTAGACACTGATATTCCCACCATCAATGGACTTCATGGATTGGTTCGCTGAAATGAATCAGTTTTCCAAAATACATGGAGGGTGCCCATCTCTATTCTTCCGTGTCATATAGGGGTGAGCAACTTGGATCACCCAAACAAGGACCGGACTGGACCGATGGGTTTGGTTTGGTTCTCAAGACTGTCGGTCCGGTTCCCGGTTCCTAAAAGCGGAACCGGTTTCCAGGCGGTCCGGTTCCCGGTTCCAAGGGAGAACCGGACCGACTACTTAATATATATATTTTTTGATAACCGAGGTGTCCGCGCGGCCGGTGATCTAGAGCTCAAACCAGCGGTGATACTCGACTAGTTCTCGAGGGGGGTTAGCGCAGCATCCCACCGCCACGACCCCCCACTTAAATCACCGATGGGCGAGTTTGAACTCAAGACCTCTCGTGAAAGAAACTGAGCGCAAACCAACGCGGCCACCGATGGGTGGGTCTCAATATATATTTTTGTTATTTTTTTCTTTAAAAAAATTAATAATGTCACGCCACGTACCCTACGAACACGTAACATTCCGCCGCGGTCGTTAAGAATGCGACTCCTAGGATTTGTCGCTGACCCGTAACCATCGAATAAGAGAATATACGTGGAAGCCAAACGAACACTCCATTCAACAAACATTCAAACGAAATAATATAGAGAGACAATTTAAACAAACCAACAAACCATTTTATAAACTTAACGTCACATACATCGATAACATATACAAGCCTTCCTAAAAGCCACAAACTCAGACCACGCATACTCAAAAAGGAATAGGGTGATCGATCTGCTCCACTACTCTATTCAAAAGAGGAGCTCCAAAAAGATAGGGATCTCTAACCCTATCAAAAACCTCCATAGCATCCTGGCGGTGCTCTTGGCGAAGCCGAGTCAGATGGCTTGCTATAAGAATCAGGCGGCAAAGGCTTTGATTCAGGGTCTGACTCCTCAGACCATGCTAGGGGTTTCGTAACCATCGGTTCAGACTCAGGATTAACAACAGCTCCATCAAGGGGATCAATCTCCATAAGATCCCACACTCCTAAACCATTGTCAGGGGGAATATCAAATCCCCGGAGAGGACCAAAAGTCTGAGCTCCATCCCTTAGAAACTAAGCCATATACTTGTGAGCTGTCAAGTATTGCTCACCATCATCGACTCAAACTGTACTCTCATACTGCCGATACTCCCTATCCTCACCAACTAGGTACTTAGTCACCCAATGCTTCGTCTCCGTTGATACCCTAAAACGTAGCAAAGGCTCAGTCATAATCAAGGTCGAGGGACTGAAATGTTTAACAACGGGGAATGAGATAAAATCTCAATAAGTAAACTACCTAAACCTTGACTGGGGCAATACGTACCTCCGGCACCCTAATCATGCAATTCTAGCCAATAGGGTAAGTTCCTATCAAACGAACAATGGTACCACGTACTATGCAAAGTCTCAAATTGCATCACAATCATGGCATATTATCAATATGCATGATAGAAACAATAATAATAATCCAGACATACTCAATCATTCACACGAGTCTCGATTATAAGATAAAATCACTTCAGCCCGTCCCATACCGTGCTTCACGATTTTATCCCAAAATCAAGCGCAAAGCATGCCATATGCACATAACACTCGAAGCTGTCCAAATTATTAACGCCCACCATAGGTCACATCGAACTCCCGCCAGTCTTTCGGCATAGCCAGGCATCACCTCACTACTTTGGGAGTGGCAACATCCAGGATCAAACACCCCCCCCCCCCGCGACAAGTCAGATACCGGACGGTATTCCCTTTAGGAGCATCAATCCGGTCTCCACCGCGATTGGCAATGTCTGGGATCGAACCCCCCCGACAAGTCGAGTACTAGATAGCATCCGAACTTCCGCTAAGCATCGTCTAGAACTCGTCTTAGACGGAACTCATCATGGCCACACACGTAAACAACCATGCATTGCCAATTTTAATCTTCCTTAATTAGCCAATGCAAGTGTTTATGATGTGAAATTTACTACGAATAAATATGCCATGAATCGCACTCATTTTCGTATCAAACATCAATATATGATCACGATATGCCATGCTAAGCCAACAATAGCCATAATTAACCATACGATCCACTTTTAAAATCCTACGATTATTCATCAAGTGCAACATCAACCATGAAACATCAATTTCAACCGTACGATCTTTGTTCTAGGTCACGAAATCATCATTCTGACCACACGATCAAGCCATAGTCAACTACTCAGCCATGATTAAATAAATTAACCATACGATTAAACAATTTAACCATGCAATCGGCATTAAACAACTAATCCACCACACGATCATCATTAACCTTTAATCAGCACATAATCAACTAATTAGTCACGCGATGGTCGATCAAAGCCACACGATCAACTTCAAATCTCTAATAAGCCATATGATTAAAATTTATCACATCCTAATTTAATCTAAACCGTACAATTAAAATTAGCACATAATCATGTTAATTAAGCCCTAAAATTAACATTAACCAATCTAGAATCAATGGGGGCCATATGATTAATGTCCAAATCATCCAATTCAGCCACTACCACATGATTATTGTAGCCACAAGATTAACCCATGAATTTAATTAAAACAACCAATAAGCAATCATAATTAGCCAAATTAAGCACAATTAGCAACATTAAACATATGCTCAAGCTCAAGTCACATAATCTACCTATCTTAACATTCAAATCAGCCATATATTCATCAAATCTAGCCACCAACAAATCCTTAATTCAGCATCTACCATAATCCCTAAATTAACCCCTAAAATAACCCCTAAATTACCCTAACAACCCCTAAACACTATCCATTAGTAACCTACTAACCTAATCAAGGTTTAGGAAGTTATTTACCACTAATTTAAGCTAAAAACCAAGCCAAAACCAGCAGCACAAGTCACGGCCAGATCTGGAATTTCCGGCGAATGGTGGCGGCCAAACAGCGATCCGGCGAACGGCGGCTGATTCGGGCATGATCGGCGGCTTGGGGGTGGCTCACGGCAGCCCACGGTGACCAAGGGATGTGGGCTGAGGTGCTGGTGGGTGGTGGTGAGGCTCACGGCGAAAAGGGGGAGAGAATGAGAGAGAAAATGAAGAGAGAGAGAACAAGAGAGAAAGGGAGGAAAGAGAAACAGAGGGTTGAAACTTCAATCAAGATCAAGGGTTGAGATGTATTCTTGATGCCCAAGCAAAGATCTAAAGGCTAGGATTAAGTTTTGCTCTCCAAGTTCCATCCAAAGGCCAAGATTAAATCTTGCAAAAAGATTTTTAGAAGGGCAATTTTGTAATTAACCAAAAAGGGCAAGGGCAAAGTTGTCCAAGAGGATTTTTGGCCACTAGGGGAAAAAGACCAACATGTCCTTTCACTCAACAAATAAACTCTAGAACACACAGGGGTAAAATCGTCTTTTCCAATTTCCGAGCCAATTTTCCCTTTTTTGCGAATTTCTGAGCAAACCGATAATAAAGCGAGCTTAACGCGGCGTCGTCCAATATAATAATTTTGATATCCTTGAAAGTTCGATACCCAAGTTCGGATTCCAATTCGTGGCCAAAATCGATTAAACGCGACTTTCGTGTATCTCAAACCAACGGGCGACTTTTAGGGTTTATGCGTGTCGACCCATGGTTGATTTGATATCAATCCACATTTAAGTTTACTCGAGCGATGATGACTTCAATTGTCATGTAATTATGAGGATCAATCACTTGTTCCAAATGACATGATCGTTGGAAATTGATTTTAGAACATTCGGAATGCATACAACGATTAAACGGAATCACCCGTGACTCAATTGTATAACATTGTTAAATTGTTTCATAATCATTCTTGGATCGGCCTATAGTGACCCAAAATATCCCCTCGTCAATCCTTATGGTCGAAGTGTCGAACCAGGTTCGAGTTCTTGGGTCGTGCGTACCGAAATCCTAACTAGCCATTCCCTAACGGTTAGTATTCTCAAGAATGGCCAATTCCGAGTGAAATATAACAGAAAGTGCATTGATGATAATGTCATTGCATAAATCTTGAAAGTGAGTCGAAATTCAGAATGTCACAAATAAAATGTGAACTAAACTCTAAGTGAACTTCATTATCATAAATTCATTGATAAAAATTAGTAAAATGTGAATTAAACCCTAAGTGAACTTCATTGACATACATTCATTGACAAAAATTAGTAAAATGTGAACCAAATCTTAAGTGTTTAACAAAAAAAAAAACTAAACTCTAAGTGACCGGACCGGCGGTCTAATCCGGTTCCCGGTCTTAGAACCAACCGGTCCGGTTCGTGGTTCCCAAAATTGGGAACCGGTTCTCTCGATCTGGTTCCCGATTCCACCTTAGAAACGGACCGAATTAGGAACCGATCACCCCTAATGTCATAGGCCTAGCAACCAAGTAAGTATTGGCCCAGCCCACAACAACCCTTGTGGCCTTTAGATCATTCGAAATCAAAACTCGTCTAAATGCACTAATTCCTTGCTGGAATTAGTGAAAACCTAAGCAAGGAATCTCTTTCACTTTTTGTTTATTTGTGCTGTTAAGGTGAATCGTGCTGTTCTAACATGGAAAAAACATTTTAATTCTGAATTTATGTTCTCCTAGGTATTATCCCGTCGCCGAGATGGCCACATGCCAATATAATCGTGGAAACTGTCGTGTGAACACCACCGGTATTTTACGTTAGTAAGAATTATTCGACCAAGTAAGGTTACGAATAAATGCTATGAAGTAGAGATTGGAAAATTAGTTTTGGGGGGGGGGGGTAAATGAGAGTAAAACAGCTCACAAGCCAAAACAGAGGGCCAAATACCAATACAACTTGTTTGGCATGATGGGTCATACATTTGACTCTGGAGTTATTCATCTGTTGTGTGTGTTCTTCTTGGTCATGCCATTGATGCCATTAATAGCATTGAAAATCCACTTATCATGTAAAAAATCCAACTTTACCATCTTCTTTTTCACTATAGATACACCTAATTGCTGTGCTTGTTTGAAATGGCATTGATTAGAGCTTTCTCTCCATCTTGATCTAACCTTTTTGCTATCTCCTCTCCCACAGAAGTAATGGCATAGCATAGAGATCTCCATCTATTTATATCATAGAAATCTTCACGCGTGTTCATGATGTCTATCTTAGATTTTTCTCTCCTTTTTTCTTTTTATACCTAGAATTATTTTCCATTCATCATTTCACGCATATAATATTTTTTTTGCCATTCATCGTTTCATCATTTTAATAAACAATGTCATCATTTTCTTTCTTGCATTAAAATTGAGATGGAAGCTATGATATCTTCTTGTTTTACATTTGTTGTACAAGAACAGCAACCGGTTTTCCCGAAAGAGCACAACAGCAGAGAAAACTGAACTACTCTAATACTATAAGCCATGCATATGAAATGCTAAAAATTTTAAAGGTTGTTGCATGCTAAAAACAAGACCAAAACCAACCATAATCAAATGCCAAAGTGGCGGTGATTAACCATATCTCTGATCATTCATCTTTTTTTTTCCCATTTGGGAAACACATCTAGAACTCAAACTTATACGATCTTCAATCTTTTCCATTTGTTTTCCAGGAAAACCATCCTGCTTAATTAGGTGCTCCAGCGACATGATTCAATGGCGAGCCCCAGCACTAGGATCGATGGTGGGCTTGACAAGGACAGTGATAATTCTGGATCCATGAGAGAAAAGTTATCTGTGTTGATTGTGGATGATGACGTGCTCGAGTGTAGAGTACATGAGATGCTTGTTAGCGAGCTCAAAGTAGCAAAAGAAGTCCAGACTGAAATGGCCACAAATAAGGAGGCCTTGGATCTTCACCTTTCTGGTCCATCTTTTGATATTATCCTCATGGACATTGATTTGCCCATCATGGATGGCCCTGAAGTAAGAATTAATTAACTCTTCATTCTATCTTATATTTGACGCATATTTATGAACAATATCAATTGCACATAAAATGTACGATTTCTTCCTTGTATTCGTGTGTGAAGGTGACGGAGAAGCTGCGAGCGAATGGGGTGAAGAGCATGATCGTGGGATTGACTTCACAGAACGCCGAAGCGGACAAGGCAGCTTTCATGGCGACGGGTCTGGATGAGTGCCTTGAGAAGCCGTTGACTGTCGAGAAGATCAAGTCTCTTGTTGAAACCCTAGATAAGGACAACTAGAGATGTGAGCACCAGCTTATACCTAAAGGAGGAATAATGAGTGATCATGCGAAATATAGAGTTATAGGGTTCATATAGTTATTTCGATTATATAGATCTATGACTGAGCATGGTACATGAGTTTTGTAACTATGCAAGTCATTTGCTGACTATATTACTGCTTATTAATCAAGGGAAGTTATGAAAATTATAAGTGTTTATGCTCTCTCTTGCGTGATGGACATTGTTAGCTGTTATTGAGATCATGAGGATTTACTGTCTGTTGTCCAAATATTTTTTTCCTATAATCTTGTACTTTTTATTTGGTTTTCAGTTTTTCGTCAATTAGTTATGGACTTATGTTTAATTTTCTGATAGCAAACTCCCACAGATTTTGGGGACCATTCTTGTGTGCAATAGAATAAGTTCATTGTGAAAACATATAATGCGCCCAAGTTGTTAACATTTGGTAGAAATGCACTCTTTTGCTGCACAAAAGTTGATGAGTTTAGTATTTAGATACGATAAGCTCATCGCTGATGTTTTGATCATTTAGTGCATTAAGTTTCTTGTTTGTCATATAATACTCATGTGAGTTTTTCTTTTTCGCAAGCAAGGTTCCTGGTAGGTAGGGAATAAGATACTGTTCTCCCTAGCTGCCAATTCTCAATAGCCTAATGAAAGGAAGGTTTTAGTTCCACTTTGTTTATGAGAATTTAATGATATTCCAGCTGCTTCCAGAGCTTATAAGACACGGTTTGCTTGAGGATTAAGGGTGCAATATTTCGAGATATAGTTTATCCAGTAAGGGTGCGCATGAGAACCATTCTGTGCCCGGAAACAATTTCTGAACAGAAATGATTTTTTTTTATTCTGTGCCCAGAAACAATTTCTGAGTATTTTAAGGCGTTTGGTAATTGTCCAAAATTTCTATTCCTAGACTAGAAAAGAATAGAAATGCGTTTGGTAACTACACAAAAATTTTTGTTCCCAAATAATATTTTAATAATATTTTGAATTGTTTTTTTTTTCTTTTACCCATTTTTTTCTTTGGCCATGGCCGGTCGCCGGCGACCGGCCACAGCCCAGGGCCGGTGAGGGCGTCACGTCCCTCGCCGGCCGCCGGCGGAGGCAAGGGTCGCCCTCGCCAGCGAGGGCGAGGGATGGACCCTCGCCGCCTGGGCGAGGCCGAGCCTTGCCGTTGCGACCCACGGCGAGGTCGGCGTCGCCGTGGGTCGCGACGGCGAGGCTCGGCCTCGCCCAGGCGACGAGGGTCCAGCCCTCGCCCTCGCCGGCGAGGGCGACCCTCGCCCCTGGACTGTGGCCAGTCGCCAGCGGCCGGCGGCCGGCCCGGCCGGACGAAGAACAACACAAAAATAAGAAAAGAAGAAAAAGAAAAAAAAGAAAAAAAACTAATTCTCAAAATTGTGCCGAGAAACAAGAAGCAACTTTTTTTTACTTCTTGTTTTTCTTCCAAAACTGTTTCTCGGCACAAATTTTTACAAAAATATGCCCGGGAACAAATGAGTTTACCAAACGCATTTCTGTTCCCAAACTATTTCTGAGAACAAAAGAACAGAAATTTTCACTGTTTGGCACGTTGCCAAACGGACTCTAAGTTGCTGTGACATCCTGAAAAATAGTCCATTTGGGATTTATGAAATGCTGAGTTTTATAAATGTACTCGTAATTAGTTCTCGCTCGGAACTGATCATTTCTGGGATGCTAACCAATAGGGAAAGGGTAATTGGGGTATTAAATTCGTGCGACTAAAGAAAATTCGATTGTGAATTGATTTTCGACCATGAAATCGTCGAGGTGATATTTTGAGCCACTGTTCGCCGATCCAAGGATAGTCAGGGGTCAGCTCGCCATTGTCATAGTCGTGGATCGTGGGTGATTCCGTCGGACCACGAAATGAATTGACGAATGATCCTGAGCCTATACCAAACGATCGTGCCCCTCGGATCTAGTAATTGATCCTCGCGATTTTATTGACAACCGAAGTTGCAACGGTTTGAATAAATTGCACGTGACTCGATTTAGTATCAGCCACGAGTCAAATATTCGAATTTCCCCAACAAGCCGCTCGTTAGTTTGAGAAACGCTCGAGTTGCGTTTAATAAAATTTGATTATTTAAGTTAGCCCAAATCGGGCATCGGAAAACTTGGAAGTCACAACGGGACGTTAAGACGACGTTACGAATGAAACGTGCAATTTTGGACGCGCCCGAATCCTTCAGAAAAATTCGATTTCGACGAGAAATGAAGAAAGTGACAATTTTGCCCTTGGGAATTATTAAATGGTTAATTTTATGGGCAAATGGCATTTTGGTCATTTTTGCCTTAGATATTTTTGGGTCAAAGCCACTATTTAGGTCCAAATGAACTCTCTCTCTCCCCATTCTCTCTCTCCTCTCCACCGTGAATCCCCCCCCACTGTGAGCTCCCCCTTCCGGCCCTCTTCCCCTCCCGCCGTCGCCGCCGCACTGCCCGGACCGCCGCCCATCGTGCCGTCGCGCCACGCCGCAGTACACCACCCGCGCCATCTCTCTCTTTCTCTCTCTCTCTCTCTCTCTCTCTCTCTCTCTCGGTTTCTCTCTCCTCTCCCTTGGCCGTGAACCTTGCCGGTCACGCCCAAGCCGCGCCGTTGCCGCCCAAGCCGATCGCCGCCCGCCGGGAGCCGTACACCGTCGCCGCCGTTCCCGATTAAGTGCCGCCGCTTTCCGTTCTAGCCGCAATAGTCTAGAATATGGGTAAGTCGCGCTCTAAACCCAACTTAGAACTTCGGGTATCGACGAGCGATTTTTGGGTGAAATCAGGTATAAGTTAAGTTCGGAATTGCATGATTTAGGAGTGGAATTATGTGGCGGGCCTTAGGATTGAACTCGGGAAATTTTTATTAGAAATTTGAGGACAATAATGGGTTGTGGACTACTGTTCATGGGGCTATGATGGGCCGATCGAGACGCAAGTTGGATTTTTAGAATCGAGAATTAATGGCGAGAAAGTCTCGTGAAGGACCTGAATCAATTTGAGGCCATTTGATTAGAGAAAAATAACGATTTCTGTGTTTTACGTGCGTTTGAAATATAATTAGGTTGTGGTGGTGAAATTGAATGTGTGATTGTGCAATTGGTTGATTTAATTATGTCTGTTGGGTGCACGCTTGGGCCAGATTGTTTTAATTATTAAAATTTGCCGTGTTGACTGCTAAGTGAGCATGGTTTATGTATAATTGTTGCGTGCACGGGTCACGTGTGATTGACCAGTTAAGTGACAAGTGATTGTTGCGCGTAAGAAAGAACGAGAAATAGTGCGTAGTACGGTATGTGAGATCGTGGGAATTGTGCCGTCCTGAGGCGTGTACTTTAACGCGAGACGATGCTTGGTATTACCGGAAGACTGCCAGCCTGAGGCGTGTACTTCAACGCGGGTTGCGCAATAGGTGATAGATGTTAAGCCTGAGACGTGTACATTTACGTGGGCAAGAAACATGACCTAAGGCGTGTACTATAACGCGGGCCTGGAGTGTTGTGATGAGATAGTCGCAGTGGACTTGAGGCATGTATCGTAACGCGGGTCACTGGCGAGTGGCACGAAAAGGAATGTGATGAGGCAAACGGAAATGCGCGAGAATGAGAATTAATCGTGCATGTGATTGCTTGTAAAGTGATTGCGACTAACGTGTAGGGTGCAAGCAGGATAAGTCCAGGTAAACTAATTGATGTGCTTGCTATGTGACGATTTGGCGTTTGTGTGTGATTTGTGTTTGTGTAGTTGTCTGGAGGTACGTGATAGCCTAGGTGGGGTTTAGGGTGTATTTACTGAGATGTAGTCTCATGGTTGTTTCAACCAATATTTTTTTCAGAACTCCGATCTGAGACATGAACCCGCCACCACCAGCAGAACGTTTTGGGGTACCAGTGCACATCGAGTTAAATATTGCAGAATTCCCTATGCCCGATAACGTGACCTGGATTAGGCATACTACGACCATTTTTTGTAGAGGTAGGACTACCTTTGTGGGAAACTCATGTCTACACTGCTTGGTTTTTCCGTGATGCTGATGGGGATGAGTTTGGACCCGTCAGAGGTTTTGATGTTCCGTTTGATCTCGTTGGGGATTGGGACCCGATTGTCGTACCCCCGATTGATGGAGAGTTGACCAGTACAGAGGTTAGCTTACCACAAATCCGGGATACACCCAGCACCCGCCGCTCAAGGATCTTCGGAGGCTGAGCATGAACCCGAGCCCGAAGCATCGCAAGCTGAGGCTGAACCGATGGACATAGATTTAGAATCGATCCCTAAGGAAGAACCAAAGGAAGCGGAGCCCGAAGTGGAACCCGAGGATGTGCCTGATGAGTTGGAGGTGTCGGAAGAGCCTGTAGGAGACTCGGAATATGTACTCCCGTATGAAGAGTATATAGATCCCAATTTCGTGACTAAGTACAATTTCTTTGATTTTCTAGTTGAGGACAATCAGAACGGAGTTCCAGTTGAGTCGGGTGACATCAATCACCCGATCGAGATAGAGGCGAGGTCGAGTTCTTCAGAGGAGCAGACCAATTAAGAGAGTTCGGGTTCAGAAGATGAGGAGTCAGCCTCAGAATGGATGCCGAGCAAGGGGCGTAAGGATTAGTATAGGGGTTCAGAGTAGGTTTTTGCAGGGTACCATTTTTGAGGTCAGAATGCCAGGTCATCGATCTTTTTGTATATCGATGGATTTAAGTGCGGTGTGCAAGAGTTCGTGGTGGTTGTAAATTGTAAATAGTTTATAAGTTTGATAATGAAATTATGTATGTTCTTCCTGACTTTCCTCCAGTTTTTAATTGTCCGGGATTAATTGTGGTATCCGCTGTGGATGTAAATCTCTGATGGTTAATTGAGGTCGGCGATAAACCTGGGACGTCGCATAAATCGACCGGTGGAGGATGTCGCAAGCTCGTTAGGGTTCGGGGCGTGACAGTTGCCCTGCAGATTACCAAGTTTTCAGAAGTCGAATCTATTTTCCCTTCTCAACTCCAGGGATGAACTGCTCTATAACAATTAAGATGACTCGGTGATTTGTTAGATTTCCTCTCCTCCGGAGAGAAGAAGGCACATCATCTGATATGGAAGTGGTCTTCGATAACTTCTACATCCTTGTATACTTCTTCACTTTTCTTGTACTAAACCAAAACTCACTAGCATCATCTCAAAGCAGCAAGATCAAGTATAGACCATTTTTGTTCGACAATCTGATGTCTCAAAAATATTGAATTGGTTATCTAGGTCGCAAAAGGAAAACTATATCCATATCTATCTTTATCCTGAAAATAATCTTGTTCTTGATATCCCCATGTTTGGTACCAAATGCCGAAGTTCTTAGCATCTACTTGGTTGCAATGCACTCTTACCTTGCACTAAAATTGATAAAATTGGTATTCCTGTGTAAACAGTAAGCTCATCACAGCAGTTTTGATCATTTAATGTAGTTGGTGCCTCATTCATCGGGAGATTCTTTTCTGTAACTTTTTTTCCCCGAGAACGGTTTGTGGATGGTAGGGAAAAAGATATCGTTCTTCTCCCAAGCTGCCACTTCTATGCAGCGTCATGGAAAGAAAGTTTTAGTTCCAGTGTGTTTAAATTTACTGATATTCCAGAGGCTTCCAGAGCTTATAAGACATGGCTTCGTTGAGGATTATGGGTGAAATTATCTCTTTCCTAGGCAGGTCGTTATTCACCAATAAGCCCACTTACACCTCTGTTTGCTCTCATCTTCACTTTACTTATTATAAAAAGATAGGTGAAATAAGTAATAGCATTCATTATCCCCATATTTCTCCAGTGGCCATTGGTATTCTAATTGAAGTTGCAATGTTGATATCATCAAGAAAGGGTGATGCTAACATATCTCGTTCATGGTTTTGTCGAGTCCTAAAATTATTTATACGCCTCAATACGTGTTTGAACGAGAATAAATATCACGTGACAAGTCATTCTAGGGGAAAACGAATTCAGCTGACTTGAGCAGGTTTGGATTTGGCTTCAACCAGGCATTTCGATTTTATACTGTCAATGAAAGGCCACTTTAGAAAACATTTTTTAGCTACTTTCGTTCTAAAGGCAAAAGAAAAAAGAAGAAAATTAAAATCTTCTTACTCAAATAGCTTTAAGTTAAGTTGAGCTTTGGCAATAGCTATAATTTGTCAATTGGCTATTATTAGTGGAAATCACTAACTAAGACCAGATTTGGCATACTGAACAGGAAAGTTGCTCTGGAACTTCACTTTCCTGGATAATGATGGACAGCTTGCCAGCTTTTTCGATTCCTAGGGCTGTACATGCAACTGTAAGGGATCATTGATGTTTCTTTCAAACACTCTTTTGCGCAATTTGAAGACAATTGGAAACCGGCATTTGTTTAGTTAACAAATTCTTTTTTGCGATACAGTTACAAGAGCATCATGACTTTGATCTGGCAATCACATAATCTTAGATGACATGTTTCCAATTTCTGCATAATTTAGATGTCATCACAATTTCCAGGCAGGGTGCGCATTTTCTCATCTTTGTCACAACAGAGAGAGAGAGAGAGAGAGAGAGAGAGAGAGAGAGAGAGAGAGAGAGAGAGAGAGAGAGAGAGAGAGAGAGAGAGAGATGTTAAAGAACTATCTTTTATTATAAACTGGCCATACATGACGTACATAAGTATGCCTTGATATAACGTATGGTCAAGTAATTATTCTTTTAAGCAACCTTTCATTCTGTTTAATCTTTCTTTTTATTGTTGGCCATACATTCCTTTTAATTGTTGTCGTACCAAAACTGTGCCTGGAGGTAGTCGACCACCTTCTTGTCCACTTGGAAGGCCTTGGTGAGAACATCTTCAGAAATGGGTGGCTTTGCTCCGAAGACGGCATTAGCAATGGTAATGACTCCTGGGTTTTGGCTGCTAAGACCAGCAAAGGCCAGTGCGTATGTGTTTCCAATATTCAACTGAAAGTGAATGAGACCGATTGGGAACACAAACACATCCCCCTTGTACAGGACTTTGGTGAAGAGAGTGTTGTTTAATTGGTTGGATGTGACGAAGCCGACAAGTAGCGTACCCTCCACCACAACCAAGAGCTCGGTGCCACGAGGGTGAGTGTGGGGAGGATTGAGGCCGCCAGGAGCGAAGTCAAGGCGAGCCATGGATATTCCAAGAGTGTTGAGTCCTGCAAATTGGTCGACGAAAGCTGGTGTGACTTTCGATCCGAGCGGATTCGCTGTGTTTCCAGGATTCCTAAACCCCATAAAGAGGAAATCATCAGCTGTGGCTTGGTCCTTGCAGAACTTTCCATTCACAAATACTGCATAAGAAACAGAATTCGTGTTATTGCTTCAGCATCATAAGCCAGAATTGAAAGACATGAATAGTGCAAGAATTGCGGACCAACCTCCGGAGTTCAGGTCATTGGTGGCCACGCATATGTCCTGAAGAGGACTCGGGTCATAAGCAAAAGCAGTGGCAGTTGCCAAAGCCAAGATGAGAAAGCTAATCGAAAGACGCTTCATCGTTGGACAGGAAATTGGGCTCTGATCTTGAGTTCAGAAGAATGATTGCTTGAGGAAGGAGTGAGGTGTCTTGCATGGTTAACATGGTGTCTATTTATAGATGTTAGTGCTTGACTCAGTATATTCAACAAGTTGCTCTGCAGCTTACCAAGTCTTTAAAGGTTACATCCTTTTCTTCTCCTACTTAAGTCCAAGAACACGTTCCCCAACAAGAGCGTTGACATGGCAGTTGGTCTGATTTCCTCTTCTCCAGCTTAAAGAATTCATATTCATATGGTATGGAAGTGGTAAGCTCAAATTGTTGCAAACATTTGATAATAATATCTTCACCATTCAACTCTTCAGCATCAACTCAGCGGAGCGTCATCAATCAGGAACCATTTCTTCTAACACTTTCCTATCTGAAGAAAGATTGAATGGACAGGCTATGGCTTTTCACACCTATCTTCACCAGGAAAAATTTCAGGTTGATAATTTACCCTGTTAATTTATAATTGGCAGACTTCATTTGATTTAACATACCAGGCACCCAAAGTTCATAACCATATACTAGGTAGCCGTGCACTCTCTTGTTGGACAAACCTAAATAAATAACCTCCCTTTAGTGGCCTTACCTGTCAAACGATGCTCGTCTATAACTTTTTCTTCTTTCCAAGAACGGTTCATGGGGAGGTTGGAAATAAGATACTGTCGTTGCATGCTGCCACTGTTTTGCAACCTAATGAACAGAAGTTTTTAGTTTCATGCACAGTACCTTAATCATCTTGAGCTTCCAAGACACATTACTTGAGGATGGTGAGTATAATTCATTTACTTTCTTGGACTGGTGAATCTTGCAACTGAATTCTCTTGGAAACTGACGCTTCAGGAAGCTCATGAGTATTCTGTTAGGAAATAACAAAGAATTAAGTTAACCCACCCCAGATTACCAACTTTCATTTTACTGTTTCTAACTTTACAGTTCTTGATGAAGTATAGATCAGGACTCGAGAGTTTGAACAACGAAAGCTTTTACGCAGATCAGGATGATTCAGACGAAGAAATAGCAAATAAACAGAAACCAATACTGCGGTCAGCTCTGCTATGGCCTGGAATCAGCAATACTTCTCAATATAATATGGAGAAATGGGATAGTTGTTGAAGATGACTGTCAGATGATAGACTTTTTAACTTTTTTCTTTGCCGTGAGCTTCACATCTGAACCGTTGTCGATACCAAAATTTTATGAGATAAGGCTGCAAATGACAACTATTCTATTTCAGAAATCAATTTCTGGCCAGAAATTGATTTTTGTTCCTGTACGTGTTTTTGAGTAAAAAACATGTTCGATAACAATACAAAATTTCTGTTCCTGAAATAAAATTTTGTTTGATAATGGTATAAAATTTCTCTCTCTTGGGTGACCGGCGAGTGGACGGTGGGCGGATGGCTGTGATGGATGATGGGCAGTTGTAGAGAATGGCGGGGGGAGGTGGTGGCAGACAGCGACGTGGCCGGTGCGGAGGACTGCGGCTGGAGGTAGTTGGCGTCGGGCAGTGGCAAAAGGTGGGCGATGGCCCTCTGCGGGAGGGGGGCGGTGGTGGGAGGAAGGCGGCAGGAGGCGGGCGGGCTTCGGTGGGAGACGGTGGCCAGCGAACGGTGGGCGACGGCCCACAATGGGTGGTAGCAAGAGGAGGGCGAGAGGCGGCGGGAGATGGTGACCGGCGGTAGAAGATGGCGAACAGTGGAAGACGGTGGCCGGCAAGTGGGCAGCGATGGGCGGTGGATAGGCGACTGGCTAGTAGTGAGGGCAAGCGACGAGAAGAATTTCTCATTTTTATTTCAGAAATAGAAAAGTAGAAAATTTTTATTTCTCATTTTTGTTCCAAACCTATTTTTGAAATCAAAATTTGTTCTAGAAATTAAAAAATGAAATTGCGTTACCAAACGAATTTTTGTTCTAAACTTGTTTCTCTTCTTTGTTACTTCTTTTTTATTCTTAGTGGGCCCACATTCAAACTCATTTTTGGTGTTTTTCTACACCAGCGATTTGACCAAAGGAGTAACAGCTAGATGACGGAATGATTCAATCGCACAAGTTTGTTTAAGTTAGAGACTACATTAAATAAAAAAAGACAGTTAACGGATTAAATCGTTCAAACTTACGGTACTTGAAGACCTAGATTAATTAACAGCCCCCCACACCCCCCCCCCCAAAATGAAGTACTAAAAAACTAATATTGTATGGCGTATATTCAATACTATTAGTGAAATGATTTTAAAAGTAAGTCTAGCTAAATATGTTAATAAGTCTATTTAAGCTCTCTCTAGGTAATCTACTTGATGAGGCATGGCAACAAATGTTCTATTTATGGAAAAAGATTGGTTGACCCAGTACAATGCCTTCTGCGTGTAGGCAACATTAAATTGGCAAATCTTCAAATATTTTCCATGTTCAGTTTTAAACACAATGGACGAGACATTCCACAACAACTACAAGCACGTGTCCATTACTTTATATTTCTGTTCCTCCTATGAAGATATGAACACCAACCTTCATGAAGTGGCGCGAGGACCCGGGACTAAATCCATGGAGGCCAGTCTTGAAAAGGAATATGCAAGCGTTGGTCTTATCACGGCCATTAATATACTATTGAGCGTGATTTGAAGTGATCTAGGGGCCAAAACCGAGCTAAGTAATGGATAGGATCCTAAACATGTTTATTTTATAAAATTGCTATCTGACCCTTTTCAATCCCAGCTTGTTTGGGTAAGGACGGACACAATATTGAATCTGCAAATGTTGTTGAAAGGGATATTCTCCATGTCTTAGCAACATTTGCTTTTACATTCATGAAAGAAATAGTCTGGAGTTGGTGATGTCGGTCCTTGTTAAATTAGAAAATTTGCCGCACTCTGTTATTTGGAGGAAAATACAAAGAACAATCAGAGCATATGCTTGCTTGCAATGCCCTTTTTATATCTTGGGCTAAAACACATATTATCCAGAACTAAAGCATTTCTTAAGGTTGTTTCACACAGCTAGGCTTTGTTACGAAGATTATCTCATATTCTGTTGAATGGGTTTCTAGATGGTCTCATAGTTTCTGGAATGAATTTGTAGATTGTGTCGGACGAACTTCCTTGAGGATTAACACGATTTTCACTTTGTTTTTTTATGTTGTTGAAATTTGAAAAGTTCTTCGAGCAAGGACACTACCTAGCAAACATGTATTAACTAATGTACTAGACAGAGAACTATGCTGGGAATTGATCAAGAACTCAGGCAGAACACTTGGACAAGATAGTATATTCCTGAGTTTAAGCCCTAGTCAAAGAGATATAGATATGGAATTTCGGATTAAATAGACACGACTCGATATGTATTTGATCCTGTTCAACACCGTTATGCTTTGACATAATTAATAAACCAGCTTACTAGTTTTACTTGAGGAAGCTTCTAATATGCCCGGTCCAATGGCGTTTGGCTCCTAAAAAAAGTACCTTGAAAATAAATAGTTTCAATTATTGGATTGCGCTTCACCTACCTCCATTTAATGTAAGTCACAAATACTAGACCTCGGGAGTATGCAATTTTTTGCTAACTTTTCCTGCACATAACACCTCAGCGAGTCCTTTTTGCTAATTTTAGCTTTCTAGTTCTTCTGGAAATGTCAAAATAAGAGAATAGCAAGTACCGCATTCGTGTCTCTGCATTTACCTGCAATATCCATTTATGGTTTATAATATTGATTGCTTCTAGAAATAGTTATACGCCATACATATCTTATTCGAAGTTTTGACTTTGTCCTACGGACATGCATACAATCTTATCAACTGTATTGTGTGTGACGACAATTCCTGGAAAATATTTTCCTGCTGAATTACGAGGTTTCAAACCGATGTTTCGACCATAGATGGAAAATGATTGCAGGAAAGATTTTTCTTTTGGCCATACTAGCGAAAAAGATAAGTTGTCTACAAAATTTAGTACGGCTGAGAAAAAGTGAGAAATGTCATCCACCGTAATTTTTCAAACTCGAACTTGTGAAATACTTTTCGGCAACTTCTTTCTTCCGGATGATGTAACATACAACTGTTCTTTTTCTTTTTGGCCACCTGACGGCAGTGTGTGAAATGATCACCCTTATGATTTCTTCAAACGGTCTCTAAGCCCAATCACAAGACTTTGAAATCAGACTATTAATTAGGGTAACATATAATTTTGATGATACCCTTTTCAGAGTACACATTTCCTCGATCTGATAAACTATTTTTAATCCTAAACAACATCCTTCCGACTTCCAAGTTCATTATAGTTGAATATTATTGTACACTTCTGACAGGGTGTGCGTTTCGTTTCACATTTATAGCCATTTTGTTGAGGCATGAATCCCGTCATCATCATTATGCATGAGAGAGAGAGAGAGAGAGAGAGAGAGAGAGAGAGAGAGAGAGAGAGAGAGAGAGAGAGAGAGAGAGAGAGTAACAATCTTTTAATTGAATCAGTCATACATGAGGTACAGAGTTTAATTATGTGTGTACAGCAACCACTTATGGAAACAAGGTTAATGTTTTAATTCAATTATTCGTGTACATAGCTTATTTTTGTCATAGATTCTTTTAGTTGTTGTCGTACCAAAACTGCGCCTGGAGGTAGTCAACAACCTTCTTGTCCACTTGGAAGGCCTTGGTGAGAACATCATCAGAAATGGGTGGCTTTGCTCCGAAGACGGCATTAGCAATGGTAATGACTCCTGGGTTCTGGCTGCTAAGACCAGCAAAGGCCAGGGCATATGTGTTTCCGATATTCAACTGGAAGTGAATGAGACCAATAGGGAACACAAACACGTCCCCCTTGTACAAGACTTTGGTGAAGAGAGTGTTGTTTAATTGGTTGGATGTGACGAAGCCAACAAGTAGCGTACCCTCCACCACGACGAGAACCTCGGTTCCACGAGGGTGAGTGTGGGGAGGATTTAGGCCACCGGGAGCGAAGTCGAGGCGAGCCATGGATATTCCAAGAGTGTTGAGTCCTGCAAATTCGTTGACAGATGCTGGTGTGACTTTTGATCCGAGCGGATTCGATGTGTTTCCAGGATTCCTGAACCCCATAAAGACGAAATCATCAGCCGTGGCTTGTTTCGGGTCCTTGCAGAACATTCCGTTCACGAATACTGCATAAGAAAAAGAATTCGTGTTAAAGTTTGGACATCATAAGGCAGAAGTGAAAGGCATGAATATTGCAAGAATGGAGGACCAACCTCCAGAGTTCATGTCATTAGTGGCCACGCATATGTCCTGAAGAGGACTCGGGTCATAAGCAAAAGCAGTGGTAGCTGCCAAAGCCAATATGAGAAAGCTAATAGGAAGAAACTTCATTGTGGTTGTGGATAGGAATTAGGGCCTGATCTCAAGTTCTAATCTTTGTTCAGACTAGTATTGCTTGAGGGAGGAGTGAGGAGTTGCATGGCAACATGATCTCTCTTTATAGATGAAATTATTTGACTCAATGTATAGTTTATTCAGCAAGTTTCCCAGCAGATGGCCAAGTCTTCAGAGGTTTCATCTATTTTTCTCTTCTCAAGTCTATAACAACTAGGACGACTTGGCGATTTGTTTGACTTCGTCTCCTCCTGCTTAAAGAATGCGTATCACCTGATATGGAAATCATTTTTGAAGAAGTTTCCGTCGTTGTACCTTTTCTTCATTTCTTTTACAACGATTTTAGCATATATCAAATAAGGCTATACCGCCCTATTAACGATTTTCGGCCAAAATTGGCCGTATTTGCTAAATTGACAAATTGCCAACAGTTATAGAACTAAATTGGCGAATGTTAAAGGTTAATGATTAAATTGGTAGGTTTACGACTAAATTGATCGAATTAAAAGGTTTAAGATTGAATTGGCACAAGTGCATATGGTTTAGGACTTTTTTGAGTAATTTTTCCCTTTCCATAGGCATCTTCATCTCCACGGACCATGGAGGCAGTTGTACAAGGGACTTCTAAACATGCTTGCTCAGTGATTCGGTCCATGGGAAACCCAGAAAGGGCCAAAGAAGTGGCGCCGTGGCAAGATAATGTCCACAAACAATCGTTCCAAGAGCTCTCTCTGGTAGTTTGGAACAACTACGAACCGACCTATGCAGAGGAATCTGATTTGTATGGGAACGGGCAGGGAGGTGATCTCCAAAGTTAGTACGGAGCTCGTGGCTTTGGCTGCGTTGAAGAAGATGACCGCGATGATGCCCTCAGCCAGAATCAGTACGGCGGGCGATGCTCAACTTGTTTGAGTAAGGACTGATACGATAGTGGCTCTGCAAATGTTGTTGAAAGGGTCAATCTCCATGTCTTAGGAGCATTTCCTTTCACATTCCTGAAAGAAATAGTCTGTGGTTGCTGATTTTTATCCTTGTTAAATTAGAAATTTGATCCACTCTGTTATTTGGAGGGAACTACAAAAAATATTGAGAGCATATGCTTGCTTCCAATGCACTTCATATGTTGGACTAAAAATATATCTTATCCAGGACTAATGCATTTCTTAAGGTTGTTTCACATGGCTAGGCATTGTTAAGAAGGTTATCTCATATTCTGTTGAATGGATTTCTAGATGGTCTCAGTTTCTGGAATGGACTTGTAGATAAGGTCGGACCATTCAATTTTTGTGTTGTGCTTCACCCACCTCCATATAATGCAAGTCACAACAACCAGACCTTGGGAGTTTGAAAACTTTTTGTTGACTTTTCGTGCATACAACACCTCAGGCAGTCCTCTTAATGAAGTAAATTGGATCACTTGAAGCTTTTTGAAAGGGAAATATGCAGGAACTTCATCGCTTTGCCTGGTGTATGCATTGCATTACAATTCAATCATGTACTTCTGCTTTTTTGATTTTTTTTATACATTGCAAGGATGTAAAAAGTGCAGCACCAGTCAGCAGCCAACCAATCTTGGTTCTGTTTATTAGATCTAAAACGAATATGTACCGGGGAAGATAATTGAAAAAGAAATAAACTATGGAAATAAAGAAGGTTATTTTTCAACTTCTGCTAATGAGGACTCGCTTATAGGAAATTGCAGAAGAAGGGGCAGACCTGGTATGCAATTTATTCAACAAGTTTCCCTGCAGATTACCATGTTTTCAAAGGTTTGATCTTTATTTCCTTACTTTACCACATGTTTTCAAAGGTTTGATCTTTATTTCCTTACTTAATTCAAAAGATTGGACTGGTCCATAACCACTACGATCACGTGGCAGTTAATTAGATTTTCTCATCTCCGGCTTAAACAATGTATATTATCAGCTATGGAAGTGCTCATTCATAATTTTTACAACCTTGCATCATTCCTCCTTCATCGCTTCAGCTCTTCAGCATCAATTTGGAGCAGTGTGATCAAACAAGGACTGCTCTCTGAACATAGTTTTATGCGTTTGAAGTGGATTGAATTGACCCTCTCTGGAGTAGGAAAGCTCTTTTTACACTTTATCGTCACCATGAAAATTTTGACGGTGCTGATATCTCCTGTCAGTAATAATTAGGGGACTCATCTGATTTAACATGCCAAATACTGAACTTAGTAACAAGACACATAGCAGTGATTCACTCTTCCGTTGCAGAAAATATGACACGTTAAGTACCTTTGGATACACAATGCGAGGTCATAACTGATGTTATGAACATTTAGTACAATTAGTGCCTTGTCCATTAACTGATGCTTATACGCGAACTTTGTCTCTTTTCTCCACAAATGGTTCATGGGAAGTCAGAAATAAGCAGCTGTTGTCCAAAGCTGCGACTGCTCTGCAACCTAATGAGCAGAAAGGTTTTACAAAAGGTAGAACTCGTAAGCAATGTCTTATTCCAATGGCTTCTAGAACATGTAGGACATTGCTTACTTGAGGATCAAGAGTGTGATTGTTTACATGTTGAGCTGGGGGATATTACGTAAGTCACCTAATTCTGTTGAAAAATGAAGGTTATAATTCCAAAAAAGGTTTTTGCTATCAACAACAAAGAATTTTAACTAATTCCCTTGAATTTCCTAATGTCCCTCTATGGTTTCTAACCTCGAAGCTCCTCCGCAGATTTTCTCAGAGAAGTGTGAGAGTTGTTAAGGATGGGTAGACGAGGGCAACTTTCTAATCGTAATTGTCATGATAGATTTTATGCTAGGCATTTTAGGACTTCAATTCAGTAATAGTGAGTCTTTGTTCCCCGGTTTCTTACCTTCTACATATCGAATTTTTAATTACTAGTGTTAAGTTATTACTTATTATTCTATAGTTTAGCATGTTGGTGTTATTTATGTAATTGTACGAGGCTTAATCCTAAGCCTATAAATACTTCTTTTAATTTTAATAGAAAACATCCTCTCTTTTACCAACAACATGGTATTAGAGCTCAACATTCCTACGTGAGAGAAGATGGCAAGCTTCGGTTCTCTTGGTCAGCCGCACTAGGTGTCGTTTATTGCCGGTTCTCTTGATTAGCAGCGCCAAGGCGTCTTTTTTTTTTTTTTCTACTTGCTGTCCAAGGTGTCGTTTTTCTTCTAAAACGAAGAAAAACGAAGCTAGTGTCCCATTGACGTCAACACTCATAAAACGCTGCTGTTTAGTGCTGTTCCATTGACGTCAATACCCCCGATTCAGCCAGACAGTGTGTTTTGATTGGTGTTGAGTTGTTTATGGGGATGTGATAATTAGATCACAAAGTTGTGGTGATTTGGGTGAGATTCGTGTATGTTCATGGTGTTGTTATGGTTGCCGACTAGTCAACTAGGTTTCAGATAGTTGACTAATAGTAAGTTTGAAAAGTAAAAGTTTCTTTGAATCTCACCCTTTAGTGCTCTAAGTGGTGTTGTGGTGGCGTGTGGTATTTTATACTTGGTTTGTGGACATGTTTTCTGATCCTCTTCCACTAGCTCCTGTTGATTTTCCTATTGCTCACCATACTCGGTCTCAGTATCCTCTTTTACATTTTGTGTCTTATCACAACTTAATCCCTGAGATGTCTCTCTTTGTGTTGTCCCTTGCATATGTATTGTGCCAAGTAGTGTTCATGAGGCTTTGGCCCATCCAAGTTGGGCCTGTGCTATGGAGGAGAAGATGTCTGCATTACATCATAATAAGACTTGGGAGTTGGTCCCTTTACCTCCTGATAAACAATTGGTGGGTTGTTATTGAGTCTTTGTCGTCAAACACTGTCCTGATGGTTCAATTGAGCGCTTAAAGACGCGTCTTGTTGCGAAGGGCTATACTTAGACTTATGGTATCGACTATAATGAGAATTTTTCTCCGGTGGCCAAAATTCCTTCCGTTCATATCGTTATTTCTTTGACTGCCCGGTTTAAGTGGACTCTTTATTTGCTTGATCCTTCATGGTGATCTTCTCGAGGAGGTCTATATGGAGCAACCATCTTGGTTTGTTGCTCAGGAGAAAAAGGTGTGCCTGTTGCGAAAAGCCCTCTATGGACTTAAGGAATCTCCTCGTGCTTGGTTTGATCACTTTAGTGATGCGGTTATTACTTTTGGTATTCTTCGATGCAGTGTGGATTACTCTGTGTTTAGTATGTCCTCTTCTTCAAAGGGGTGTGTTATTCTTGTTGTTTATGTTGATGATATTATTGTTACTGGAAGTGATGTTGAAGGTATATAACGGCTCAAGCAATTTTTACGGAAAGAGTTTAACACTAGAGACCTGGGTCGTCTTTGATATTTTCTTGGCATAGAGGTTGCCTCTGCTGATGGCACTATCGCTCTCTCTCAGTGAAAGTATACTCTTGACATTCTTAAGGTGGTGGGTTTGCATGACACTAGGCCTGGTGACAAACCTATGGACCCTGGGATGAAACTTGATAATGAACATGAAGAGCTTCTTCATGATCCAGAGAAGTATCACTAGTTAGTAGGCAAGTTAAATTATCTCACTACCACTCGTCCATATATTTCCCTTGTTGTTAATGTGGTGAGTCAATTCATGTGCTCTCCTCATACTACTCACTGGCAAGCAGTCCTATAGATTATTTGCCATTTGAAAGGAGCTCTAGGTCAAGGACTTGTGTTCCATAATCAGGGTCATCTTCATATAGCTGGTTGTTCTAACCCTAAGTTTTTGGAGATGACAGCATATTTTGATGCAGATTGGACCGGTTGCCCAATGGATTGCCAGTCTACTTTTGGATATTGTCTTTCTCGGTGGTAATCTTGTGTCATGGAAGAGTAAGAAACAATCTATTGTTTCTCGATCTAGTGCAGAAGCTGAGTATCGTGCTATGGCTAATGTTATAGGTGAACTTTAATGGGTTCGAATGTTGTTAGTTGAGATTGGACTGCCTATGACCGGATCATCTACTCTTCATTATGATAATCAATCTGCTGTTCACATTGCCAGCAATCGGGTGTTTCATGAACGAATGAAACATATAGAAGTGGATTGTCATTTTGTTAGGCAAAAGGTGAATTGTGGTGATACATAGTTGGTGCACACACATTTTTGAGGAGCATCTAGCAGACATTTTCACAAAGCTTCTTCGATGTGGACGAGTTTCATACATTTTCCAAAAGTTAGGCCTTTCTGATATGTACGCCCCAACTTGAGGGGGGAGTGTTGGCTTATTACTTATTATTCTATAGTTTAGCAAATTTGGATTGTTTATGTAATTGTACAAGGCTTAACCTTAAGCCTATAAATACTTCTTTTAATCTCAATAGAAAAATATTCTTTCTTTTACCAGCAACAACTAGTAATCTTGAGTTTTCTTCTTAAGGAGTATTATCCACATGCGGAAATTTGAATACTCATTAGCTTTTCAGATGATACTTTTGGCAGGAATTGACCTTTTATCTCTCTGATATTAAGGTGCTTGCTCTGCTTCTTCTTGCCAATGTTATCATAACACAAATGCACAGCGACTAAATGGTGTGACCATCCTGCATGCTTTATGTAACAATGGCATGACATTCCAAAAAATTGGAAGCAAATCACCAACTAGGCATGTCCTTTCTTGGCGAAGACGTATTAGGAACACCTATTCCTGCTTTTTCTCGTAAATGAATTATTCAAACTTTTAAATATATGATACATTTTCTGAAGAAATGGTCGCACAATCCCACCACTGAGTCGACCATGGACAGCTGAAACAATGAAGTACTAAGAAAAAAAGAAAGACATAGACATTATCAGAAAACTATCATTCCCACATCAGATTCATGCGTTACTAAGCTGGAACAGAGAAAATTCAACACGATCGAGGTGTTGTCAAAGTAGTTGTGGAATGATTCATCACTGGATTAAGAAATTCTCATGGCCCCTGTAAAGCAGACTAGTCAATTGGAGAAGAAGGGGAAGAGTTGTTGAAAGTGCTCACACATTGGTTGATATCTTAAACCGTATCTCTGTTGCTCTAGTCAAAGGTCCATTCTTGACCTTCATAAACACTGAACCATTCAGAGAACAGTTTATCTTTATCCTTCCCTCAGGACCATTTTTTAACAACTCACGCACTTTCTATTCTCCACCCGCACCAATAAAAATATGTGGCAGCATCATCCAGTTTTGATTAGTTCTAATTGTGATCATTAGTCTTCTGGTTTGGATATTTCATTGTCACAGCCATATCGACCTCAATAATGTGCTGTCTGAATTGGGTTATTAGGTGGTTGTTCACATCCACTGTGCATTAACATAATACTCTCAATACAATGTCTGTTTTGCTTTGAATCGCATAATGAGTGGTAATCTGTATTTTTCGCTGTACTACGTTTTTTGGGGCTGCCTCATAGCCCGTATTGGAGTTATAGACATATTGGGTGCCAGTAACTGCTGAGCAATGGGGACTGTGCGAGGATCTTGATGGAACTTACCATTGCATGTGCCAATTTTTGTTCTTAATAGTTTGCGAGGAAATAATCATTATTTAGTAATAGTTGAATTTAGGTTGGTGTTCCTAAGTTGCTTTTGATAGATCTGCGAAGGTGTTGTCAAACGTGGCTTTTTTTAATATTTTCTCTATAATATATGGCGATGATGTGGCTAAATTGTATTTTCAAGATAAGTTTTAGGACTTCTAATAAATATATCACAAAGATTTAAATACTATCGAAGAAGACCACTTCCATTTCAGGTTAGTGGAAAAGAGAATAGGTCAAAGTAATGGGTGTCATACCCACCAAACAAAAAAAAGAAATGGGCGTGTCAACGTAGCAGTTGTGGAACAATTCTAATCTGGACATGAGAAATTGACTAGCACGCTGGAGACTTGGTACCTGTCAGGTGTTGCTTGTCATATAAACACAACACCAGGTCAACACTAATTTCATCTATAAAAAGGGATCCTGTGTCCATGCAAGGCATCTCACTCCTATCTCAAGGCTCAAGCAAACAAAAGAAGAAGAAAATATCCAAGCCTGAAATCTCCTGTACACAACCGCAATGAAGTTTCTTCCAACTAGCCTTCTCATCTTGGCTCTGGCAACCGCCACCGCTTTTGCCTTCGACCCAAGTCCTCTTCAGGACTTCTGTGTGGCCATCAATGACCCCGAAGGTTGGAGCTCTGCTCTAGCGTCATTTGTATATTTCTGTTCTACTGATGCTAAAAAATCTACCCAAAAAGTTTTTACGCTTAGATAAGCCTAATAACAAGAATTATGTTTCTTATGCAGTATTTGTGAATGGGAAGTTTTGCAAGGACCCAAAACAAGTCACAGCAGATGATTTTCTCTTCAAGGGGTTCAGATACCCAGGGAATACCGCGAACCCGCTCGGATCAAAAGTCACGCCCGCTTTCGTCGACCAATTTGCAGGACTCAACACTCTTGGCATTTCCATGGCTCGTATTGACTTTGCTCCTGGTGGCCTGAACCCTCCCCATACTCACCCTCGTGGGACTGAGATTCTGGTTGTCACTGAGGGCACATTGCTTGTTGGCTTTGTCACATCCAACCAATTAAACAACACCTTCTTCACCAAGGTGTTGTACAAAGGGGATGTGTTTGTGTTCCCAATCGGTCTCATCCACTTCCAGCTGAACATTGGAAAGACCCCTGCACTCGCCTTTGCTGCTCTGAGCAGTCAGAACCCAGGAGTCATTACCATTGCTAATGCGGTATTTGGATCGAAGCCACCCATTTCGGCCGATGTTCTCACCAAGGCCTTCCAAGTGGACAAGAAGGTTGTTGACTACCTCCAGGCGCAGTTTTGGTATGACAACAACTAAGTGTATACATTGATCTCCAAGACATTGGATTGCCCGTCTTCTCCATACATGATTGCTGAGATTGATAATTGCTTCGCAATAAAAGAATTTCTCTCTTTGTAACTGATCATGAAAGTTTGAGCTTTATTAGCAGGGCATAAAGCCCCTAAAAATACAGGAATTTTGACTCGAATCCTAAATGACGTGACTCTTAGAGTGTCATTACTGAGTTGCCAGTGTCTTGCTTGTACACAAGCTCAACAATCCCTTAGATCAATCTTCTTACTTCTCCCATTTAAGTAAAACTTCCGCAGATTCTCACGCTAGCTTAACACAATAACCACATACCCGAACTTGTTCACCCGACATTAATAACACCATGATATGTCAAATCATCTTCATGAAACTCAGATAAAAGTGCCACTTCTAAGACTTCCCAGAAAGTCAAAAAGTTGCTATGATTCAAATCTTATTTGCTAAGATGGGAGATGTTAACAGCAAGTGTCAATAGGAAGTCCGCCACAGTCACAAGGTTCAAGCAATAAAGCAAATTTTAAAGATATGGAGAAGGGAAAGCTTCCACAACCTTCACATAATAGGGTAACAGCTGCTTGACATTCTAGTGCAGGATTTGGAAGAATCTATTTATTGAAAGGAAAGGGGGACAGCTGATTAGAGGAATGCATGTATCCCCAACGTCTCTTTTCACAGACTGGTGGAAAGTAATAAATTCAGGCCCGTGAAGCCCTGCGCGAGGCGATCGGCTAGGCCCTGACAGTGCCGCTGCACCTCCTCCCATGCTTCGAACGATCTCTCCACGGACATTTACTGAAGCCCAGAGATCGAAGACGGCGACCCAAATTCCTCTCCGCTACGCGCTGTTCATACAGCGAGGAGCCCAGACAGCAAAAGGGGTCCGATCAAAATCCGAAACGAACTCGCTTCGGTACTAGCCAAGTTCCGATCTTTCCTCAACCGCTGCCAGATAGGGCTGTCGATTCTTAGGGGCTTCGATTGCGATTCACCCTGAGGCTCCCTCCACAGGAGGACGATGCTGCTTCGGATTGATTCGGCTGAGCTGAGGAATGGATAAGAATCGAATCGCAGGTAGCGCGAGTTGAAGAAGAGGTGACGGAGAAGATGGGCGAGGCGACCGACTGAGGATGCGCCGAGGGGGGTTGGCGTAGTGCGCACTCGGTCTCCCGGTTAAGGGCGCGGGGTAGCATTTTGCCTGTGGCTACGCCCCAACGTGGGGAACGGAGGATGGATGGAGAGATACTATGTGAGGGGGTTTCGCTTGGGCCACGTGACTGCCGACCTTGTGACCAATTCCCGTTGGGATAATGCCAATGGCGCAAATCATTAATATATGGGTGGGGGTTTCTCCGCATCTGATTTAAGGAAAAATCAATTGTGTGTTAGAATAATTAAATATTAAATCACACATTCATCTAATAGCTTAAGTTTTTAGAACAGTCGACAGTGATCCTATCAAAATCTCACATGATATCAGAGTTAGAGGTGTAGAGTTCAAATCTTTTTAGATCTCATTTGCCTATCCAATTAAATATATCTACGCCTAATATTAGGCAAAACGATCATACTAGGCGTGAGGGAAAGTGTTAGAGAAATCTTCATTTAACAGTTTAAGTTTTTAGAACTGCTCATTAGGGCTCTTGGCCTACTTGGGTGCCAGTGCCACAAGAGAGAGACATTTTTAGCATATGAGAAAACTCAGAATGGAGTTGGCAGCCAGAAAAGAGATTATGGGCGTTATTTCATCGACTATATTCCATAAAGAGGGTTTTGGCTTTAGTGCAGGACTCAAATTATAATTTTAGATTAGCAATACATTACAATTCATACTTGTAACTGAAATAAATTTGAGAGTAAACGAAGAAGAATATAGTCGGTAATAAATTTGAAAACAATGGATTGGTCGGTTAAAAACGTCAAATTAACGTTTGATTGAAATATGCACGCAGACTTTCTAGTATAGAAGTGTTGCTATAAGTTTCTCAACAAAACCACAGAATCCACTTACAGCTAAGAGTATGGACTGCAGACTCTCGTCCTTCGAGGCAAACCTGTAAGAAAAGAATTGTCACGGTGAGAAAGCAGAACACAAAAGGCAGCAAAAGTATTCCCCTGATTATTCTGGAGATGTTGGTGCCGGGGGTGGTCATCTGGATCTTTGGTAGGACTTACATAGTTTTAAGAGTTTTAGTAGTCTATTAGGATCTTGAAAGGCCAGAAACCAAGCCCCTGTCAATTGATTAATTCTAGTTGCGAATTACCTATCAACAATATCACGATCAGATGGTAGTTCAAAAAATATCAGCTGACCCCCAAGACGAAACATAAACTCCGCGACTGTATGACCTCCAGGAATTTCAGGGTCAACCAGATAGTTCCGGAACCCACATCTCACTCCAACTTCATGCATTTTGGAAACTTGCTCAAGAGAGTAAGGCGGATAGGAACGTTCTAAGATCATATTGCCCTCCCTTGGTTGTCGGAACTCATGGTAGATACGATCCCAATCCCTGGGCGACGAGCTAGACCACCAGACTAGAAAATCATCAAAATATTCTGGATACTGCCTGTAAACCAGATGAACACCACACTTTCCCAGCTTTAAAACAGGGTTGGTGATCCTAAGTGAAACATCAATGCGGTTTGACCCTCGCCAATTGGTAACCCATAGCCAACGTGGCACATAGCCCAACCAAAGGCAACCTGAATTGACGAATCTGATGGGAAACTCAACCGTGGGAACTAGCCGATTTCCATCAACATAGAAGTCGCAAAAAATGAAGGGGGCATTTTCTAGGTCTTGACAGGAGTTGCAGTTGGTTCGTTCAAAAGAAGCGCAGATGGCGAATCCTGTCCAGTTCTTGTTAAACCAATTAGGTGACATGTCTATGCTCAACAAAGGTCCAACTGTCTGGTAGCTAAACCACTCAGGTATTTCACCTTCCAGACATGGAAACACCACATAAGTGTCAGGAATTTCTGTTACGGAACACCAAATGGTGTAACGCAACAACGACAAGGAGTACTTTTGCTGCAAGGTTAAATCAAGATCTTGCGGAAGCAAACGGGAGCAATTGATGAAGCAAAACCTGGAGTCAGAAATTGTGCATACAATAAATGGGTTTGACATCCTTTCCAATCTGAGGCATTTGTCAGCCTCTACGAAGATTATGCTTTCTGGAAGTCTTGGCAATGTTTCAAGATTTTTGCAATGATTTAATACAAGAGTTTCCAGACCAGAGACATGGTTGATGCTTGCAGGTAGGGTGGTAAAACTGTTTTCGGCTAGGTATAAAAACCTCAAGGAGGGTAAGCAGCCAATATCACTGGGAATTTCTCCTTCCAGAAGACTGCAGCCACTCACATCCAACTCTGTTAAAGAGGATAGCCCTGAAAATGAACGCAACCGCCGACGTCTACAGTTCAGAGCACCTCTCAGCATACACGTCAGTGTCCTCCAAAAATCTTGTTGCCTGCCTTTACTAACATGAAACCGTAAGATTTTCAGATTTTTTAAGAATGTCAAGCTGGATGGGAGATGCGTAATGGCACTTTCACTAATATCAAGCTCCTCTAAGCACTCTAAGCCCCCCATGCTCTCAGGAAGCTCTTCAAGATTTAAACATCCAGACAGATTAAGAACTTTGAGAGATTTTAGATTACCTACACAATCTGGTAGACTTGTGAGGTTTTCACAGTCACCCAAGTCGAGCACACTGAGTCTTTTTAGCATTCCAATTGAAGGATGAACCTGAGATAGTGCTTTGCAACCTTTCAGAATTAGCCTCTCTAGATTTGGGACATTTATGAAGTTTGGAGTCTCCACGAATAATTTGGAACCATTGAGGTCGATGACTTTTAACTTCTCTAAGACCTGCATTTAGAAAAAATTGGTTGAAAAATTTTACTAGCTTGCTAAACATATACATGTCTTATTAAGTAAGCACATGCACGAGTACTAAATCCAACCTTTTCCCCTCTCCAGAGCCTGCTAAGGAGGCAATCCCACATATTGAGCTCAAGAAGATTCTTTGGAATAAAACCTGGTGGAAATGATTTAAGATTGCAGTTGTCCCATATTAGCAGGCGTAGTTCATTTGAAAGGTGCTTAACCCCAGAAGAGAGGTGGATGGCACGAATATCAAGCAATCTTAAGTTTGTCATGTTTGTGAATGACTCTCCGTTCAAGCACACTGTTCTCCAGTCACCAGATTGCAAGACTATGCCTTTGACTTTTCCTGTTCCCTGATAGACAACTCGTAGTATGTCAGTACATGACTAGCAAGTTATTTTCCTATATCAAATATGCATGCTTGCCAAATAATTATGCAGAGTACACACCGAGTTTTTTGACAGAATATGGCATATGTCCTCAAAAAGCCAGATTCGACTTCGTTCTCCTGGCTCTTCAGGAGACTCTTGACGAACAATTTCCCAAGCCATCTCTTGCAGCAAATCATGCATCCACAGTTTGTTGTCCCTGATTTCGATAAGAGATCTATCAACAAGGACTTCCATTCCAATATCTGGGTAGAAGCCGCAATTCTCCAGAACTTCTGTAACGTAAGTTTTCTCCTTTCCCTTGAAGAAACAGGCAATATCTAGGAAAATCTCCTTCTCTATCTGCATTAGTCCATCATAACTTAACCTAAGCAGGTCAATAATTTTCCTTTCTGGACATTCTTTAAGTCTGGCCAGCGCACTCTTCCATTGCATCAAGCTTCTATTAGCCAAAAAGGAACCTAAGACATCAAGTGCTAGAGGAAGGCCGTCAGTGTATTTAATAAACTGCTCCACGAGCTCCTCAAACCCTGCTGAGGGATCTTGACTTCTAAAAGATTTCAAACAAAATAGTTCGAGAGCTTCATCAATGGATAATTTTTCTGCCTTATATATGGCATTTACTCCATATTGGAGAAGCAAATGTTGATCTCTGGTTGTTATAATGATCCTACTTCCATGTCCAAACCAATCAAGATCTCCAGCTAATTTTTCCAACTGCTCCTTTTCATCCACGTCATCCAGAACAAGAAGAACTTTTTTATGTCGCAGTCGTTCTTTTATCATGTTGGCTCCTCTATGATCATCCCTGATTCTCAAATTGTCCTCATGGAGAATATCACCGAGAAACTCGTTTTGTAGATATATCAGACCACTCTTTTCTGAAACTTCTCGGACATTGGCGAGAAACCTACATCCATCATCAAATTTGCCACAGATTCTGTCATAAACTGCTCGTGCAACGGTTGTTTTGCCTATGCCACCCATACCCCATATGCCAATACTGCGTACATCACTCTCGCCCAAGCATAAATGTTCAACTACATCTGCAACACGGGAATGCATTCCCACAAGATTGCCTACAACATAGGACAGCCGAGGACCCAGTTTATTTTCGATTTCTCCAATGATTTGCTGAATAAACTTTGTCTCATATCTGCAACGAAGAAATGCAGATGATTAGTTCCCCAGGGAGCATGGAGGCTGTTTAGTTTTGGAGGAGTTGATCATGTGTTCTGGTTCAGATGAACAATCATAATACAAAGTATGAAAGTCATGACATTCTTGGCATGTGAATTAAACAAAATGAATCATTCCAAATTACTGGAAGAGAGGCCTACCCATCTTTCAATTCTCTTCCGGCAAGATCAGCTACTTTTCTAAGTGCATCCTTCCACCTCTTTACATCTCCCTTGTCACGCGTATAGGTTTCCTCAATTTTAGCAAAGTCTCTCCCAAAGTTTCCCCTCAGTTTCCGTACGTCAGATGGATTGACCTTGTAGAAGATCGGTAGCACTGATCCTTCATCGATATCCTTGCACTCCAAAGCCTTAGCAACTTCTTCCAAGCACCAAGTAGAAGAGGCGTAGTTTTCAGAAAAAATCACAAGTACATATCTTGACATCTCTATTGCCCCCAATATTTCTGGTTTAATATGCTTTCCCCTCGGTAGATCTCGGTCGTGATCATCTTTAAAGGCCATGATTCCTCGTCGCCTCAAAGCATCGTGCAGATGGTCGACAAAGTTTTTGCGGGTATCCTCACCTCTGAAACTCAGGAAAACATCATACTTGTACTGACGCTGCTTGTTTTCTGGCCTTGGGAAAGATGCCATATCTTCTTGGACAAATTTTGTCAAAGACAAGAGAAATGAATGCACCTTGTCCTTATAGGAGTCCTCAGAAATTAATCGTAGTGTCGACGATTCAACAAAGCTGAGGAAATTTTACGGGGTTATATAGAGGCACTGCGTCCGATCTCGTACTTCCATTCCAGGGCCAAAGGAGATGAAAGAGTACAAGTAAATGGCCTCTGCGTGATCATTTGATTTGATGAATTACTGTGCATCACCCAAAAAAAGACAGCAAGAAGAGAGTTTCAGACATCCCCTGGACGATGAATGTAAGATTTACCGACGGTTAGAGGCATAATCTTGACTAGATTCTTCCTTGTAGCTTCATGATGTTATGACATGAACCGTCGATTTGCAAAGACGTATGAGCCCAGAAATACCGGAAAAGAACAAAGTAACAAAACAAGATTGAAAGCGATTTTAAAAAGTGGAACATCTCAGGCAATTGGATTGGAAAAAGACAATCAAGCAAATACCAGTTTACATCTGGAGCTAATCAACGGTGAAACACACATAACAATGAACAAAAGAAAGGAACAGCTAAATTCAGAATCAAGCAGAGAGAAAGAGAAAACCTTGAGCATGGAAGAAGCTCGAGTCCGAGCGAAGAGGCGAATGCAGAAGCCGATCGAACTCGTCGAGGCTCGAGCTTGAGAGACCACGATCCAGCGGAATCTATCTGTTCATGCGAAGGACTGCTCGAGTCAAGCTCAAGTCAAGCACCCCAACCAGAAAAGATGATTGTTTATTGTTTTGCCGATTATTGTATTTGTATGTTGCTTCGTGTTCTTTTTCCAGCCGCATGGAGGGAGTTACGTGTAGTTTCCTTCGCTCTACACAATTTTAAAAATAAAGGTTAATATGACGAAAACTTTCAAATTAGTACACCGTGATAAATTTACTGCAAATTAATCTTATGATTACCAAAAATTTCAAACTGGTACGTTTGTGACAAATTTACCTTCCGTCAATTTCTGTTAAATTTTAGTATCAATTAGTTAACCGGTCTATCCATTTGGGGTTTTATCCTGTGTTTGTCACAGGTATATTAGTTTGTGATTTTTTATGATGTTAATCTAATTTAACGGAAATTAACGGAGGGTAAAATTATTATTAATGCACTAGTTTGGGATTTTTTGTGGTAAAAAAATTTACCTGGGTAAAGTTATCACATGTGTACTAGATTAGGATTTTTTTTAGTTAAAAAATTAATTGAGGTAAATTTGTCACAAATGTATCAATTTGGATTTTTTTTATGGTATTAACCCTCAAAAAATAGATCTTAAGATCCATGCCAAGAGTTCAAAATCTGCTTTGGTACGTCATTGAGATTGCTAGTCAGAGATTAAAATCAGTTGGTATCTTAACACGAGAAAGGTTGACGCGTCAATCGAATTAAAGTGGATAATTTCCAATTAAAGTCAGTAATTTGATAAGTCACAATGATACATTTCGATAGATAAATATAGTTGTTAATCTCGAACGTACAAACAATTTTTGGTACATTTCCAATCCTAAGAAGAAATCCATCCACAAAAATAAACCTAGCAAAGAAAGAAAGTTTATATGTGATTAAAATTAGTCGGTATCTGTGGGCACATCAGGCGATTAAGGTTGGTGATGCTCATTAAAAAATTAGCAGCTTCCCCGACATTGGTAAGTTATAAAAATATATATTGTTAGATTATTAAAATAATTGGTAATTTTTTACGTATAAATAAATACGGTACTCGTTCATACCTGTTGACGAGCTTCCGACACATGTAAGTTATAAAAATATATATTGTTAGATTATTAAAATAATTGGTAACTTTTTACGTATAAATAAATACGGTACTCGTTCAAACCCGTTGACAAGCTTCCGACACATGATCGAACGAGCAAAGTCACTGGTCGTTTTTCTTGTTACCAAAGTCATTCTCACATTCACCAGCATCGTTCGCCAATTACCAAAACGGAACTAGATTCCTGTTTTTTTGGGGCACGGAGTGCTGACGTCCGGAAAGGGAATTTTATTGCTTCTGTTGGTTTTTGTTACTTGAGAATCCATTCGCTCCTTAGTAAGGTATTCGCGTGAAAAAAAAAAATCATATAGTGCAACTGTTTAGGACTTTGAAGATGTTACTCGGCACAAAACACAGTTCCCTCTTTTCCCGCATTGGATTTGCAGTTGAAGATGGGGAGAACTTGGAGATCTAAGTGAGGAATCGCTTCACTCAGATGCAAAGAAACAGCGATTGCCAAATGCTTAAGGTAACAATCCCAAGTCTGTACATTAGCCTTTTAGACATGAATCGACGCTGCCTTTCCGGTACGTGGATCACGAGGATGAGCTTAAAACAACTTTGACGTGATTCTTAAACACTATTTTCTCATGATTTGAAAGATATTTTGCTATAAACAATCGTTTGTACCGTTTATAAAAATAGACGCAACAAAATATATTTTCGTTGTTTACATAAATATTTAGACAACGATCTAAATTATTCATTTTTCGTTAAACAAACCGAGCCTTAATTGCTCATACAACCAGATCGAGATCTTCAAAACTATAGCCGTGATGTAGACTCTTAGAAGTAACTTCAAATTACATAATACTCATGAGCTTTATTGGCAGGGTATAAAGCCCCTAAAAATACAGGAATTTTGACTCGAATCCTAAATGACATGACTCTTAGAGTGTCATTGCTCAGTTGCCAGTGTCTTGCTTGTACACAAGCTCAATCCCTTAGATCAATCTTCTTACTTCCCCCATTGAAGTAAAATTTCTGCAGGTTCTCACGCTAGCTTAACACAATAATCACATACCCGAACTTGTTCATCCAACATTAATAACACCATGATATGTCAAATCATCGTCATGAAACTCACATAAAAGTGTCACTTCTAAGACTTCCCAGAAAGTCCAATAGTTGCTATGATACAAATCTTATTTGCCAAGATGGGAGATTTTAACAGCAAGTGTTCATAGTAAGTCCGCCATAGTCGCAAGGTTCGAAACGAAAGGCAATAAAGGAAATTTTAAAGACATGGAAAAGGGAAAGCTTCCACAACTTTAAGACATAATAGGGTAACAGCTGCTTGGACATTCCACTGCACGATTTGGAAGAATCTATCTATTGAAAGGAAAGGGGGACAGCTGATTAGAGGAATGCATGTATCCACAACGTCTCTTTCACAGACTGGTGGAAAGTAACAAATTTAGGATCTCAAGCAACCAACAAACAAACCACAGCAGCTCACAGCAACCAGCAAATATACAATTTTCGCATCTCACAGCAACCAGCATCAACCTAGTTTAGCATCTCTCAGGCAGGAACCAACAGATAAAGCTATTTTAGCATCTCGCAGCAACCAGCAAATCAATCAAGGCTTATCAGGGAGGAAGAAAGGGGATGAAAGTGCTGCTGACAGCGTCAATTTCTCGAAGCCATGCAGCCAAAACATAGTACAACTTGAAGTCGGCCATCACGAAGCTCCGCGCGGGCAGTATCTCCAGGTCGAAGAGCTTGGCTTGCGGGGTGGTTCGGCCACGAGAAAGGAAGGAGGGGTCATGTGGGATTGGATCAGGCCCGGGAAGCCCTGCGCGAGGCGGTCGGCTAGGTCCTGACCGTGCGGCTGCACCTCCTCCCATGCTTCGAACGATCTCTCCCCGGACATTGACTGAAGCCCAGAGGTCGAATCGCAGGTAGGGCGGGCGCGAGTTGAAGAAGAGGTGACGGAGAAGATGGGCGACCGACTGAGGATGCGCCGAGGGGGGTAGCGTTTTGCCCGTGGCTCCGGTCCAAGGTGGGGAACGGAGGATGGATGGAGAGACATTATGCGAGGGGGTTTAGCTGGGGCCACGGTAACTGCCGACCTCGTGACCAATTCCCTTCGGGATAATGCCAATGGCGCCTAGCAATACGCCGGAAGGGGCTTCTCCCCGACTGATTAAGGAAAAATCAATGGCATGTGTTAAAAGTAATTAAATATTAAATCACGTTTTTATTTAATAATTTAAACTTTAAGAACACTTTGCAGTGATGCGCAAGGTTTATAGGAAATGCTCATCAGGGTTCTTGGCCTACTTGGGTGCCAGTGCCACAAGACAAGAGCGACATTTTTAGCGGATGAGAAAACTCAGAAATGGAGTTGGTTGCCAGAAAAGAGATTGTGGGAGTTATTTCGTTGACTATATTCCATAAAGAGGGTTTTGGCTTTAGTGCAGGACTCAAATTATAATTTTCGATTAGCAATACGTTATAATTCATACTTGTAACTGTAATTTTTAGGTGGAAAAACGAATATGATTTAAAAAAAACGGATTACTTGAGAATAAACGAAGAAGAATATAGTCGGCAATAAATTTGAAAATAACGGATTGGTTGGTTAAAAACGTTAAATTAGCGTTTGATTGAAATAAGCATGCAGACTTTCTAGTATAGAAGTTTTGCTATAAGTTTCTCAACAAAACCATAGAATCCACTTACAGCATGGCGTTTGAACGCCAATATCTCCCTCCTCGAGGCAAACCTGTAAGAAAAGAATTGTCACGGTGAGAAAGCAGAACACAAAAGGCAGCAAAAGTATTCCCCTGATTTTTTTGGGGATGTTGGTGCCGGTGGTGGTCTTCTGGATCTTTGGTAGGACTTGCATAGTTTTAAGAGTTTTAGTAGTCTATTAGGATCTTGAAAGGTCAGAAACCAAGCCCCTGTCAATTGATTAATTCTAGTTGCGAATTACCTATTAGGTGGTTGTTGAAAATGTTGCAGATAAACATTACAACCAAACATAAACTCCTCGAATGTACAACGTTCAGGATTTTCAGGTTCAGACATATAGACCGGGAACCCACATCTCAATCCAACTTCATGCATTTTGGGAACTTGCTCAAGAGAGTAAGGCGGATAGGAACGTTCTAAGATCGTATTGCCCTCCCTTTGCTGTCGAAACTCATGGTAGATGCGATCCCAATCCCTGGGCGACGAGCTAGACCACCTGACTAGAAAATCATCAAAATCTACTAGACGCTACTTGTAAACCAGATGAACACCACACTTTCCCACCTTTAAAACAGGGTTGGTGATCCTAAGTGAAACATCAATGTGGTTTGACCCTCGCCAATTGGTATCCCATAGCCAACGTGGCACATAGCCCAGCCAAAGGCAACCTGAATTGACGAATCTGATGGGAAACTCAACCGTGGGAACTAGCCGATTTCCATCAACATAGAAGTCGCAAAAAATGAAGGGGGCATTTTCGAGGTCCTGACAGGAGTTGCAGTCGGTTCGTTCAAAAGAAGCGCAGATGGCGAATCCTCTCCAGTTAATGTCAAACCAATTAGGTGACTTGTCTATGCTCAACAAAGGTCCAACTGTCCGGTAGCTAAACCACCCAGGTATTTCACCTTCCAGACATGGAAACACCACATAAGTGTCAGGAATTCCTGCTAAGGAACACCAAATGGTGTAACGCAACAACGACAAGGAGTACTTCTACTGCAAGGTTAAATCAAGATCTTGCGGAAGCAAGCGGGAGCAATTGATGAAGCAAAACCTGCAGTCAGAAATTGTGCTTACAATAAATGGGTTTGACATCCTTTCCAATCTGAGGCACTCGTCAGCCTCTACGAAGATTATGCTTTCCGGAAGTCTTGGCAATGTTTCAAGATTTTTGCAATGATTTAATACAAGACATTCCAGACCAGAGATATGGTTGATGCTTGCAGGTAGGGTGGTAAAACTGTTTTCGGCTAGGCATAAAAACCTCAAGGAGGATAAGCAGCCAATATCACTGGGAATTTCTCGCTCCAGAAGACTGCAGCCACTCATATTCAACTCTGTTAAAGAGGATAGCCCTGAAAATGAAGGCAACCACTGACGTCTAGAGTTCAGAGAGCTTCTCAGCATACGTGTCAGTGTCCTCCAAAAATCTAGTCGCCGCCCTTTACTAACATGAAACCGTAAGTTTTTCAGATTTTTTAAGAATGTGAAGCTGGATGGGAGATGCGTAATGGCACTTTCACTAATGTCAAGCTCCTCTAAGCACTCTAAGCCCCCCATGCTCTCAGGCAGCTCTTCAAGATTTGAACATCCAGACAGATTAAGAACTTTGAGAGATTTTAGATTACCCACACTATCTGGAAGTCTTGTGAGGTTTTCACAGTCACCCAAGTCAAGTACACTAAGTCTTTTTAGCATTCCAATTGAAGGATGAACCTGAGATAGTGCTTTGCAACCTTTCAGAATTAGCCTCTCTAGATTTGGGACCTTTATGAAGTTTGGAGTCTTCACGAATAATTTGGAACCATTGAGGTTGATGACTTTTAACTTCTCTAAGACCTGCATTTAGAAAAAATTGGTTGAAAAATTTTACTAGCTTGCTAAACGCATAACATGTCTGATTAAGCAAACACATGCACAAGTACTAAATCCAACCTTTTCCCCTCTCCAGAGCCTGCTAAGGAGGCAATCCCACATATTGAGTTCAAGAAGATTCTTTGGAATAAAACCTGGTGGAAATGATTTAAGATTGCAGTTGTCCCATATTAGCAGGCGTAGTTCATTTGAAAGGTGCTTAACCCCAGAAGAGAGGTGGATGGCACGAATATCAAGCAATCTTAAGTTTGTCATGTTTGTGAATGACTCTCCGTTCAAGCACACTGTTCTCCAGTCACCAGATTGCAAGACTATGCCTTTGACTTTTCCTGTTCCCTGAAAGACAACTCGTAGTATGTCAGTACATGACAAGCAAGTTATTTTTCTGTATCAAATATGCATGCTTGCCAATTAATTATGCAGAGTACACACCGAGTTTTTCGACAGAATATGGCATACGTCCTTAAAAAGCCAGATTCGACTTCGTTCTCCTGGCTCTTCAGGAGACTCTCGACGAACAATTTCCCAAGCCATCTCTTGCAGCAAATCATGCATCCACAGTTTGTTGTCCCTGATTTCGATAAGAGATCTATCAACAAGGACTTCCATTCCAATAGCTGGGTAGAAGCCGCAATTGTCCAGAACTTCTGTAACGTAAGTTTTCTCCTTTCCCTTGAAGAAACAGGCAATATCTAGGAAAATCTCCTTCTCTACCTGCGTTAGTCCATCATAACTTAACCTAAGCTGGTCAATAATTTTCCTTTCTGGACATTGTTTAAGTCTGGCCAGCGCACTATTCCATTGCATCCAGCTTCTATTAGCCAAAAAGGAACCTAAGACATCAAGTGCTAGAGGAAGGCCGTCAGTGTATTTAATAACCTGCTTCACGAGCTCCTCAAACCCTGCTGAGGGATCTTGACTTCTAAAAGATTTCAAACAAAATAGTTCGAGAGCTTCATCAATGGATAATTTTTCTGCCTTATATATGGCATTTACTCCATATTGGAGAAGCAAATGTTGATCTCTGGTTGTTATAATGATCCTACTTCCATGTCCAAACCAATCAAGATCTCCAGCTAATTTTTCCAACTGCTCCTTTTCATCCACGTCATCCAGAACAAGAAGAACTTTTTTATGTCGCAGTCGTTCTTTTATCATGTTGGCTCCTCTATGATCATCCCTGATTCTCAAATTGTCCTCATGGAGAATATCGCCGAGAAACTCGTTTTGTAGATATATCAGACCATTCTTTTCTGAAATTTCTCGGACATTGGCGAGAAAACTACAGCCGTCATCAAATTTGCCACAGATTCTGTCATAAACTGCTCGTGCAACGGTTGTTTTACCTATGCCACCCATACCCCATATGCCAATACTGCGTACATCACTCTCGCCCAAGCATAAATGTTCAACTACATCTGCAACACGGGAATGCATTCCCACAAGATTGCCTACAACATAGGACAGCCAAGGACCCAGTTTATTTTCGATTTCTCCAATGATTTGCTGAATAAACTTTGTCTCATATCTGCAACGAAGAAATGCAGATGATTAGTTCCCCAGGGAGCATGGAGGCTGTTTAGTTTTGGAGGAGTTGATCATGTATTCTTGTTCAGATGAACAATCATAATACAAAGTATGAAAGTCATGACATTCTTGGCATGCGAATTAAACAAAATGAATCATTCCAAATTACTGGAAGAGAGGCCTACCCATCTTTCAATTCTCTTCCGGCAAGATCAGCTACTTTTCTAAGTGCATCCTTCCACCTCTTTACATCTCCCTTGTCACGCGTATAGGTTTCCTCAATTTTAGCAAAGTCTCTCCCAAAGTTTCCCCTCAGTTTCCGTACATCAGATGGATTGACCTTGTAGAAGATCGGTATCACTGATCCTTCATTGGTATCCTTGCACTCCAAAGCCTTAGCAACTTCTTCCAAGCACCAAGTAGAAGAGGCATAGCTTTCAGAAAAAATCACAAGTATATATCTTGACTTCTCTATTGCCCCCAATATTTCTGGTTTAATATGTTTTCCCCTCGGTAGATCTCGGTCGTGATCATCTTTAAAGGCCATGATTCCTCGTCGCCTCAAAGCATCGTGCAGGTGGTCGACAAAGTTTTTGCGGGTATCCTCACCTCTGAAACTCAGGAAAACATCATACCTGTACTGACTCTGTTTGTTTTCTGTCCTTGGGAAAGATGCCATGTCTTCTTGGACAAATTTTGTCAAAGACGAGAGAAATGAATGCACCTTGTCCTTATAGGAGTCCTCAGAAATAAATCGAAGTAGTGTCGACGGTTCAACAAAGATGAGGAGATTTTATGGGGTTATATAGAGGCACTGCGTCAGATCTCGTACTTCCATTCCAGGGCCAAAGGAGATGAAAGAGTACAAGTAAATGCCCTCTGCGTGATCATTTGATTTGATGAATTACTGTGCATCACCCAAAAAAAGACAGCAAGAAGAGAGTTTCAGACATCCCCAGGAAGATGAATGTAAGATTTACCGATGGTTAGAGGCTTAATCTTGACTAGATTCTTCCTTGGAGCTTCATGATGTTATGACATGAACCATCGATTTGCAAAGATGTGTGAGCCCAGAAATACCGGAAAAGAACAAAGTAACAAAACAAAATTCAATGAGATTCCAAATGGTGAAACACACATAACAATTAACAAAACAAAGGAACAACTAAATTCAGAATCAAGCAGAGAGAAAGAGAAAACCTTGAGAATGGAAGAAGCTTAAGTCCGAGCGAAGAGACGAAAGCAGAAGCCGATCGAATTCGTCGAGGCTCGAGCTTGAGAGACTACGATCTAGCGGAATCTATCTGTTCATGCGAAGGACTGCTCAAGTCAAGCTCAAGTCAAGCTCAAGTCAAAACCCCCCACCTAAAAAGATGATTGTTTATTATTTTGCCGATTCTTGTATTTCTGTGTTGCATGTTGCTTCGTGTTCTTTTTCCTGCCGTGGGGAGGGAGTTACGTGAAGTTTCCTTCCCTCTGCACAATTTAAAAAACGAAAGATTAATATTACGAAAAACTCTAAATTGGTACATTCGTGATAAATTTATTATAAATTAATTTTTTGATAATAAAAAACTCCAAATTGACATACTTAACATTATATTAATTTTCGTTATATTTTAGTATCAATTGCTGAGTTGGATTATACGTGGTAGTTAACGGGTATACCTGTTTGGAGTGTTACCCTCCATTTGTCACGTGTGTACTAGTTTGTGATTTTTCATGATATTAATCTAATTTAACGGAAATTAACGGAGGGAATCAAAATTCGAAAAGGAGCTTGGTGGCTACAAATACAAATGTACTAGTTTGAGATTTTTTGAGATTAAAAAATTAGTCTTGAGTAAATTTATCATAGGTGTATTAGATTTTTTTGTAATCCAAAAATTAATATGGGGTAAATTTATCACAGTTGTACTAGTTTAGAGTTCTTCGTAGTAATAACACTTAAAAAAAGATCTGAAGAACCATGCCAAGAGTACAAAATATGCTCTGGTACGCGGTTGAGATTGCTATTCAGCCATTAAAATCAGCTGGTATCTTAATGTGACGGAGGTTGGCACATCAATCACATTAAAGTCGATAATTTCCAACAAAAGTCAGCAATTTGATGAGTCATAATGATAAATTTCGAGAGATTAATATTGTTGTTAATCTTGAACATATAAAGAATTTTTGGTATTTTTACAATCCTAGGAAAAAATCCATCCCAAAAAATAAAACTAGCAAAGAAAAAAAGTTTATATGTGGTTAAAATTAGTCGGTATCTTAACGTGACGGATGTGAGTACATTAGGCGATTAAGGTTGGCAATGCTTAATAAAAAAATTAGCAGCTTCCCCGGCGTTGGTAAGTTATAAAAATATATATTGTTAGATTATTAAACTAATTGGTAATTTTTTACGTATAAATAAATACGGTACTCGTTCAAACCTGTTGACGAGCTTCGGATGTGTGATCGGACAAGCAAAGTTACTGGTCGTTTTTCTTGTTACCAAAGTCGTTCTGACATTCACCAGCATCGTTCGCCAATTACCGAAACAGAGATGGAATTTTATTGCTTCTGTTGGTTTTTGTTACTTGATAATCCATTCGCTCCTTAGTAAGGTATTCGCGTGAAAAAAAATCATATAGTGCAACTGTTCAGGACTTTGAAGATGTTACTCGGCACAAAACACAGTTCCCTCTTTTCCCGCATTGGATTTGCAGCTGAAGATGGGGAGAACTTGGAGATCTAAGGCTCCGTTCATTTGGCGGAAAATATTCTCCTTTTGAAAAATATTTTCCCGGAAGTCATTTTCCTAGAAAATGTTTTCCCGGAACATAATTTTCCGGTGTTCGGCGACTAACATGAAAAAGTTTCGAAAAATATTTTTCGCCGGTGGCAGCCGGCGGCCGGGGCCCGTGGCGGGCGATCGGCAGCGTGCGATTGGCAGCGGAGGTCGACGAGCGGCGGCGGTGGCCGGCGAGCGGCGGCGACGACCGGCGAGCGGCGGCGACGGCCGACGACCTTAGTGAAGAAGAATAAGAAGAAGCTCCGAAAAATAATTTCCGCTTTTGAAGAAGCGGAAATCATTTTCCATAGACTTAAGCTATTTGGTGAGGGGGGGAAGGAAAATATTTTCCTACGGAAAACGTTTTCCGCCCCCCGAACACCGGAATACCCGGGAAATATTTTCCGGGAGAATATTTTCCGCCAAATGAACGGAGCCTAAGTGAGGAATTGCTTCACTCATACGCAAAGAAACAGAGATTGCCAAATGCTTAAGGTAACAATCCCAAGTCTGTACATTAGCCTTTTAGACATGAATCGACGCTGCCTTTCCGGTACGTGGGTCACGAGGATGAGCTTAAAATAACTTTGACGTGATTCTTAGGCACTGTTTTCTCATGATTTAAAAGATATTTTGCTATAAACAATCGCTTGTACCGCTTACAAAAATAAACGTAACAAAATATATTTTCATTGTTTACATAAATATTTAGACAACAATCTAAATTATTCATTTTTCGTTAAACAAACTGAGCCTTAATTGCTCATACATCAGATCGTGATCTTCAAAACTATAGCCGTCATGTAGACTCTTAGAAGTAACTTCAAATTACATAATACTCATGAGCTTTATTGGCAGGGCATAAAGCCCCTAAAAATACAGGAATTTTGACTCGAATCCTAAATGACATGACTCTTAGAGTGTCATTGCTCAGTTGCCAGTGTCTTGCTTGTACACAAGCTCAATCCCTTAGATCAATCTTCTTACTTCTCCCATTGAAGTAAAACTTCCGCAGGTTCTCACGCTAGCTTAACACAATAATCACATACCCGAACTTGTTCATCCAACATTAATAACACCATGATATGTCAAATCATCCTCATGAAAATCAGATAAAAGTGCCACTTCTAAGACTTCCCAGAAAGTCCAATAGTTGCTATGATACAGATCTTATTTGCCAAGATGGTAGATTTTAACAGCAAGTGTTCATAGTAAGTCCGCCATAGTCGCAAGGCTCGAAACGAAAGGCAATAAAGGAAATTTTAAAGATATGGAAAAGGGAATGCTTCCACGACCTTCAAACATGATAGGGTAACAGCTGCTTGGACATTCTACTGCGGGATTTGGAAGAATCTATCTATTGAAAGGAAAGGGGGACAGCTGAATAGAGGAATGCATGTATCGCCAACGTCACTTTCAGAGACTGGTGGAAAGTAACAAATTTAGGATCTCAAGCAACCAACAAACAAACTACAGCAGCTCACAGCAACCAGCAAATATACTATTTTTCGCATCTCACAGCAACCAGCATCAACCTAGTTTAGCATCTCTCAGGAACCAACAGATAAAGCTATTTTAGCATCTCGCAGCAACCAGCAAATCAATCAAGGCTTATCAGGGAGGAAGAAAGGGGATGAAAGTGCTGCTGACAGCGCCACTTTCTCGAAGTCATGCAGCCAAAACATAGTACAACTTGAAGTCGGCCATCACGAAGCTCTGCTGGGGCAGTATGTCCAGGTCGAAGAGCTTGGTTTGCGGGGGGTTCACCCACGAGAAGGAAGGAGGGGTCATGTGGGATTGGATCAGGCCCGCGAAGCCCTGCGCGAGGCGGTCGGCTAGGCCCTGACCGTGCCGCTGCACCTCCTCCCATGCTTCGAACGATCTCTCCACGGACATTTACTGAAGCCCAGAGATCGAAGACGGCGACCCAAATTCCTCTCCGCTACGCGCTGTTCATACAGCGAGGAGCCCAGACAGCAAAAAGGGGTCCGATCAAAATACGAAACGAACTCGCTTCGATACTAGCCAAGATCCGATCTTTCCTCAACCGCTGCTAGATAGGGCTGTCGATTCTTAGGGGCTTCGATCGCGATTCACCCTGAGGCTCCCTCCACAGGAGGACGATGCTGCTTCGGATTGATTGGGCTGAGCTGACGAATGGATAAGAATCGAATCGCAGGTGGCGCGAGTTGAAGAAGAGGTGACGGAGAAGATGGGCGACCGACTGAGGATGCGCCGAGGGGGGTGGCGTAGTACGCACACGGTCTCCCGTCGCCGCCACGTTTTATGGTTAAGGGCGGGGGGTAGCGTTTTGCCTGTGGCTCCGGTCCAAGGTGGGGAACGGAGGATGGATGGAGCGATATCATGCTAGGCGGTTTCGCTTAGGTCGCGGTAGCTGCCGACCTCGTGACCAATTCCCATTGGGATAATGCCAACGGCGCAAATCTTTAAAAGATGATGGTTTGGGGTTTCTCTGCATTTGATTAAGGAAAAATAAATTATATGTGTTAAAGTAATTAACTATTAAATCACGCCTTCATTTATTTTAGAACAGTTGACAGTAATTCCACCAAAATCTCACATGGTATCAAAGTTGGTGGTCTTGAGTTCAAATTTTCACAGGCTCCATTTGCCTTCCCAATTAAATATGTCCATATCTAATATTAGGCAAAATGACCATACTAAGCATGAGGGAGAGTGTTAGAGTGATTAAATATTAAACTACGTCTTGATCTAACAGTTTGAACTTTTAGAACTGTTCATCAGGGTTCTTGGCCTACTTGGGTGCCAAGGTTTATAGGAAATGCTCATCTGGGCTCTTGGCCTACTTGGGTGCCAATGCCACGAGAGAGACATTTTTAGCAAATGAGAAAACTCAGAAATGGAGTTGACAGCCAAAAAAGAGATTGTGGGAGTTATTTCATCGACTATATTCCATAAAGACGGTTTTGGCTTTAGTGCAGGACTCAAATTATAATTTTAAATTAGCAATACATTATAATTCATACTTTTAACTGTAATTTTTAGGTGGAAAAACGAATTTGCTTAAAAAAACAGATTACTTGAGGAATAAACGAAGAAGAATATAGTCGGTAATAAATTTGAAAACAATGGATTGGTCGGTTAAAAACGTCAAATTAGCGTTTGATTGAAATATGCACGCAAACTTTCTAGTATAGAAGTATTGCTATAAGTTTCTCAACAAAACCATAAAATCCACTTACAGCTAAGCGTATGGACCGCGCAGTGTGGTTCTTCGAGGCAAAACTGTAAGAAAAGAGGTGTCACGGTGAGAAAGCAGAACACAAAAGGCAGCAAAAGTATTCCCCTGATTTTTTGGGAGATGTTGCTGTCGGTGGTGGTCTTCTGGATCTTTGGTAGGGCTTGCATAGTTTTAAGAGTTTTAGTAGTCTATTAGGATCTTGAAAAGGTCAGAAACCAAGTCCCCGTCAATTGATTAATTCTAGTTGCGAATTACTTATCAACAATATCAGGAAGAGATGGCAGTGGTTGATGACGTCTCCCATATGTCCCAAAACCAAATATAAACTCCGCGACTGTATGACCTCCGGGATTTTCAGAGTCAAGCAGATGGTTCCGGAACCCACATCTCACTCCAACTTCATGCATTTTGGAAATTTGCTCAAGAGAGCAAGGCGGATAGGAACGTTCTAAGATCGTATTGCCTTCCCTTGGTTGTTGGAACTGATGGTAGATGCGATCCCAATCCCTGGGCGACGTGCTAGACCACCTGACTAGAAAATCATCAAAATCCATTGGATGCTGCTCATAAACCAGATGAACACCACACTTTCCCACCTTTAAAACAGGGTTGGTGATCCTAAGTGAAACATCAATGTGGTTTGACCCTCGCCAATTGGTGTCCCGTGGAAATAGCCAACGTCGCACATAGCCCAGCCAAAGGCAACCCGAATTGACGGATCTTATGGGAAACTCAACAGTGGGAACTAGCCGATTTCCATCAACACAGAAGTCGCAAAAAACGAAGGGGGCATTTTCCAGGTCCTGACAGGAGTTGCAGTTGGTTCGTTCAAAAGAAGCGCAGATGGCGAATCCTGTCCGGTTCTTGTTAAACCAATTAGGTGACATGTCTTTGCACAGCAAAGGTCCAACTGTCTGGTAGCTAAACCACTCAGGTATTTCACCTTCCAGACATGGAAACACCACATAAGTGTCATGATCTGATGTTACAGAACACCAAATGGTGTAACGCAACAATGACAAGGAGTACTTTTGCTGCAAGGTTAAATCAAGATCTTGCGGAAGCAAAGGGGAGCAAATGACGAAGCAAAACCTGGAGTCAGAAATTGTGCATATAATAAATGGGTTTGACATTCTTTCCAATCTGAGGCACTTGTCAGCCTCTACGAAGATTATGCTTTCTGGAAGTCTTGGCAATGTTTCAAGATTTTTGCAATGATTTAATACAAGACATTCCAGACCAGAGATATGGTTGATGCTTGCAGGCAGGGTGGTAAAACTGTTTTCGGCTAGGTATAAAAACCTCAAGGAGGGTAAGCAGCCAATATCACTGGGAATTTCTCCTTCCAGAAGACTGCAGCCATTCATATCCAACTCTGTTAAAAAGGATAGCCCTGAAAATGAACGCAACCGCTGACGTCTAGAGTTCAGAGTGCTTCTCAGTATATGCGTCAGTGTCCTCCAAAAATCTTGTTGCCTTCCTTTACTAACATGAAACCGTAAGTTTTTAAGATTTTTTAAGAATGTCAAGCTGGATGGGAGATGTGTAATGGCACTTTCAATGATGTCAAGCTCCTCTAAGCACTCTAAGACCCCCATGCTCTCAGGCAGCCCTTCAAGATTTGAACATCCAGACAGATTAAGAACTTTGACAGATTTTAGATTACCTACACTATCTGGAAGTCTTGTGAGGTTTTCAGAGTCACCCAAGTCAAGTACACTGAGTCTTTTTAGCATTCCAATTGAAGGATGAAGCTGAGATAGTGCTTTGCAACCTTTCAGAATTAGCCTCTCCACGAATAATTGGGAACCATTGAGGTTGATGATTTTTGACTTCTCTAAGACCTGCATGTAGAAAAAATTGGTTGAAAAATTCTACTAGCTTGCTAAACATATACATGCCTGATTAAGCAAACACATGCACGAGTACTAAATCCAACCTTTTCCCCTCTCCAGAGCCTGCTAAGGAGGCAATCCTGCATATTGAGTTCAAGGAGATTCTTTGGAATAAAACCTGGTGGAAATGATTTGAGATTGCAGTTGTCCCATTTTAGCAGGCGTAGTTCATTTGAAAGGTGCTTAACCCCAGAAGAGAGGTGGATGGCACGAATATCAAGCAATCTTAAGTTTGTCATGTTTGTGAATGACTATCCGTCCAAGCACACTGTTCTCCAGTCACCAGATTGCAAGACTATGCCTTTGACTTTTCCTGTTCCCTGATAGACAACTCGTAGTATGTCAGTACATGACTAGCAAGTTTTTTTCCTATATCAAATACACGTGCTTGCCAATTAATTATGCAGAGTACACACCGAGTTTTTCGATAGAATATGGCATACGTCCTTAAAAAGCCAGATTCGACTTCGTTCTCCTGGCTCTTCAGGAGACTCTTGACGAACAATTTCCCAAGCCATCTCTTGCAGTAAATCATGCATCCACAGTTTGTTGTCCTTGATTTCAATAAGAGCTCTATCAACAAGGACTTCCATTCCAATATCTGGGTAGAAGCCGCAATTGTCCAGAACTTGTGTAATGTAAGTTTTCTCCTTTCCCTTGAAGAAACAGGCAATATCTAGGAAAATCTCCTTCTCTATCTGCGTTAGTCCATCACAACTTAACCTAAGCAGGTCAGTAATTTTCCTTTCTGGACATTCTTTAAGTCTGGCCAGCGCACTCTTCCATTGCAGCAAGCTTCTATTAGCCAAAAAGGAACCTAAGACTACAAGTGCTAGAGGAAGGCCGTCAGTGTATTTAATAACCTGCTCCACGAGCTCCTCAAACCCTGCTGAGGGATCTTGGCTTCTAAAAGATTTCAAACAAAATAGTTCGAGAGCTTCATCAATGGATAATTTTTCTGCCTTATATATGGCATTTACTCCATATTGGAGAAGCAAATGTTGATCTCTGGTTGTTATAATGATCCTACTTCCACGTCCAAATCAATCAAGATCTCCCGCTAATTTTTCCAACTGCTCCATTTCATCCACGTCATCAAGAACAAAAAGAACTTTTTTATGTGGCAGTCATTCTTTTATCATGTTGGCTCCTCTATGATCATCCCTGATTCTCAAATTGTCCTCAGGGAGAATATCACCAGGAAACTGGTTTTGTAGATATATCAGACCGTTCTTTTCTGAAATTTCTTGGACATTGGCGAGAAAACTACAGCCATCATCAAATTTGCCACAGATTCTGTCATAGACTGCTCGTGCAATGGTTGTTTTGCCTATGCCACACATACCCCATATGCCAATACTGCAAACATCACTCTCGCCCAAGCATAAATGTTCAACTACATCTGCAACACGGGAATGCACTCCCACAAGATTGCCTACAACAAAGGACAGCCGAGGGCCCAGTTTATTTTCGATTTCTCCAATGATTTGCTGAATAAACTTTGTCTCATATCTGCAACGAAGAAATGCAGATGATTAGTTGGCCAGGGAGCATGGACGCTGTTTAGTTTTGGAGGAGTTAATCATGTATTCTGGTTCAGATGAGCAATCATAATACAAAGTATGAAAGTCATGACACTCTTGGCATGCGAATTAAACAAAATGAATCATTCCAAATTACTGGAAGAGAAGCCCACCCATCTTTCAATTCTCTTCCGGCGAGATCAGCTGCTTTTCTCAGTGCATCCTTCCACCTCTTTATATCTCCCATGTCGCGTATAGGTTTCCTCAATTTTAGTAAAGTCTCTCCCAAAGTTTCCCCTTAGTTTCCGTACGTCAGATGGATTGACCTTGTAGAAGATCGGCATCACTGATCCTTCATCGATATCCTTGCACTCCACAGCCTTAGCAACTTCTTCCAAGCACCAAGTAGAAGAGGCATAGTTTCCAGAAAAAATCACAAGTACATATCTTGACTTCTCTATTGCCCCCAATATTTCTGCTTTAATATGTTTTCCCCTCTGTAGATCTTGGTCGTGATCATCTTTAAAGGCCATGATTCCTCGTCGCCTCAAAGCATCATACAGATGGTCAACAAAGTTTTCGCGGGTATCCTCACCTCTGAAACTCAGGAAAACATCATACTTGTACTGACTCTGTTTGTTTTCTGTCCTTGGGAAAGATGCCATGTATTCTTGGACAAATTTTGTGAAGACGAGAAATGAATGCACCTTGTCCTTGTAGGAGTCCCAAGAATTAAATCGAAGTAGTGTTGACGATTCAACAAAGATGAGGAGATTTTACGGGGTTATATAGAGGCACTGCATCCGATCTAATACTTCCATTCCAAGGCCGAAGGAGATGAATGAGTACAACTGTACAAGTAAATGCCCTCTGCGTGATCATTTGATTTGATGAATTACTGTGCATCACCAAAAAAAGAGAGAGCAAGAGGAGAGTTTCAGACATCCCCTGGAAGATGAATGTAAGATTTACCGAAGGTTAGAGGCATAATCTTGATTAGATTCTTCCTTGGAGCTTCACGATGTTATGACATGAACCATCAATTTGCAAAGATGTACGAGCCCAGAAATACCGGAAAAGAACAAAGTAACAAAACAAAATTGAAAGAGATTCTAAAAAGTGGAACATCTCAGGCAATTGGAATGGAAAAAGACAATCAAGCAAATACCGGTTTACATCTGGAGCTAATCAACGGTGAAACACACATAGCAATGAACAAAACAAAGGAACAACTAAATTCATAATCAAGCAGAGAGAGGGAGAAAACCTTGAGCACTTGAGTCCGAGCGAAGAGACGATTGCAGAAGCCGATCAAAGTCATCGAGGCTTGAGCTTGAGAGACTACGATCCAGCGGAATCCATCTGGTCATGCGAAGGACTGCTCAAGTCAAGCCCAAGTCAAGCACCCCCATCAGAAAAGAGGCAAAAGAACACTATAAGTGCTATAAGTTGTGTACGGAAGATATTTTGGTGCCATAACTTTTTTTCGGATCACTTTGGTGCCAACTTTTTTGAAAAACGATCACTTTAGTGCCAATGCTGACATGGCTCGCCGGAAATCTGACATGGTGCTTTTTTATTAATATCCAATGCTGACGTGGCTTGCTGGAAAGTCCAGTCAGCCATTATAGCGAAAACAATGCCGTTCAACCTTTCTCCCCCTAATTTAAGAATCCTAAATCGGCTAATTGGACATATTCTCCAATTGCAAACCCTAATCGGCCATATTATTTTTCTGTTTTCTCCAAAATTGACAGCTGAAGGTTGCAAATGGATGGCAGGAGCTTCACTAGCGGCTCAAATTCATTTGAACGAAGCGAAGAAGAAGGCTGGTTCTTTTGCTATTGTGGGTTACCGAGTCCAAGAAGAACATCTTGGACTCGATCGAACCCCGGGAGAAGATTCCATGGATGCGCTAGGTATAGAAAAGGCTTGAAGTGCAAATTCTTCAAGTGGGTCGATGCGAAATTTTCAGATTAAGCAACAGAGGTGATAGTGAAGCTACTTGAAGCTCGATATCAACCTCCACCTACATTAACGGACGAGCTGGACGATGTTGACTCATTGCAGCAACAGAGGTGATAGTGAAGCTACTTGAAGCTCGATATCAACCTCCACCTACATTAACGGACGAGCTGGACGATGTTGACTCATTGCAAGCTGAAATGAAGGCTTTAGCATCTCTAGCCAACCATTTGAAGAAAAAAGTTCGAAGGATGAAAATTGAAAGAAAGTGTTATTGATTATTAATTGAGGTTAATATCACGAAAAATTTCAAACTAGTACACCTGTGACAAATTTACCCCATACTATTTTTTTGACCACAAAAAGCCCTAAACTGGTACACTCGTGACAATTTTACCCCGAACTATTTTTTTTACCATAAAAAACCCCACATTGGTATAACTGTAACAATTTTACTCCCGAACTAATTTTTTGGCCACCAAAAATCCCAAACTGATACACCTATAATAAATTTACCGTCTGTTAGTTTCTGTTAAATTTTACTATCAAATTACTAAGTTTAATGACACATGGTAATTGACATGTGTAACGATTTTGGGTTTTACCTTTCTGTTTGTCACAAGTTTACCAATGTATGATTTTTTGTGATATTAATATAATTTAACGGACACTAACAAATGTAAATTTATCACAAATATACCAGTTTGGGATTTTTAGTGGTCAAAAAATTAGTTTGGGGGTAAAATTGTCACAGGTGTACCAGTGTGGGGTTTTGGGTGGTCAAAGAAATATTTCGGGGTAAAATTATCACAAGTGTACTAGTGTGGAGTTTTTGGTGATCAAAAAAATAGTTCGGGATAAATTTGTCACAGGTGTACCAGTTTGGGGTTTTTCGTGATATTAACCCTTTGTTGATTGTGTTATTGATATTTTTAATAGCCTATTTTATCGTCAAATGTAATGTCAGTGATGAATAAAAGTTTCGTAGTCTACCATAATTTAAGATAGACTTGTACTATGTACTTGTATTCATCAATTTGTAGCTACGGTTGTGTTATTAGTTTGCTGCAATTTATGTATATAACAAGAGGTTCGCTGCAATCTATGGCAAATGGAATGTTGAAATTTATTGGTTCTCAATCTTGAGTTGCTTAGTATTTTATTGCTGCATATTTTCATGCAGTTTTGCCTCATTGGCAACATATTTTTGCTCAATTGCTGCACTTCCTCCTTTGCTGCATATTTTTGCTTATTTGCTATCATTTGCTGCACTTCCTCATTTGTTACATATTTTTTGCTCATTTGCTATAGTTCCTCATTTGCTGCATATTTTTGCTCATTTGCTGCATTTTTTCATCTGGTTAGATGGTTGCATATTATGGAGTAAGGTTCACTACTGGAAAATAAGGTGCTGCAAGTGCTACAACTCTGCGTAGCAGCAAATCATGGAGTCGTTACAAGTTCAGCAGTTGACATTTTAGTGCCAAATATTTATAATCGAGATCACTTAAGTGCTAGTTGTGGTTCAAAAGTGATCACTTAAATTCTAATCGTTGTTCAAAAGCGATCACTTAAGTGCCAATTGTAGCGAAAAATGGATCACTTAAGTGTTATACTGTGTGTTTCTTTGAAAATGGGAGACTTTGGTTCCAATAAATCAATCTTTAAACTAGATCATTCCAGGACCAAAGCAGTAACTACACCAGCAGTGCTCACCAGCACCAAACCGCCCCAAACCATACTCATAAATTGGTTCAAACAGCTGCCAAACCATATTCAATCACTAGCCCAAAATAACCCCCAAACCATTTTAAAAAAGGACTCAAAATGCTTGCATATTGCGTGCTAGTGCAAGCACCATACTGCACTCTCAAATATGACAAAATCAGCAACTGCCATACTGCACTCCCAAACAGTACAAAATCAGCAGTTGGTGCAAACATCATACTACACTCTCACATAGCACAAAATCAGCAACTAGTGCAAGCACCATACTGCACCTAAAAATAGCACAAAAAACCAGTATTGGCAGCACCAATTCCCACCCTCCCCACCAACTGCATTTTACATGTGTCAAACAGTACATACTGAACCAGTTTCTTTGAATATTAACTTACTGATGCAACTTGCAAGTACCTCACTACACCAGTACTATACTAAAATAGGATTAACACATGTGCAAAGATAAGGAAATCACAACCACCTTAATCATGGTAAACATCGAATTTAGTCATTATGCACAACATCCCACTAATCAATAACATTCCAGGACCATAAAAAATCAACCTCCCATTAGTTAATATGGTAAACCTCCCTAATGTCACAAAAACCAACAACCATCTCAACACCATCTCATTAGTCAATAGTGATAAGTCCACCCTTTCCTTTTTCTTTCGATAGCTTCTTGAGTTGATTCATAATTTCTTGACTCTTTCGAACTAGAGGAGCTGCAGGTTGTTCTTCTAAAGATGTAGGTTCTTCAATATTTGGAGTTGCTTCTTCTTGAACTGCTAAAGCTGCATCTTCTTCAACAACTGGAGCTACTTCTTCTTAAACTGCTTGAGCTACATCTTCTTCAACAGCTAGAGCTATTTCTTCTTAAATTGCTCCAGTTGCATCTTTTTCAACTGCCGGACCAGCAGGTTGTTCTACTAGTCTTCTTGCTCGAGATTTCTTCTTTGGTGCAGCAACTGTCTTCCTCTTACTGTTGTTGGTGACTATTTTGGAGCTATCAGCATATGCTAGTTGATCAGGAACTAGTGTTGGGTTCTTTGTTGGTGGCTATTTGCGAACACTCTTCTCTGCAGCCACCCTTCTTCTTTTCGGACCAGCCGCTTGCGACATTAGTTGGGTTCTTTTTTGTGCAGCCCTTGACTCTTGGCTTAGGCTAACTTGAGATATGAGAACCTCTGAACTCCTTTCAAGCTATAACAACATAATCATGGATGAAAAGAAGTAATATTGTCATGAAAGTGAAAAACGCAAAAATGAAATGCATGAGATATACAACATTTACATGAAAATAGTCATTTCAGTATCGAAGTCCATATAAATTCCATAACCATATTGTCTTAATCTTCTGTTGAGAACCCCTCTTGTTTGATATGATGCCTCACTTTGAGGAACCTGAGCTGCTTGTTCAGTTGGTCTTCTTCTCACCTCATAAGGACAAAACAATGTCAACTAAAGTCAAAGTCTACTCACCAAAGATTAATATAAATACATATACTTAATAGCTTACTGGATATTTTCCCTTAGCCTGTGCAACAGTCGAGGAGGAGTTTGCCCTTGAACCTGGGCCTCCAGTTGGCTCTTTAGTTGGTTCTTGAACTCGGCCTTCAGCAACCTTTTAGCTATACAATCAGCATGCCTATTAGTTGGCCCTCCAGTAGGCCTTTCAGCAACCCATTCAGCCGGTTCTTGTGCTGGCGCTGCACTTGATCCAATTTGAGTTCTGTCACTTGGCTGTTGAAGCAACATCAGTTGCTTCTTCGAATGACAACCACTTTTGTTGTGACATTCCTCATGATAATATGAACATCTCACCTTTGTACCTGACCTGCTCTTCTTTTTACTTTCAGGTTCTTCCTCTTGCTTTCTTTGTCTCCTTTTAGGCATTCCTATTTGCTTATTAAGTGGCAAAGGATGAGGGGCTTCATGATTTGTTGGCTCCCAGAATTTTGTACTTCTAATAGGCTGCATTATGTATTGGTACGCAGCAAGATATGTGCTTTTGTGATAGCAACCATGCAGGTATTCCTCGGGATTTTGATACTTCGCTTGGATGACACAAATGGCATGTGCGCAGGGAATTCCAGAAAGTTGCCAAGCTCGAGATAAGCACTTTATTTTGTCCAATTGGACAACATACTCATCTATCTTTTCCATGACCTCATAACTATCATTTCCATTCCAGATAGGATGACAGAACCTACTACTTACCAAGTTGTCATCCAATCTTTGAGCAATCCTAGGACCATATTGTCTAGTCCACTTCGCAGCCTCATTTCTCTATTTTGTAGCCTTGTCATAATTATCACTCAAATATCCTTAAGCATGCTGATGATTGGTTTGCACCTCGCCTCTAAAATTCTGCCATTGAAGGCTTCACTGAGATTGTTATCGATGATATCACTCTTGAATTCTTCACTAAAGAAGGCTTTGCACCAATGCTTGGGTCCAGTTTGGAAAAGTGCTTCATAACCATCTTTCGTCAAGTTAAGCAGCTGCTCTTTATGAATTCTAAAATCAGCCATGTTAGTGCCCTTAGCTATCATCCAAAATTGCTTATGTAGTTTCTCTCCTTTGTAGATCTTTGCCCAGTTTGCATATATGTGCCTCGCACACATCTTATGTTCAGCAAATGGCATCAACTCAGCTAGAGCAGGAAGAAGTCCCTACAAGAATTCATACATCAAGGCATTAATAAAGGCATGTGTAAGATAAAATATGTCATAACTATTGTTTGTGCAGTTGCACCAGCATTACCTTTTGTTGGTTGCTCATGAAAGCCTAACCTTCTCCATTAGTGATCTCAAGGTCTGCCATCAAATTTTTCAGGAACCACGACCAAGTGTCCTCGCTCTCTACCTTCACAACAGCCCAAGCAATTGGAAACATCTAGTTATTGCCATCCTTCCCAATGACAGCCAACAATTCTCCCTTGCACACGCCCTTTAAGAAACATCCATCTAACTCTATAACTCGTATTGTCACGCCCTAAATCCTGCAGGCGCGCGACACCCCGCTACAATCGTTGAGATGCGACGTCCCAGGACTCGTCACCGACCCTTCATTTTATCTTTTAATTACGCATACAGAAACGAACACAACAATCCCCGGACAAACAACAAATAGGGATAGTCAGGAAAACAAATCACAACAGTCAAACAACACTATTTTAATTTTCACTTGATTAACCCCTAGGAATATTCTTACAAGCCCACTTCGGGCGCTACTACAAAGAGCCAGCAAAAAGATATCAGGCTGAGGGTCAATCTACTCCACTAATAGGTAGAACTCCAAAAACCAGCTTCTAAACGCTCTGAACCAAACTGGGTGCATCAACACGCTAAGGGCCTGAAAAAGGGGTTAACAACAATAAATGAGACGAAAGTCTCAATAAGTTAACGGCCAAAGCCCCGCTTAGGAGGCCAACTCGCACGGGATCCCTAACCAGGCAACACAACATCAGCAGCACATTATTAAACAACCACAGGCATCCTTACCTCGCCTTGGTACACACGTTGATGAATGCATGTGTTACATACTCGAAGCATTTAAAGAGAATTTCCATGCATTAATGCATCACAGTCGCGCGTTTCTCGATTATAAGGCAAAACCCGCTTGGGCACGTCCCATACCATGCTTAGCAGTTTTTACCCCATAATCAAGCACTATGCATCACACGTATTCCAATTATTACGCCCCTCGAGTCCGCCACACATCAAACGATACGCAAGATGGCGGTCTACCGGTAAAAACCGGGCTCCGTCTCGCCTTGTCGGGCACGGCTATGTCAAATGATACACAGGATGACGGCATTCCAATACGGCGACATCAAACGATACACAGTAAGATGGTATCCCGTAAGGAGCATCGAGTCCGAGCTCGGGCCGCAACAAGGCATTCGGGGTATTGGCACTCTAGATTATCCCTAGACATCCGATAAATCGGGCAACGTCAAGCGATACACAGTAAGACGGCTCCAACGTGTGACCACACGAGCACACAAGCATTCCGGCCAATTATTATCTTCTCAATTAGCTTATACGTTCATGAATAGTGCTCATATTAATGCCATACAACAATATCACATGGTCACACATACAACAGTCAATCAATTTTGCAAGCTTCAATGTCAAACCCGAATATTAATCACAAAGTATCATAATCATTACTTGGCATAACAATAAAAATTTAAATGCCAAAAATCTCATAGACTTTCTTGAACATTTCCGATCAAAACAACTTGTCATAAAAATAATTTTATACAACAAATCACGGCACAAACGGCAACATTCAAACTAGAAATCATAATTTGAAATTATAAATTTTTCAAAATAATAATAAATAAATTCTGAATTTAATTATTTAATAATATCCGAAGTAATTTCTTTTCAAAGAATTCGAAATATTTTCTCGAATTAAAATCGCTTAAATAATTTTCTAAAAAGACAATTTATACGGCGAAAACCGACATTGGCATCACAATTGACGCTAGAAAATTTTTCGAAAATAATAATATTTAATTTTCGAAAATTAATTATTTAATAATAAAATAATAATATTTAATTTGGAATTAATTGATTAACTAATAACATAATATTTAAAATTCCGAAAATAAATGATTTAATAATAATAATAATCAATAACAATAAACTAATCAATAACTTATACCCTAAACACAATTAACTAAACACTAACCCATAATTAACACATAATCCTAACTAAACAAACATAATATTAACATAAACACTACTCAAACTACCATAAGCAAGTTTAACACCTTAAACACGGGATTAGGGGTTAACTTACACCACTAACGATGGCGACGACGAGGTATAACGGCGGCGGCAAGGGCGGTTTGCGGTGGTTCCAGTTTGGACTCGGCGGCCGGACGATGAACGGCGGCAAAAAAGCACGGCAAAGGGAGCGGCGGCGCCCCGGCGGATCTGGTCGATCATGGCTCCGGCACGACCAATGGCCGCGTGAACAAGAGAAGAAAAGGGAGAGGAGGGGCGGTGACGACGGCGGTCGAGGACGGCGATGAGCGAGTCGAGGTGGACGACGCGCGGCGGAGTCGGAGTGGCATGACAGCTAGGCCGGCGGACAGCATTGCTCGCGCGCCGTGCGGGTAAGCCGTCGACAGGCCGTCGCGGCAACAGACGGCAGCACGACTCGTTCGGGGTGACGGCAGCACGAGGCGACGGCGGGCGGTGGCTGGGTTGGTCCCGACGAGGCGCAATCGCGAGTGAAATAGAAGCGGGGCGAAACCATAAACAATCAGCGTCGGGGGAGGAAGAAAGGGAAGGAAGAGAAGGAAGAAAAAGAAGAAAAGGAGAAAAAGAAAAAGAAAAAGGAGAAAAGGAAAAGAGAGAGTTGGTAGGTGGGGTTTGGTGGGGAGGTCCGGCGGGAAATGGGGAGAGAGAGAGAGAGAGAGAGAGAGAGAGAGGAAAAGTCAAATCGCAATAATCGCGATCCAACAGCTACGATTCAAATTCGGAAACGATCCAACGATCTCCGAAAAATCCTTATTAATACTTGGGCAAAATTGTATTAATAAAAACACACTGCGAGGGTGGTCTACCAGTCCAAATTCGTATCCGGTCAAAAATTCACTTTTCACATATCCCGGGTAATATCGAGGTTGGTCGCAATAATATCGACACTGTCCAATTAAATTCTTTTCGGAATTCCGAGAAATTCGACACCAATGTTTGGGCTCTAATTAACGGTCAAATTCGATCGAATGCAATTTTAGCGAAATCTCAATTTTAAAAACAATAACCGGAAGTGATCAGTTCCCGAGCGAGATTTTACTATAAGCATACTGACGAATTACACGTTTTATAAATCCCAAAAATAGGTTGAAATTCGGAATGTCACACGTCTACAACCACCACCAAATCCCCGCTTGCATGCATCGAAGCAAATATAAATTCGATCAAAGTTAGTCCCATGGTTAGGCAGTGGCCACTCCACAACCTCAATATAAACTCGACTACCTGGGTTTTGCAACCTACATTCTCCAGCATATTCTCAAATTTGACCATATTCTTCCTTGTACCTCTCTATAAGTTTTTTCATCACCTTCTGCTTGGCTCTTTTGCATTGATTGAGTGACACATTCATCCCTCTTTGCTCCCTCACCAATTGCTTCAGCTGAGGACATTTCACATCAGGCATGGCTTTAATGGTATTGAACAAGTGCTTCAACAACCAAGCACTCATTACCCTTTTGTTGTTAAACATGATAGAACAAGTATGTTCCTCCTGGAGTGACCTAATTTGAAATAACCCGTCCCTCTTTGAACGTGCGCCATATATCTTTTACAAACAACTAGGTTGAGAACACTTTGCTCTAACATAGTCCTTTGTGTTTCAAGTGAACTGAAGACTCCTCTATTCAGCTATTGAATACTTGATAATCTCTTCTTTGAACTGTTTGGCATCAGAAAATTTCATACCTACAGTCAACACAGAAGAAAAAGAGCTAGGATCATAGAACGGATACTTACGTTTTCTTTTGCGCACAATGGGATCATCATCTTCATGCTAATTTTCAAAACTATCATTTTATTAATCAAAGCTACTTTCTTTATAATCAGTGTCGTTACCTTCAGCTGGAGCTCCATCAATTCTATGTCCTAGTTCAGCTTCATGCAATCCTCCAAGTGCAGCTATTGATTTTCTCCCAAATTCACTTTGCTTTTGTCTTGACTGTGCAAGTTCCTCATCGTCATTATCACTTGAGAAATTTACATTTGCTACACCCTCATTATCTAATTCATTAGATACAGCAACTTCCCACGATAATCCAGTGAACTCAAATCTAGTGAACTCTTCACTCGTTGCATGGCTTGCCTCCCTCTCTTCTCTCTCTTGCCTTTTATGTCCAGCTTCATCTATAATAAAACTAGCACCAACCTGAGTACTAGGTAAAGCAACACCATCCTCTACGTCTCCTCTCTCAGCCCCTTCATCATATTCACCATCACTATAGGACTCAACATACACAACAACTTCTTTTCCATGAAGATAATAGTAGATGATATCCTTAACACCATTATCATCATGAAAGTTTCTAATGTCGTCCTTCAAGCTCCTTCCAGGAACACAATAATTCAAACTTCCTATTTTGCATCTTAATTGTTGAACTATATCCCTCACGATATTAATATATGATGGCTTACTTCTATCGAAATAAACAGTACCTTCAAGTCCCCCAAAGTATTCCCACTCATTAGTGCCGATGACAAATTCTCCTCCATAACGAACAATGATGCCGAGAATTGTATCTTTATCCCCCATGTCGACCCTACATTGAAGGAAAAAAGCCAAAAAAGTTAATATTTTAGCTTTCGGGACCACAACACATGGGAAAAAAAGCATAGCTTCACGTGGAGGTCCTCCACATGGTCGACAAGATTGAAAAAGCCACCATCAGACCACATGAGAGACAATGATAGAGGTCCCCACATGGACCACAGTCTATAGCATATACTCAGCCCGGCACCAACACAACCGAATCCACTTCAAGCCATAATATCCGAACAACTAGCCATAATTTATGAAGTTCAAGCTTTAATTTCAGAAGTTCAATACCTAATTTCAAGTTGAAGCCCTAATTTCCGACTTCAAACCCTAATATCTCGAAGGTAGCCCTAATCTACCAATTAATTGAGTGAAACATGGGACAATGAGGCATAATGTGTCAATCAATTCAACAAAATAGGAATTAACAGCCCTTATTTGAAGATTGACCTTCGTAATTTGCCACGGAGACGGGACCGACGCCGACAGGACTAGTGATGCTCAATCCACGGGATGAGGGAGCGATGCCAACTGACTACGAGGGGAAGGCAAGAGACGGCGACGGGATGAGGGTGCCATGAGCGACGAGCGACGGGCAACGATGATGGTGACGAGATGAGGGTGTGATGAGCGACAGGCAACGGCGACTGGACAAGGGAGACAGCAGAAGAACGGCCATGACTCGCGACGCGATGACAACGACGCTGCGATGCTAAGACCTTTGATTGAGTGATGTCATTTTGCTCGTCCATGTGGAAATCAAATTTTGAACCGAATATCCACGTCACACTCTTTTTTTAAATAAAAAAATGTCAGGTAAGCTTTTTGACCGGAATTTTAGCCGGAGTCACTAAAGTGATCCCTTTTTCGTCCGACTGGACATCAAAGTGATCCAAAAAAAAGTTATGGCACAAAAGTATCCTCCGTACACAACTTATGACACTTATAGTGTCCTTTTGCCCCAGAAAAGATGATTGTTTGTTGTTTTGCCGATTCTTATATTTGTATGTTACATCATGTTCTTTTTCCTGTCGTGTGGAGGGAGTTACGTGTAGTTTCCATCACTCTACACAATTTAAAACAAAAAGAAGAAAGATAATATCACGAAAAATCTCAAACTGGTACATTTGTAATAAATTTATTCCCAAACTAATTTTTGGACCACTAAAAACTCTAAATCGGTACACTTGTGATAAATTTACCTTCTATTAGTTTTCGTTAAATTTTAGTATCGATTGCTGAGTTGAATTATACGCAGCAATTAACGGGCCCACCCATTTGGGGTTTTAACCTCTTTTTGTCATAGGTGTACTAGTTTATGATTTTTCGTGGTATTAATATAATTTAACGGAAACTAACGGAGGATAAATTTGTCACAAATGTACCAATTTAAGATTTTTTGTGATAACAAAATTAGTTTTGGGTAAATTTATCACAGGTCTACCATATTGTGATTTTTTTTGGTCAAACAATTAGTATGAGGTAAATTTATCACAAATATACCAGTTTGGAATTTTTTTTGTGGTATTAACCATTAAAGAAAGATTTTAAGTTCCATGCCAAGAGTACAATATCCGTTCTCACATGTGGTTGAGATTACTATCCAGCCATTAAAATCAGCTAGTATCTTACAGTGACAGAGATTGGCACATCAATCAAATTAAAGTTGATAATTTCCAATGAAAGTCAGTAATTTGGTAAGTCACAATGATAAATTTCAATAGATTAATATAGTTGTTAATCTTGAACGTATGAAGAATTTTTGGTATTTTTCCAATCCTAGGAAGAAATCCATCCAAAAAAATAAACCTAGCAAAGAAAAAAAGTTTATATGTGATTAAAATTAGTCGGTATCTTAAAGTGACGGATGTGGGTACATCAGGCGATTAAGGTTGGCGATGCTCATTAAAAAATTAGCAGCTTCCCCGACGTTGGTAAGTTATAAAGATATATATTGTTAGATTATCAAAATAATTGGTAATTTTTTACGTATAAATAAATATGGTACTCGTTCAAACCTGTTGACGAGCTTCTGAAGCGTGACCGGACGAGCAAAGTTACCGGTCGTTTTTCTTGTTACCAAAGTTGTTCTGACATTCATCAGCATCATTTGCCAATTACCAAAACGAAACTAGATTCCCCTTTTTTCTGGACACGGAGTAAAAGTGAGCAAGATGGACCGTCCAAACTGGGATTGGACCAGACTAACTGGTTCGGTCCAGTTCTCAAGAATATCAGTCCGATTTTCGGTTCCTAAAAGTGGAACCAGTTTCTGAGCGGTCCGGTTCCCGGTTCTAGGGTGGGAACCGACCGGACCAGACAGATAAATATAAATATTTTAAATTTTTTCATATGTATATTTATTTACTTTTTAAAATTTTTGAAAAAAATAGAAGGCCTAATATAATTTCCTCAATTCTCACTTACTTTTACTAATAAGTGATTGGTCCCATTGAAACCAGTTATGGTCCCAAGACTAGTTGGTCTGATCCCCGATCCTAGAAACTGGGAATCGATCTTCCCGGTCCGGTTCTGGGTTCTTGGGTTAGACCAAACCGGATCAGACCGGAAAGCACTCACCCCTAGCATAGAGCGCCGACGTCTGGAAAGGGATTTTATTGCTTCTGTTGGTTTTTGTTACTTAAGAATCCATTCACTCCTTAGTAAGGTATCCACATGAAGAAAAAGTCATCTAGTGCAGCTGTTCAGGACTTTGAAAGCGTTACTCGGCACAAAACAATAGTTCCCTCTTTTCCCGCATTGGATTTACAGCTGCAAACGGGGAGAATTTGGAGATCTAAGTGCGAAATCGCTTCACTCAAATGCAAAGAAACGGCGATTGCAAAAATGCTAAGGTAACAATCCTAAGTCCGTACATTAGCCTTTTAGACATGAATTGACACCGCCTTTCCGAGTACGTGTGTCACAAGGATGAGCCTAAAACAACTTTAACGTGATTCTTAGGCACTGTTTTCTTATGATTTAAATGACATTTTGCTATGAATAATCGTTTGTATTGCTTACTAAAATGAACGTAAAAAAAATATTTTCATTGTTTACATAAATATTTAGACATAAATTATTATCAATAATAAAAATATTTTCCAATGACTAATTATTTTAAATAATACAAGTGATCATTTTTTTTAGGGTTAATACCACGAAAAACTCTAAACTGGTACACCTATGACAATTTTACCCCAAGCTATTTTTTTAACCACAAAAAACCCCAAACTAGTACACCTGTGACAAATTTACCTCAAACTATTTTTTTTACCACAAAAAACCTCAAGCTGGTACACTTGCGATAATTTTACCCCGGACTATTTCTTTGACCGCCAAAAACCCCACATTGGTACACCTGTGATAATTTTACCCCCAAACTAATTTTTTGACTACTAAAAACTCCAAACTAGTACATTTGTGACAAATTTACCCTCTGTTAGTGTCTGTTAAATTATATTAATATCATAAAAAATCACAAATTGGTAAACTTGTGACAAACAAAGGGGTAAAACCCAAAACTAGTACATATATCAATTACCACGTGCCATTAAACTTAGCAATTTGATAGTAAAATTTAACAGAAACTAACAGAGGGTAAATTTATCACAAATGTACCAATTTATGATTTTTGGTAGCCAAAAAATTAGTTCGAGGGTAAAATTGTCACAGATAAACCAGTGTGGGGTTTTTTATGGTAAAAAAAAAATAGATCGAGGTAAAATTGTCAAAGGTGTACCAATTTAGAGTTTTTTGTGGTCAAAAAAATGGTTTAGGGTAAATTTGTCACAAGTGTACCAATTTTGGGTTTTTTCATTATTAACCCTTTTTTTAACTATTTTCTAAATCATTCATTTTTCGTGAAATAAACATAGCCTTAATTGCTCATTCATCAAATCAAGATCTTCAAAACTATAGTCGTCATGTAGACTCTTAGAAGTAACTTCAAATTACATAATACTCATGAGCTTTATTGGCAAGGTACAAAGCCCCCAAAAATACAGGAATTTTGACTCAAATCCTAAAGGACATGACTCTTTGTTCAACTTAGGGAAGAAACTTAAGGCCCGTTTGGTTCAACTTTACAAATGAGTATTGGGAGAATGCAAATACCCTTAGATTAAATCCCCTTGGAAAAATGTAAATGGCATTTGGTAAAAAAAAATTTGTGAAGCTATTTTGGCCCAAGTAATGTTTTGCTAATTTCTTTTTGCAAAGAGCTTTGAGATCCTTTTTTATTTTAAAAAAAAGTTACCCTTCGCCTGAGCCGTCGAAGGGCTACGGCTGTTGGTGAGCTAGATCTGGCACCGATGGCCATTGCCCAAGGTCGAGTGACTGCCGGCAAACTAGATCTGGCGCCGGCGGCTGTCGCCTGGGTTGCTTGACCCAAGCCGCTGTCGCCTGGGTCGCGCGACCCTAGGAGGTTCGCCAAGGTCACATGACCCAGGCCGACGGCTCTTGAGCGATTGTGTGACCTCAAGCAGCCATCACCTGGGTCAAGTGACCTCGCCGGCCCCTCATCGACCCTTCGCTGTCCAGATTCGGTGTCGTCGGCCGCCCTCGTTGATCACGGTTTCGTGAAGAAGATAACTGTAACAAGAGGGCAAAACCGGAATAGTAAAGAATAAGTGATGGTAGTTTGGGAAGGGAAAAAATAGCTTTAGCATTTGTGGAATGCCAAAAGCCCAAAACTAATCCGGACCAGCTTTGGACTTTCGGTATTCCAAATGCTAGCATTTAGCAAATGGAGTACAGAAAGCTGAATCAAACGGTTTAGTATTTCCCCAAGGGGCTTTCGAGATCAAAAGCCCGTTTTCAAAACTAAATCAAACAGGAGCTTAATCCTTTGGGGGCTCCATTTGACTTGAGACCTAAGGCTAATTCTGCATTTTTGCCAAGAGTAGTAAACTAATCAATGTTACTTTTAATAAGTAAAAGGGCGGGAGGGCGACCTAGCGACTCCTCAAGGTGTTACTACAGTGGTCCCCATCACGCCCGATTTGAAGGTCGAAGTTGGCAAACCCGTCCCACGATCCTACCAAGATGCTAAGTAGTCAGGAAGTTCCTCAACACGAGGTATGATCGCAATTATACAACACAGTACAAGCCATTCAGGGATCCTCACAACGTGAATAGCACTCACAACCTCGTGAAAAACAAGTAACATCAGTGTTTGAGCGAATACCAGATTGCTTCGTTTTGTTAGCTGCATCATCTATTATGAATGAAACTCTGTCATAGTGCTTGCCCAGATCTTCGGCAGTATTTAGTTATTCGGCTACATCATTCTTACATAGCAACCCATATGCTCGTGGTTTTATTCCGGGAGAAAAAACTCTTTTACATAGCCACAAGTATTTGTTGAAAGACGGTCCTCTCTCTGAAAAAATTGTTACAGTAACTTTTCTCAATAGCCACTGGCCTCTTTCTCACATCACGCGAGAAACTAAGATAGAATCAAGACTATCAATAAGCCATCCTGTACTACATTCAAATTTTTATAAACCGAAGAAAGACTGCTCATTGAATCAATTATTGACAGACAGATTATCCAAATAGTGAACTTAGACAAATTGGTGCTGCCGTGCACGTGACCTCGAATTGCAAGATGACGGTTTCTTAGTGACGTCCTGTGACAACCTAGGCAGCAGTGCGCGGGGAGGAGGGATGGTAGTGCGTCCGCGCCTCGGTCCTCGGATGTGCGCAGGGAAGGGGGGGAAGCCTTCCTTGTCCGACATCGCCTAGGGGGAGTCACTGACTTAGGCCTAGAGTTCTATATCTGTGTAACGTGTTTCACACAAGCTTCCACTATGCCAAAAACAAAGCCTTAATGGGAGGCCCATAGCTGGGATGGTAGTGCATCCGCGCCACTGTGAGAGGGCTAAAGAGGACAATAGTGGGCTGGACTAAGGGATGACAGTGCGGCTGCGCCTCTACCCCAGACAATGCGTTTTAAAGCGGTAAGGGTCAGTGGGCCTAAAGTGGACAATATTATACAGTGTAGACCTAGGGTGTTACATGTCTAATATACTCTTGTAACAAGTTGGAGCAGATCTGAAAGAGATGGTTACATGGACAGATCAATCTCTCATTCTGCGTACAGGAAAAAGAGTAGACAGAACAACTAAATGAAGACATGGAATAAGACACCATATTTAATTTCTCATATTGTGTAATTGGGCCACCAAACCTGATTAAGAGAAAATCAATGGTGTGCAAGGATTTAATTGTTGAGGAAAACTCCTACTAGTTTTGAAGTTGACAAAACCTTCCATGATATTTGTGGAATCTGATAAATATTATGAATCTTCTTATTTTAGGAATATATGTTCTGGAAACTTAGAAGGAAGTTTCTTTCAAGATTTTACAAATTAGAAGAATTATCTATGCTCTGAGATATTCAGACTTTATAAGTTCTTCAACACCCACAAAAGCTAAAGTTCTGAGATTCAAAAAATTCAGAATCAAACGCGTAAGCTAAAATTTTTCAAAATCAGATTCTTCAGAAGCAGATACAGAAGCTGGAATTTTTAGAAGCAGACGAAGATGCAGTAATTCTTCAGAAGCAGATGAAGACGCGGTAATTCTTCAGAAGAAGACGAAGACGCAGTAATTCTTCAGAAGCAAAACTCAGAACGAAGAAGAACAGCTAGTGATCTGGTAATGGATTTCACAGAAGGAAAGTATTGATTAGATCAATCTTATTCAAATTGATTGACAATCAAATAAGACAAGAATGCTTTCCAACGGACAAAACTCTACTTATAGAAACCAAGATTCTGATTGTATGGGCGATCAGAATTAGCGGGATTCAGAATTTATCATCCAACGGCTACTCAATCCTTATTTTACAAATCTGTCCAAGGTGAATATTGGAAGATGATCCTCTGCAAGTTATCCAACGGCTAGTGTGGATGAAGAGAAGTATTTAAGGAGAACGTGAGCAGCAAAAGGATAAAAGATTCAAGAATCAACAAGTCCAAAGTCTGAGTTTACTCCAATCTGTTCTCTTATCATTCTGAACTTAAGATCATGATCTTGAGGATTACTTTGTAAAGAGTGTTTGTGTGAGATAGAGAGCCCTATCATGCACAATAGTTCTAAGACTCAAAGTCTGTAAATTCCTCTTGATTACATAGTGAAATCTAGCCAGTAGACTGTAAGCATGGGAGAGTGGACGTAGGCTTGCCATAAGCCGAACCACTATACATTTGTGTGCAGATTCTCTTTTCCTTATCTCTCACTTTACTTTCTGCACTTCAGAATTTCTTTCATCTGATCTAACTTGAATCTGAATTTTATTCAGACTCTTTTGTTTTTCGCGCAAATATCAAAGATTTGTTTAGGATCTATTCACCCCCCTCTAGGTGACTTGTACTAGTCATTTCAATTGGTATCAGAGCAGGTTGCTCGTTTATTGAAGTGTTTTACTTCTGAGCTAACGATCTATATGGCTAGCTATGGTGCTCCAGGGCTCATTGAAGGACAAAGTAATAACAGACCACCATTTTTCGATGGCAAAGAATATAGCATCTGGAAAAACAAGATGAAGGCATTCATCAAATCAATCGATCACATGCAATGGGATGTTGTTATCAGAGGAGTCAACCCAAAGTCTTCAGATTCAAAAGAAAAGGCAGACGCAAGTAAGCCAGCAGATCCTCCTCTATCTCAAACTGAGATAGTTAAAAGAGAGACTTTAGATTCAAAAGTAATTTATTCTCTTTATTGTGCATTATCACATAGTGAGTATAAGAAAATTTCTGCTTGTGAATCTGCAAAAGAAATCTGGGATACTCTTTATGTTATGTATGAAGGAACGGATCGAGCCAAGGAAACTCAAATCAATATTTTGCTTGGCCAATATGAATATTTCAAAATGAAGCCTGGAGAACTAATTGCTGATTTTTATGATAGGTTTACTGACATAGTAAACGGTCTTGCTTATCAAGAACAACCAGTTCCATATGCATTAAAAGTCAACAAACTTATGAGAGGACTAACGAATCAGTGGGATAATATCAAAACATCTCTTCGAGAGACACAAAGGATCAAGCCTCTATCAGTGAATGAATTGATTGGAACTCTTCAATCATATGAAACTGAGAAACGGAACGAGCAAAATGAATCCAGAGGTAATAAGTCAATTGCTTTGAAAACTAACGATGATTCTGATGCAGACACTGAAGATGTAGATGTTGATGATGAAGAACTAGCTCTCTTCATAAAGAAGTATAAGAAAATGAAAATCAGAGGAAGAAACCTCAAAGGGAAGAAGCCTTTTGAGAACAAGAGGTCTATCGATGAAACAGAGAGATCAAAGGATATAATATGCTTTCGCTGTAGGAAACGTGGATACATCAAGCCAAACTGTCCACTTCTAAAAAAGAAGACCAAACTCGAGAAAGCAAAGAAGGCCTTAAAGGCAAAAACCTGGAGTGACACGGAGTGTGAAGATAGTGATGAAGATATTTGTCTGATGGCAAAGTCATATTCAGACTCAGATTCTGATTTTGATCCTAAAGTGGAAATTGAGATAAAACCTTCTGAAATGTCTGTCGAAGTGTCAAATTATATTGATGAATTGTGCTTTGAATTTAAGACTACTCTTAAAAGAATCTCTTCTTTGAAAAAGGAAAATTCTTCACTACGGCAACAGGATGTTTCTCAAAAAGAAAGGATCGATTTTCTTCAAAAAGAGTTTCATCAAATCAAGGAAAGTCGAGATTTTCTTTCTAAAGAAAATGATGTTTTGAAAAAAGAAATTTAAAAAATTACTTCAAATTTTTCAAAGGGCTCAGAAACCTTGAAGCATATCATTTCCATTCAAATTCCTTACTATAACAAATCTGGTCTTGGATTTGTAATGGAAAGTGATAGCTTAATCGATTTTCCAAAAGTCAAGAAGAGATTAAGACAAAGACCTCCTAGACAAGTTTACAAAAACCATTTCAAAAGGAATTTTGTAAAACCTGTTGGCCGGAGTGCACTCAGATGCTCAAAATGTGGAGATCCGCAACATTTTGAGAATGAATGTCCTAAGGTCTGGAGACCTGTTCGAAGAAATTTTGTTAAGACATCCTGTACTAATACTCATGGACCCCAGCAAATTTGGGTACCAAAGAAAACTTGAGTTGTTGTGATTCTTGCAGATCACCACAAAAAGAAAAAGAAAGTGTTATCTAGACAGTAGATGCTCCAGACATATGACAGGAGATCCAAGCATATTCGCTGATCTTCAAAGTCTAAAGGGTGGAAAAGTTTCCTTTGGAGGAAATACTAAAGGACAAATCATCGGCAAAGGAACAGTTGATATTGGAGGGCTTAGATCAATGACGTTTCGTTGGTAAAAGAACTCAACTACAACTTGATCAGCATAAGCCAGCTTTGTGATACAGGATTCAGAATCAACTTTCAAGAAGATACATGCTTAGGAACAAGCAAAGACTCTTCTCAAACATTCACAGGAAGAAGACATGGCAATATTTATCTTTTGGATGTAAATCCAAACTCCAATCACTACTTGATCTCAATCAAAGAAGATGAAGATCTTTGGCATAGAAGGTTGTGACATATCAGTATGAAACAAATATCAAAAATCTCAAACAAAAAACTAGTTCGAGGTTTGCCAGATTTGAAATACAGAAAGACAGACTTATGCAATGCCTGCATGCTAGGAAAACAAATAAGAAGTTCTTTCAAATCAATACATCAAGTTTCAACTGATCGTGCCTTGTAGCTTCTTCATATGGACCTGTTTGGACCAACCAGAATACAAAGTATTGGTGGTAAGAGATATTGTTTAGTCATTGTTGATGACTTCACTAGATTTACATGGGTGTTCTTTCTTGCACATAAAAATGATGCATTTTCATATTTTACAAAATTTGCAAAAAGAGTTCAAAATGAAAAGGGCTATACCATTTCCTGCATTAAAACTGATCATGGGAGAGAATTTGAAAATCAAAGTTTTTCAGATTTTTGTGAGGAAAATGGCTTTCAACATAATTTTTCTACTCCATTCACACCAGAACAAAATGGTGTTGTGGAAAGGAAAAATCGTTCCTTGCAAGAAATGGTAAGAACTTTGTTGATTGAAAGCATGTTACATTATTAATAGAGTCTTTCTCAGACCCATTCTTGAGAAAATCCCCTATGAGCTTTTCAAAGGTAGAAAGTCTAGTATTTCATATTTTTCGAGTGTTTGGTTGTAAATGCTTTATTCTCAAAAACTCAAATGATCGCCCTGGTAAGTTTGATGATAGAGCAGATAAAGGTTTCTTACTTGGATATTCCACTACAAGCAAAGCATAAAGGGTATTCAACAAAAATTCTCAGACTGTGGAAGAAACAATGAATGTAAGGTTTGAAGAAAACATTCAGACTCACAAAAATGAATCTGAATCACCTCCCCACATTCAAGTATCTTCTGAAGGTCATTTAGAATCTCAAAAGATCGAAGATTCTATAGAAGATAGAAAAGAAGACAATATACAGACACAACTAGAAAATTTAGAATCTGCAGATATTCATAAGGAAAGATTTGATAAGAACTGGAAACATAAATCCAATCATCCGAAAAACCTTATCATTGGAGAAATAGAAGATGGCATCAAGACCAGATCCAAACAAAGGGAGAACATCAGCAACTTGGCATTGATATATGAAATAGAACCAAAAGATGTTGAAGAAGCTTTATCAGATGAAAGCTGGATAGAAGCTATGCAAGAGGAACTGCAGCAGTTCAGAATCAATGAAGTATGGGAGCTTGTGCCAAGACCAAAATACCATCTAGTAATTGGAACAAAATGGGTGTTCAAAAACAAACTGGACGACAAAGGGAAGGTTACAAAAAACAAGGCAAGACTGGTTGCAAAAGGCTATTCTCAAGAAGAAGGCATTGATTATGATGAAACATATGCACCAGTTGCAAGGTTAGAAGCCATACGGCTATTATTAGCAGATGCTTGTTTCCATAACTTTAAACTTTTTCAGATGGACGTGAAAAGTGCTTTCCTGAATGGATACATTAAGGAAGAAGTATATATGGAACAACCACCTGGTTTTGAAGAACCAAGAAAGACTGGTTATGTTTACAGACTCAAAAAGGCACTTTACGGCCTAAAACAGGCACCCAGAGCTTGGTACGAAAGGTTAAGTAATTTCCTTCTGCAAAATGATTTCAGAAAAGATAAGGTAGATACAACTCTTTTTGTTAAGAGAAAGGGTAAAGATTTTCTACATGTTCAAATCTATGTTGATGACATTATCTTTGGATCTTCTAACGAATTGCTTTGCAAGGAATTCTCTAAAAATATGCAGAACGAGTTCGAGATGAGCATGATGGGAGAACTAACATTCTTTCTTGGCTTACAAGTGAAACAAATGGAACATGGTACTTTCATTTGCCAAGAAAAATATGCCAAGGAGATAGTCAAGAAGTTTGGACTGCAAAATTGCAAGAAGACAGATATTCCAATGTCACAATCATCCAAGCTAGACAAAGATGTAAATGGTAAAAAGGTTGATCAGAAGGTATATAGAAGCATGATAGGTTCTCTATTATATCTTACTGCATCTAGACCTGACATACTTTTTAGCGTCTGTAAGTGTGCGAGATTTCAGTCAGATCCAAAGGAATCGCATCTTTCTGCAGTAAAAAGGATAATCAAATACATTGGAACTTATCCAATGCTAGGTTTTTGGTATTCCAAAGATTCAGATTTTACTCTTACTGGTTATTCAGATGCTGACTTAGCTGGATGTAGAGTGGATAGGAAAAGTACTACAGGTACATGCCAACTGCTTGGAAATATGTTAGTATCCTGGTATTCAAAGAAGCAGAATACAGTAGCACTTTCAACAGCAGAAGTAGAATACGTAGCCTTGGGAAGTTATTGTGCACAGATTCTGTGGATGAAGGAACAGTTGCGAGATTTTGTTGTAGAAGACTCAAATGTTGCAATCAAAAGTGACAATACAAGTGCCATTAATCTCACTAAGAATCCTATTCTTCATTCTCGAGCCAAGCATATTGAGATCAAACATCATTTCATTAGAGATCATGTTCAAAATGGTGATGTGAATGTTCAATTTATTGATTCTAAGAATCAATTAGCTGATATATTCACAAAACCCCTTGATAAGTCATCTTTCAAATTTATTAGAAACAAACTGTGCATTACTTTTCCTTTTTGAAGTGTTTGACAGACAGGAATATTCTTCAGACTAAAGTGGTTTCGGTCTGAACATTTTTCAGACTGTCAAGAACGGTACGTACGTAGTTTAAATTTTGGCGGGAATATTTTTGGCAGGATATTTTCACATTTGTTATATTTGGAAGCAAATCAAGTACGTATCTAAACTTATCTGATTAATTGAGCTTAAAATATTATCTAATAGTATTCTGATCTTTTACGCTTCAGAAAATCCATTTCCTTCCTATTTACTTTGGCTTATATTTTTACTTACTAAAAATTTTCTTTTTAACTCGTCCTTTACCTTTATAAACATTTTCGTTTCTTTTCAAAACCCTCATCAGTACGATCTTCTTCTCAAACCTTTTCGATACTCAGAGACCCTCCTCGTCTTCCTCCTCCAAAAAATCAAATCTTTCTGTCCCATAAGCAATCAAAATGCCTTTCAAGAGAAGATCTTCGCGTCAAGAATCCAAATCTACTGCACCGCCAGAGTTTATGGAAATTTCAGACACAAAGTCGGAACAACTTGAAGAACCTACTCAAGCGACTCCTCCTCCTCGATCGTCATCTCCCAAATCAACGGGTATAACAGATTTCCATTTCAAGAACATTAAACTTATATGGAAAAATTATCAAAGGTTGCATAGAGGACATGCTTCTTCTGAGGCTCTTCTGAAATGTCTCAAAGACAATGAACTTCGGTCTGAAACTCATCTTGCCCAAAAGTATTCTGAGTATATTGCTGGGATTGATCACACTCCTGTCAGCACTACCCCAAAGGTGACTCCTTCCAGAAAAGGAAAAGAAAAGGTTGGAGAAACATCCACTTTGTCTGCAAAATCTATAAGCCCTAAAACTTCTTCAAAGTTTGTTGTTCCTGAAGATGACGCTCGGTTTTTCGAGCTTTTTGAAAAAAAAGTGGGCATAGCATCTAGAATGCCGGGGACAGGCGGATTGTTTAGAAGTCCTGAGCATCATACATGTTATAAGCTTTTACTTGCTCGAGTGACAATAAATCACAGGACTGTGGACTTCGCCTGTCTAAAGAAGGCTGGTTTTCCTGTCAAACATCTTTTTGAAAGGTTAGGCATTTACGAGTTTTGCCTTCAGTCTGCAGATATTTATACTGATTTAACTACCTACTTCTATTCTAATCTCTCCATTTTGTCACCAAACTGGCTCCAGTTCTCTGTTGGTGACAAGAAATTCGACTTAAAGGCTGATATGTTGGGCAAAATCATTGGAGCAAAATACTCCAAGTTTACTCCGTTGGACGTAAGTCTTGCAGATGCCTCCAAGATTGCATTTGAAAATATCAATTTTGCTCAAGGATCAAACAGGCATCTCTCCTACTCTGACCTATCTCGAAAATCCATAATTCTGCACAAGATTATAATAAACTGCTTGAAGCCCAAGGTTGCATCCAAAACTGACCTCTCCAAATCCGAAATTAAGCTCATCTGGGCCATCTTGAAAGGTCAGCCTTTTTCTCTCCCTCATATCATTATCTTCCACATGTACAGGGCATTACAGAAAGACAAGGGACAACTGTCTTATGGGGCCCTAATCACTCGTGTTCCTCAAAATATCAATTCCTGATGAATTGCGCCGTAACTCTATTCCCTGTATGTTTGTTGGAAAGAAAATGCTCTCCAAAATGAAGCAATTTGGTGATGTAAGGGAAAGAATAAAGGGAACAGAGGCTAGTCAGTCTGAAACAAAAGCTTCTGAAAAGTCAAGTTTCAAAAGGTCAGTACAGAGAAAAGATGCAGGATCAGCAAGCAGGAAAGAATCTCCAGTCCCACTGAAGGTGTACAAGAAAAGAAAAATCCTTCTGCATGACGAAAGTGATGAAGCAGAAGAAGAACACCTTAATATAGAACATGCTAATGCTCCAGAACATGCTTCTGAACCAACTCCAAATGTTTCAGAACCAACACCTACAGATCATGTTTCTGAAGAACCAGCAACTGTTCAGGGGGAGATTCCACCAGAAGCAACACAGGGGTTCGAACAGTCTGAGCGAGACAATGTCCAAGAACAGTCTTCTACTGATCAGAACATCCTCACACTTCTGCTTGAAATCAAAGACAAACAAACTACACTTGAACAAAAAATCAAGCATCTGCAGAAAATAGTTGAGGAAAACTCTCACACTCAACGACTTCAAGCAGCTGCAGACAAAGCAGAACTGAAGGAGGCCATTGCTCAATGCTCATCCAACATGGAGAAAGCAGTGGGTTAATGTAGTTCGAAGATTGAGGAGGCTGTCTCTATCTTGGAAAACTTTCAACTGATCCGAGCACCTTCTAAAAAATAGCTTGTTCAAAATTTTTCTCCCAAGTTTTAATTGTTGGTCTGTAAACTCATTAACATTATTTGTTTAGACTGGTTATTCTCTTAATATTAATGCCTTATATTCTCTATATTTATCTTTTTGCTGATGACAAAAAGGGGAAGAATTCATATGCAGATTCAATGCAGGTTATAGACAAAAGAAGCAAAGAAGCATAGAGTTCAACAGAGTTTGATCTTTCAATCTGTGTTTAATGCGCTGAATATAATTGCTTATTTCCAATTTATTTTAAATTGATTCAATCTACAGGAAAATTTTGTCACCATAAAAAAGGGGGAGATTGTTGAGGAAAACTCCTACTATTTTGAAGTTGACAAAACCTTCTATGATATTTGTGGAATCTAATAAATATTCTGAATCTTCTTATTTCAGGAATATATGTTCTGGAAACTTAGAAGGAAGTTTCTTTCAAAATTTTACAAGTTAGAAGAATTATCTATATTCTGAGATATTCAGACTTTATAAGTTCTTGAACACCCATAAAAGCTAAAATTCTGAGATTCAAAAAATTCAGAAGCAGACGCATAAGTTGAAATTTTTCAGAAGCAGATTCTCCATAAGCAGATGTAGAAGCTGGAATTTTTAGAAGCAGACGAAGATGCAGTAATTCTTCAGAAGCAGATGAAGACGTAGTAATTCTTCAGAAGCAGACGAAGACGCAGTAATTCTTCAGAAGTAAAACTCAGAACGAAGAAGAACAACTAGTGATCTGGTAATGGATTTCACAGAAGGAAAGTATTGATTAGATCAATCTTATTCAAATTGATTGACAATCAAATACTAAGACAAGAATGCTTTCCAACGGACAAAACTCTACTTATGGAAATCAAGATTCTGATTGTATGGGCGACCAAAATCAGCGGGATTCAGAATTTATCATCCAACGGCTACTCAATCCTTATTTTACAAATCTGTCCAAGGTGAAGATTGGAAGATGATCCTCTGCAAGTTATCCAACGGCTAGTGTGGATGAAGAGGAGTATTTAAAGAGAACGTGAGCAGCAAAAGGATAAGAGATTCAAGAATCAACAAGTCCAAAGTCTGAGTTTACTCCAATCTGTTCTCTTATCATTCTGAACTTAAGATCAAGATCTTGAGGATTACTTTGTAAAGAGTGTTTGTGTGAGATAGAGAGTCCTATCATGCACAATAGTTCTAAGACTCAAAGTCTGTAAATTCCTCTTGATTACATAGTGAAATCTAGCCAGTAGGCTGTAAGCGTGGGAGAGTGGACGTAGACTTGCCATAAGCCGAACCACTATACATCTGTATGCAAATTCTCTTTTCCTCATCTCTCACTTTACTTTCTGCACTTCAGAATTTCTTTCATCTGATCTAACTTGAATCTGAATTTTATTCAGACTCTTTTGTTTTTCGCGCAAATATCAAAGATTTGTTTAGGATCACCTATTCACCCCCCTCTAGGTGACCCGTGCTAGTCATTTCATTAATTACGAGCAAGGTTTATAGAAAATGCTCATCAGGGTTCTTGGCCTGCTAGGATGCCACAAGAGAGATTATTTCATTGACTCTATTACATGGAGAGGGTTTTAGTTTTAGATCAGAAACTCAAACTCTAATTGTAGATCAGTAATGTATTATAATTTGTACTTGAAAATGTAAGTTCAGGTGAAAAAAAGAATTTGAAGGAAAAACGGATTACTTGAAAATGAACAAAGTAGAATATAGTTGGTTATAAATTTGAAATCAATGGATTGGTCAGTTAAAAACGTGAAATTAGCATTTGATTGAAATATGCGTGCAGACTTCCTAGTATAAAAGCACGGCATAAGTTTCTCAAAAACGTAGAATCCACTTACTAGTGAGAATGCATGTGGTCCACAGATGCTGGATCTTCGATAACCTGTAAGACGGAAATTGTTATAGTGAGAAAGTAAAACACAAAAGGCAGCAAAAGTATTCCTCTGATAATTTTGACAGATGCCGGATCTTCGATAACCTGTAAGAAATAAATTGTTACGGTGAGAAAGCAAAACAAAAAAGGCAGTAAAAGTATTCCCCTGATAATTTTGAAGATGTCGATGCCGGTGGTCTTCTAGATTTTTTGTCATACCCCAAAACCTACCAAGATGGGGAATGACACGGCCGTCCTTTCGCCCAAAGGACGCAACCTCAAACCACCCAAGAGTCCTAATGACATCGCCCTCGTTCTAATGGCTGCTAAACAAAGAACCTGAAAGATTGGGAAAAAGGAGGGGTGAGCAACCACAGCTCAGTGAATAGTACATCTCTTCTAAGTAGATCGAGCAATCACTATGCATGTGTACAAAGCAATACCAGAACTTCAGAAGCCAAACTCAAGGTTTAAAATACATATAGAATCACATAAGAGTTATTTCACTTCCTCAAAACTTTGTACAAGTCACAAATACACATTTAAATCTACCATCATAATTCAAACTATCAATGGTCAAGTCCATTGATCAATCTTTATACAAACCACGTCAATGGTCCATTCCATTGACTAATCTCAAATCACACATCAATGGTCTATTCCATTGATGAATCTCATATCACATCAAACGTCGATGGTCCATTCCATCGACCAATCTATTGCTCAATATCTAACCATGGTCACGACATAAAGCCTTGTGACAAGGCTACCAAGATTCCCCCTTGGCAAGGTCTCCACCTATAAAGCCGGTGGCTCGGCCCAGAAGGATATCCTAAACTCGG